>OX122891.2:19976391-20020110 GCA_944738655.2 Andrena hattorfiana
CCGACAAAAAATCTCATGAAGATCCAAAAAAATCGAAGTAGGTTTCAAAAAATTTTATGAAATTTGACTAAAAATTGTTAAAAAGTCTAAAAAATAGAAGTTAATTTCATCAAAATTTACTCAAATTTAGCTCATCCGACAAAAAATCTCATGAAAATCCAAGAAAATCAATGTAGGTATCAAAAAATTTTGTGAAATTTGACTAAAAATTTTTAAAAATTCCAAAAATGCAAGTTAATTTCATCTAAATTTACTCAAATTTAGCTCCTCCGACAAAAAAACTCATGAAAATCCAAAAAAATCAAAGTAGATTTCAAACAATTTTCACGAAATTTGACTAAAAATTGTTAAAAAATCCAAAAAATGGAAGTTAATTTCAGCTAAATTTACTCCAATTTAGCTCCTCCGACAAAAAAACTCATGAAAATCCCAAAAATCAAAGTAGATTTCAAACAATTTTCACGAAATTTGACTGAAAAATGTTAAAAAATCCAAAAAATGGAAGTTAATTTCATCTAAATTTACTCAAATTTAGCTCATCCGACAAAAAATCTCATGAAAATCCAAAAAAATCGAAGTAGGTTTCAAAAAATTTTGTGAAATTTGACTAAAAATTTTTAAAAATTCCAAAAAATGCAAGTTAATTTCATCTAAATTTATTCAAATTTAGCTCCTCCGACAAAAAAACTCATGAAAATCCAAAAAAATCGAAGTAGGTTTCAAAAAATTTTATGAAATTTGACTAAAAATTGTTAAAAAATCCAAAAAATGGAAGTTAATTTCATCTAAATTTACTCAAATTTAGCTCCTCCGACAAAAAAACTCATGAAAATTCCAAAAATCAAAGTAGATTTCAAACAATTTTCACGAAATTTGACTGAAAATTGTTAAAAAATCCAAAAAATGGAAGTTAATTTCATCTAAATTTACTCAAATTTAGCTCATCCGACAAAAAATCTCATGAAAATCCAAAAAAATCGAAGTAGGTTTCAAAAAATTTTGTGAAATTTGACTAAAAATTTTTAAAAATTCCAAAAAATGCAAGTTAATTTCATCTAAATTTATTCAAATTTAGCTCCTCCGACAAAAAAACTCATGAAAATCCAAAAAAATCGAAGTAGGTTTCAAAAAATTTTATGAAATTTGACTAAAAATTGTTAAAAAATCCAAAAAATGAAGTTAATTTCATCTAAATTTACTCAAATTTAGCTCATCCGACAAAAAATCTCATGAAAATCCAAAAAAATCGAAGTAGGTTTCAAAAAATTTTGTGAAATTTGACTAAAAATTTTTAAAAATTCCAAAAAATGCAAGTTAATTTCATCTAAATTTATTCAAATTTAGCTCCTCCGACAAAAAAACTCATGAAAATCCAAAAAAAATCGAAGTAGGTTTCAAAAAATTTTATGAAATTTGACTAAAAATTGTTAAAAAATCCAAAAAATGGAAGTTAATTTCATCTAAATTTACTCAAATTTAGCTCCTCCGACAAAAAAACTCATGAAAATCCCAAAAATCAAAGTAGATTTCAAACAATTTTCACGAAATTTGACTGAAAATTGTTAAAAAATCCAAAAAATGGAAGTTAATTTCATCTAAATTTACTCAAATTTAGCTCATCCGACAAAAAAATCTCATGAAGATCCAAAAAAATCAGAGTAGGTTTCAAAAAATTTCACGAAATTTGACTAAAAGTTGTAAAAAAAATCAAAAAAATGGAAGTTAATTTCATCTAAATTTACTCAATTTAGCTCCTCCGACAAAAAAACTCATGAAAATCCAAAAAATCGAAGTAGATTTCAAACAATTTCACGAAATTTGACTAAAAATTGTTAAAAAATCAAAAAAATGGAAGTTAATTTCATCTAAATTTACTCAAATTTAGCTCCTCCGACAAAAAAACTCATGAAAATCCCAAAAATCAAAGTAGATTTCAAACAATTTTCACGAAATTTGACTGAAAATTGTTAAAAAATCCAAAAAATGGAAGTTAATTTCATCTAAATTTACTCAAATTTAGCTCATCCGACAAAAAATCTCATGAAGATCCAAAAAAATCGAAGTATGTTTCAAAAAATTTTATGAAATTTGACTAAAAATTGTTAAAAAGTCCAAAAAATAGAAGTTAATTTCATCAAAATTTACTCAAATTTAGCTCATCCGACAAAAAATCTCATGAAAATCCAAGAAAATCAATGTAGGTATCAAAAAATTTTGTGAAATTTGACTAAAAATTTTTAAAAATTCCAAAAATGCAAGTTAATTTCATCTAAATTTACTCAAATTTAGCTCCTCCGACAAAAAAACTCATGAAAATCCAAAAAAATCAAAGTAGATTTCACACAATTTTCACGAAATTTGACTAAAAATTGTTAAAAAATCCAAAAAATGGAAGGTAATTTCAGCTAAATTTACTCAAATTTAGCTCCTCCGACAAAAAACTCATGAAAATCCCAAAAATCAAAGTAGATTTCAAACAATTTTCTCGAAATTTGACTGAAAATTGTTAAAAAATCCAAAAAATGGAAGTTAATTTCATCTAAATTTACTCAAATTTAGCTCATCCGACAAAAAATCTCATGAAGATCCAAAAAAATCAAAGTAGATTTCAAAAAATTTCACGAAATTTGACTAAAAGTTGTAAAAAAATCAAAAAATGCAAGTTAATTTCATCTAAATTTATTCAAATTTAGCTCCTCCGAGAAAAAAACTCATGAAAATCCAAAAAAAATCGAAGTAGGTTTCAAAAAATTTTATGAAATTTGACTAAAAATTGTTAAAAAATCAAAAAAATCGAAGTTAGTTTCATCTAAATTTACTCAAATTTAGCTCCTCCGACAAAAAAACTCATGAAAATCCCAAAAATCAAAGTAGATTTCAAACAATTTTCACGAAATTTGACTGAAAATTGTTAAAAAATCCAAAAAAATGGAAGTTAATTTCATCTAAATTTACTCAAATTTAGCTCCTCCGACAAAAAAACTCATGAAAATCCAAAAAAATCAAAGTAGATTTCAAACAATTTTCACGAAATTTGACTAAAAATTGTTAAAAAATCCAAAAAATGGAAGTTAATTTCATCTAAATTTACTCAAATTTAGCTCCTCCGACAAAAAACTCATGAAAATCCCAAAAATCAAACTAGATTTCAAACAATTTTCACGAAATTTGACTGAAAATTGTTAAAAAATCCAAAAAATGGACGTTAATTTCATCTAAATTTACTCAAATTTAGCTCATCCGACAAAAAATCTCATGAAAATCCAAAAAAATCGAAGTAGGTTTCAAAAAATTTTGTGAAATTTGACTAAAAATTTTTAAAAATTCCAAAAAATGCAAATTAATTTCATCTAAATTTACTCAAATTTAGCTCCTCCGACAAAAAAACTCATGAAAATCCAAAAAAATCGAAGTAGGTTTCAAAAAATTTTATGAAATTTGACTAAAAATTGTTAAAAAATCCAAAAAATGGAAGTTAATTTCATCTAAATTTACTCAAATTTAGCTCCTCCGACAAAAAAACTCATGAAAATCCCAAAAATCAAAGTAGATTTCAAACAATTTTCACGAAATTTGACTGAAAATTGTTAAAAAATCCAAAAAATGGAAGTTAATTTCATCTAAATTTACTCAAATTTAGCTCATCCGACAAAAAATCTCATGAAAATCCAAAAAAATCAATGTAGGTATCAAAAAATTTTGTGAAATTTGACTAAAAATTTTTAAAAATTCCAAAAATGCAAGTTAATTTTATCTAAATTTACTCAAATTTAGCTCCTCCGACAAAAAAACTCATGAAAATCCAAAAAATCGAAGTAGATTTCAAACAATTTTCACGAAATTTGACTAAAAATTGTTAAAAAATCAAAAAATCGAAGTTAGTTTCATCTAAATTTACTCAAATTTAGCTCCTCCGACAAAAAAACTCATGAAAATCCCAAAAATCAAAGTAGATTTCAAACAATTTTCACGAAATTTGACTGAAAATTGTTAAAAAATCCAAAAAATGGAAGTTAATTTCATCTAAATTTACTCAAATTTAGCTCATCCGACAAAAAAATCTCATGAAGATCCAAAAAAATCAAAGTAGGTTTCAAAAAATTTCACGAAATTTGACTAAAAGTTGTAAAAAAATCAAAAAAATGGAAGTTAATTTCATCTAAATTTACTCAAATTTAGCTCCTCCGACAAAAAAACTCATGAAAATCCAAAAAATCGAAGTAGATTTCAAACAATTTTCACGAAATTTGACTAAAAATTGTTAAAAAATCCAAAAAATGGAAGTTAATTTCATCTAAATTTACTCAAATTTAGCTCCTCCGACAAAAAACTCATGAAAATCCCAAAAATCAAAGTAGATTTCAAACAATTTTCACGAAATTTGACTGAAAATTGTTAAAAAATCCAAAAAATGGAAGTGAATTTCATCTAAATTTACTCAAATTTAGCTCATCCGACAAAAAATCTCATGAAGATCCAAAAAAATGGAAGTAGGTTTCAAAAAATTTTATGAAATTTGACTAAAAATTGTTAAAAAGTCCAAAAAATAGAAGTTAATTTCATCAAAATTTACTCAAATTTAGCTCATCCGACAAAAAATCTCATGAAAATCCAAAAAAATCAATGTAGGTATCAAAAAATTTTGTGAAATTTGACTAAAAATTTTTAAAAATTCCAAAAATGCAAGTTAATTTCATCTAAATTTACTCAAATTTAGCTCCTCCGACAAAAAAACTCATGAAAATCCAAAAAAATCAAAGTAGATTTCAAACAATTTTCACGAAATTTGACTAAAAATTGTTAAAAAATCCAAAAAATGGAAGTTAATTTCATCTAAATTTACTCAAATTTAGCTCCTCCGACAAAAAACTCATGAAAATCCCAAAAATCAAAGTAGATTTCAAACAATTTTCACGAAATTTGACTGAAAATTGTTAAAAAATCCAAAAAATGGAAGTTAATTTCATCTAAATTTACTCAAATTTAGCTCATCCGACAAAAAATCTCATGAAAATCCAAAAAAATCGAAGTAGGTTTCAAAAAATTTTGTGAAATTTGACTAAAAATTTTTAAAAATTCCAAAAAATGCAAGTTAATTTCATCTAAATTTATTCAAATTTAGCTCCTCCGACAAAAAAACTCATGAAAATCCAAAAAAATCGAAGTAGGTTTCAAAAAATTTTATGAAATTTGACTAAAAATTGTTAAAAAATCCAAAAAATGGAAGTTAATTTCATCTAAATTTACTCAAATTTAGCTCCTCCGACAAAAAAACTCATGAAAATCCCAAAAATCAAAGTAGATTTCAAACAATTTTCACGAAATTTGACTGAAAATTGTTAAAAAATCCAAAAAATGGAAGTTAATTTCATCTAAATTTACTCAAATTTAGCTCATCCGACAAAAAATCTCATGAAAATCCAAAAAAATCAATGTAGGTATCAAAAAATTTTGTGAAATTTGACTAAAAATTTTTAAAAATTCCAAAAATGCAAGTTAATTTTATCTAAATTTACTCAAATTTAGCTCCTCCGACAAAAAAACTCATGAAAATCCAAAAAATCGAAGTAGATTTCAAACAATTTTCACGAAATTTGACTAAAAATTGTTAAAAAATCAAAAAAATCGAAGTTAGTTTCATCTAAATTTACTCAAATTTAGCTCCTCCGACAAAAAAACTCATGAAAATCCCAAAAATCAAAGTAGATTTCAAACAATTTTCACGAAATTTGACTGAAAATTGTTAAAAAATCCAAAAAATGGAAGTTAATTTCATCTAAATTTACTCAAATTTAGCTCATCCGACAAAAAAATCTCATGAAGATCCAAAAAAATCAAAGTAGGTTTCAAAAAATTTCACGAAATTTGACTAAAAGTTGTAAAAAAATCAAAAAAATGGAAGTTAATTTCATCTAAATTTACTCAAATTTAGCTCCTCCGACAAAAAAACTCATGAAAATCCAAAAAATCGAAGTAGATTTCAAACAATTTTCACGAAATTTGACTAAAAATTGTTAAAAAATCCAAAAAATGGAAGTTAATTTCATCTAAATTTACTCAAATTTAGCTCCTCCGACAAAAAACTCATGAAAATCCCAAAAATCAAAGTAGATTTCAAACAATTTTCACGAAATTTGACTGAAAATTGTTAAAAAATCCAAAAAATGGAAGTGAATTTCATCTAAATTTACTCAAATTTAGCTCATCCGACAAAAAATCTCATGAAGATCCAAAAAAATGGAAGTAGGTTTCAAAAAATTTTATGAAATTTGACTAAAAATTGTTAAAAAGTCCAAAAAATAGAAGTTAATTTCATCAAAATTTACTCAAATTTAGCTCATCCGACAAAAAATCTCATGAAAATCCAAAAAAATCAATGTAGGTATCAAAAAATTTTGTGAAATTTGACTAAAAATTTTTAAAAATTCCAAAAATGCAAGTTAATTTCATCTAAATTTACTCAAATTTAGCTCCTCCGACAAAAAAACTCATGAAAATCCAAAAAAATCAAAGTAGATTTCAAACAATTTTCACGAAATTTGACTAAAAATTGTTAAAAAATCCAAAAAATGGAAGTTAATTTCATCTAAATTTACTCAAATTTAGCTCCTCCGACAAAAAACTCATGAAAATCCCAAAAATCAAAGTAGATTTCAAACAATTTTCACGAAATTTGACTGAAAATTGTTAAAAAATCCAAAAAATGGAAGTTAATTTCATCTAAATTTACTCAAATTTAGCTCATCCGACAAAAAATCTCATGAAAATCCAAAAAAATCGAAGTAGGTTTCAAAAAATTTTGTGAAATTTGACTAAAAATTTTTAAAAATTCCAAAAAATGCAAGTTAATTTCATCTAAATTTATTCAAATTTAGCTCCTCCGACAAAAAAACTCATGAAAATCCAAAAAAATCGAAGTAGGTTTCAAAAAATTTTATGAAATTTGACTAAAAATTGTTAAAAAATCCAAAAAATGGAAGTTAATTTCATCTAAATTTACTCAAATTTAGCTCCTCCGACAAAAAAACTCATGAAAATCCCAAAAATCAAAGTAGATTTCAAACAATTTTCACGAAATTTGACTGAAAATTGTTAAAAAATCCAAAAAATGGAAGTTAATTTCATCTAAATTTACTCAAATTTAGCTCATCCGACAAAAAATCTCATGAAGATCCAAAAAAATCAAAGTAGGTTTCAAAAAATTTCACGAAATTTGACTAAAAGTTGTAAAAAAATCAAAAAAATGGAAGTTAATTTCATCTAAATTTACTCAAATTTAGCTCCTCCGACAAAAAAACTCATGAAAATCCAAAAAATCGAAGTAGATTTCAAACAATTTTCACGAAAGTTGACTAAAAATTGTTAAAAAATCAAAAAAATGGAAGTTAATTTCATCTAAATTTACTCAAATTTAGCTCCTCCGACAAAAAACTCATGAAAATCCCAAAAATCAAAGTAGATTTCAAACAATTTTCACGAAATTTGACTGAAAATTGTTAAAAAATCCAAAAAATGGAAGTTAATTTCATCTAAATTTACTCAAATTTAGCTCATCCGACAAAAAATCTCATGAAGATCCAAAAAAATCGAAGTAGGTTTCAAAAAATTTTATGAAATTTGACTAAAAATTGTTAAAAAGTCCAAAAAATAGAAGTTAATTTCATCAAAATTTACTCAAATTTAGCTCATCCGACAAAAAATCTCATGAAAATCCAAGAAAATCAATGTAGGTATCAAAAAATTTTGTGAAATTTGAATAAAAATTTTTAAAAATTCCAAAAATGCAAGTTAATTTCATCTAAATTTACTCAAATTTAGCTCCTCCGACAAAAAAACTCATGAAAATCCAAAAAAATCAAAGTAGATTTCAAACAATTTTCACGAAATTTGACTAAAAATTGTTAAAAAATCCAAAAAATGGAAGTTAATTTCAGCTAAATTTACTCCAATTTAGCTCCTCCGACAAAAAACTCATGAAAATCCCAAAAATCAAAGTAGATTTCAAACAATTTTCACGAAATTTGACTGAAAAATGTTAAAAAATCCAAAAAATGGAAGTTAATTTCATCTAAATTTACTCAAATTTAGCTCATCCGACAAAAAATCTCATGAAAATCCAAAAAAATCGAAGTAGGTTTCAAAAAATTTTGTGAAATTTGACTAAAAATTTTTAAAAATTCCAAAAAATGCAAGTTAATTTCATCTAAATTTATTCAAATTTAGCTCCTCCGACAAAAAAACTCATGAAAATCCAAAAAAATCGAAGTAGGTTTCAAAAAATTTTATGAAATTTGACTAAAAATTGTTAAAAAATCCAAAAAATGGAAGTTAATTTCATCTAAATTTACTCAAATTTAGCTCCTCCGACAAAAAAACTCATGAAAATCCCAAAAATCAAAGTAGATTTCAAACAATTTTCACGAAATTTGACTGAAAATTGTTAAAAAATCCAAAAAATGGAAGTTAATTTCATCTAAATTTACTCAAATTTAGCTCATCCGACAAAAAATCTCATGAAAATCCAAAAAAATCGAAGTAGGTTTCAAAAAATTTTGTGAAATTTGACTAAAAATTTTTAAAAATTCCAAAAAATGCAAGTTAATTTCATCTAAATTTATTCAAATTTAGCTCCTCCGACAAAAAAACTCATGAAAATCCAAAAAAATCGAAGTAGGTTTCAAAAAATTTTATGAAATTTGACTAAAAATTGTTAAAAAATCCAAAAAATGCAAGTTAATTTCATCTAAATTTACTCAAATTTAGCTCATCCGACAAAAAAATCTCATGAAAATCCAAAAAAATCGAAGTAGGTTTCAAAAAATTTTGTGAAATTTGACTAAAAATTTTTAAAAATTCCAAAAAATGCAAGTTAATTTCATCTAAATTTATTCAAATTTAGCTCCTCCGACAAAAAAACTCATGAAAATCCAAAAAAATCGAAGTAGGTTTCAAAAAATTTTATGAAATTTGACTAAAAATTGTTAAAAAATCCAAAAAATGGAAGTTAATTTCATCTAAATTTACTCAAATTTAGCTCCTCCGACAAAAAAACTCATGAAAATCCCAAAAATCAAAGTAGATTTCAAACAATTTTCACGAAATTTGACTGAAAATTGTTAAAAAATCCAAAAAATGGAAGTTAATTTCATCTAAATTTACTCAAATTTAGCTCCTCCGACAAAAAAACTCATGAAAATCCAAAAAATCGAAGTAGATTTCAAACAATTTTCACGAAATTTGACTAAAAATTGTTAAAAAATCAAAAAAATGGAAGTTAATTTCATCTAAATTTACTCAAATTTAGCTCCTCCGACAAAAAACTCATGAAAATCCCAAAAATCAAAGTAGATTTCAAACAATTTTCACGAAATTTGACTGAAAATTGTTAAAAAATCCAAAAAATGGAAGTTAATTTCATCTAAATTTACTCAAATTTAGCTCATCCGACAAAAAATCTCATGAAGATCCAAAAAAATCGAAGTAGGTTTCAAAAAATTTTATGAAATTTGACTAAAAATTGTTAAAAAGTCCAAAAAATAGAAGTTAATTTCATCAAAATTTACTCAAATTTAGCTCATCCGACAAAAAATCTCATGAAAATCCAAGAAAATCAATGTAGGTATCAAAAAATTTTGTGAAATTTGACTAAAAATTTTTAAAAATTCCAAAAATGCAAGTTAATTTCATCTAAATTTACTCAAATTTAGCTCCTCCGACAAAAAAACTCATGAAAATCCAAAAAAATCAAAGTAGATTTCACACAATTTTCACGAAATTTGACTAAAAATTGTTAAAAAATCCAAAAAATGGAAGGTAATTTCAGCTAAATTTACTCAAATTTAGCTCCTCCGACAAAAAACTCATGAAAATCCCAAAAATCAAAGTAGATTTCAAACAATTTTCTCGAAATTTGACTGAAAATTGTTAAAAAATCCAAAAAATGGAAGTTAATTTCATCTAAATTTACTCAAATTTAGCTCATCCGACAAAAAATCTCATGAAGATCCAAAAAAATCAAAGTAGATTTCAAAAAATTTCACGAAATTTGACTAAAAGTTGTAAAAAAATCAAAAAATGCAAGTTAATTTCATCTAAATTTATTCAAATTTAGCTCCTCCGAGAAAAAAACTCATGAAAATCCAAAAAAATCGAAGTAGGTTTCAAAAAATTTTATGAAATTTGACTAAAAATTGTTAAAAAATCAAAAAAATCGAAGTTAGTTTCATCTAAATTTACTCAAATTTAGCTCCTCCGACAAAAAAACTCATGAAAATCCCAAAAATCAAAGTAGATTTCAAACAATTTTCACGAAATTTGACTGAAAATTGTTAAAAAATCCAAAAAATGGAAGTTAATTTCATCTAAATTTACTCAAATTTAGCTCATCCGAAAAAATATCTCATGAAGATCCAAAAAAATCGAAGTAGGTTTCAAAAGATTTTATGAAATTTGACTAACAATTGTTAAAAAGTCCAAAAAATAGAAGTTAATTTCATCAAAATTTACTCAAATTTAGCTCATCCGATAAAAAATCTCATGAAAATCCAAAAAAATCGAAGTAGGTTTCAAAAAATTTCACGAAATTTGACTAAAAGTTGTAAAAAAATCAAAAAAATGGAAGTTAATTTCATCTAAATTTACTCAAATTTAGCTCCTCCGACAAAAAAACTCATGAAAATCCAAAAAATCGAAGTAGATTTCAAACAATTTTCACGAAATTTGACTAAAAATTGTTAAAAAATCAAAAAAATGGAAGTTAATTTCATCTAAATTTACTCAAATTTAGCTCCTCCGACAAAAAACTCATGAAAATCCCAAAAATCAAAGTAGATTTCAAACAATTTTCACGAAATTTGACTGAAAATTGTTAAAAAATCCAAAAAATGGAAGTTAATTTCATCTAAATTTACTCAAATTTAGCTCATCCGACAAAAAATCTCATGAAGATCCAAAAAAATCGAAGTAGGTTTCAAAAAATTTTATGAAATTTGACTAAAAATTGTTAAAAAGTCCAAAAAATAGAAGTTAATTTCATCAAAATTTACTCAAATTTAGCTCATCCGACAAAAAATCTCATGAAAATCCAAGAAAATCAATGTAGGTATCAAAAAATTTTGTGAAATTTGACTAAAAATTTTTAAAAATTCCAAAAATGCAAGTTAATTTCATCTAAATTTACTCAAATTTAGCTCCTCCGACAAAAAAACTCATGAAAATCCAAAAAAATCAAAGTAGATTTCACACAATTTTCACGAAATTTGACTAAAAATTGTTAAAAAATCCAAAAAATGGAAGGTAATTTCAGCTAAATTTACTCAAATTTAGCTCCTCCGACAAAAAACTCATGAAAATCCCAAAAATCAAAGTAGATTTCAAACAATTTTCTCGAAATTTGACTGAAAATTGTTAAAAAAATCCAAAAAATGGAAGTTAATTTCATCTAAATTTACTCAAATTTAGCTCATCCGACAAAAAATCTCATGAAGATCCAAAAAAATCAAAGTAGATTTCAAAAAATTTCACGAAATTTGACTAAAAGTTGTAAAAAAATCAAAAAATGCAAGTTAATTTCATCTAAATTTATTCAAATTTAGCTCCTCCGAGAAAAAAACTCATGAAAATCCAAAAAAATCGAAGTAGGTTTCAAAAAATTTTATGAAATTTGACTAAAAATTGTTAAAAAATCAAAAAAATCGAAGTTAGTTTCATCTAAATTTACTCAAATTTAGCTCCTCCGACAAAAAAACTCATGAAAATCCCAAAAATCAAAGTAGATTTCAAACAATTTTCACGAAATTTGACTGAAAATTGTTAAAAAATCCAAAAAATGGAAGTTAATTTCATCTAAATTTACTCAAATTTAGCTCATCCGAAAAAATATCTCATGAAGATCCAAAAAAATCGAAGTAGGTTTCAAAAGATTTTATGAAATTTGACTAACAATTGTTAAAAAGTCCAAAAAATAGAAGTTAATTTCATCAAAATTTACTCAAATTTAGCTCATCCGATAAAAAATCTCATGAAAATCCAAAAAAATCGAAGTAGGTTTCAAAAAATTTTGTGAAATTTGACTAAAAATTTTTTAAAAATTCCAAAAAATGCAAGTTAATTTCATCTAAATTTATTCAAATTTAGCTCCTCCGACAAAAAAAACTCATGAAAATCCAAAAAAATCGAAGTAGGTTTCAAAAAATTTTATGAAATTTGACTAAAAATTGTTAAAAAATCAAAAAATGGAAGTTAATTTCATCTAAATTTACTCAAATTTAGCTCCTCCGACAAAAAAAACTCATGAAAATCCCAAAAATCAAAGTAGATTTCAAACAATTTTCACGAAATTTGACTGAAAATTCTTAAAAAATCCAAAAAATGGAAGTTAATTTCATCTAAATTTACTCAAATTTAGCTCATCCGACAAAAAATCTCATGAAGATCCAAAAAAATCAAAGTAGATTTCAAAAAATTTCACGAAATTTGACTAAAAGTTGTAAAAAAATCAAAAAAATGGAAGTTAATTTCATCTAAATTTACTCAAATTTAGCTCCTCCGACAAAAAAACTCATGAAAATCCAAAAAATCGAAGTAGATTTCAAACAATTTTCACGAAATTTGACTAAAAATTGTTAAAAAATCAAAAAAATCGAAGTTAGTTTCATCTAAATTTACTCAAATTTAGCTCCTCCGACAAAAAAAACTCATGAAAATCCCAAAAATCAAAGTAGATTTCAAACAATTTTCACGAAATTTGACTGAAAATTGTTAAAAAATCCAAAAAATGGAAGTTAATTTCATCTAAATTTACTCAAATTTAGCTCATCCGACAAAATATCTCATGAAGATCCAAAAAAATCGAAGTAGGATTCAAAAGATTTTATGAAATTTGACTAAAAATTGTTAAAAAGTCCAAAAAATAGAAGTTAATTTCATCAAAATTTACTCAAATTTAGCTCATCCGATAAAAAATCTCATGAAAATCCAAAAAAATCAATGTAGGTATCAAAAAATTTTGTGAAATTTGACTAAAAATTTTTAAAAATTCCAAAAATGCAAGTTAATTTCATCTAAATTTACTCAAATTTAGCTCCTCCGACAAAAAAAACTCATGAAAATCCAAAAAAATCAATGTAGGTATCAAAAAATTTTGTGAAATTTGACTAAAAATTTTTAAAAATTCCAAAAATGCAAGTTAATTTCATCTAAATTTACTCAAATTTAGCTCCTCCGACAAAAAAAACTCATGAAAATCCAAAAAAATCAAAGTAGATTTCAAACAATTTTCACGAAATTTGACTAAAAATTGTTAAAAAATCCAAAAAATGGAAGCTAATTTCATCTAAATTTACTCAAATTTAGCTCCTCCGACAAAAAACTCATGAAAATCCCAAAAATCAAAGTAGATTTCAAACAATTTTCACGAAATTTGACTGAAAATTGTTAAAAAATCCAAAAAATGGAAGTTAATTTCATCTAAATTTACTCAAATTTAGCTCATCCGACAAAAAATCTCATGAAAATCCAAAAAAATCGAAGTAGGTTTCAAAAAATTTTGTGAAATTTGACTAAAAATTTTTAAAAATTCCAAAAAATGCAAGTTAATTTCATCTAAATTTATTCAAATTTAGCTCCTCCGACAAAAAAACTCATGAAAATCCAAAAAAATCGAAGTAGGTTTCAAAAAATTTTATGAAATTTGACTAAAAATTGTTAAAAAATCCAAAAAATGGAAGTTAATTTCATCTAAATTTACTCAAATTTAGCTCCTCCGACAAAAAACTCATGAAAATCCCAAAAATCAAAGTAGATTTCAAACAATTTTCACGAAATTTGACTGAAAATTGTTAAAAAATCCAAAAAATGGAAGTTAATTTCATCTAAATTTACTCAAATTTAGCTCATCCGACAAAAAATCTCATGAAGATCCAAAAAAATCAAAGTAGGTTTCAAAAAATTTCACGAAATTTGACTATAAGTTGTAAAAAAATAAAAAAAATGGAAGTTAATTTCATCTAAATTTACTCAAATTTAGCTCCTCCGACAAAAAAAACTCATGAAAATCCCAAAAATCAAAGTAGATTTCAAACAATTTTCACGAAATTTGACTGAAAATTGTTAAAAAAATCCAAAAAATGGAAGTTAATTTCATCTAAATTTACTCAAATTTAGCTCATCCGACAAAAAATCTCATGAAGATCCAAAAAAATCGAAGTAGGTTTCAAAAAATTTTATGAAATTTGACTAAAAATTGTTAAAAAGTCCAAAAAATAGAAGTTGATTTCATCAAAATTTACTCAAATTTAGCTCATCCGACAAAAAATCTCATGAAAATCCAAGAAAATCAATGTAGGTATCAAAAAATTTTGTGAAATTTGACTAAAAATTTTTAAAAATTCCAAAAATGCAAGTTAATTTCATCTAAATTTACTCAAATTTAGCTCCTCCGACAAAAAAACTCATGAAAATCCAAAAAAATCAAAGTAGATTTCAAACAATTTTCACGAAATTTGACTAAAAATTGTTAAAAAATCCAAAAAATGGAAGTTAATTTCAGCTAAATTTACTCAAATTTAGCTCCTCCGACAAAAAACTCATGAAAATCCCAAAAATCAAAGTAGATTTCAAACAATTTTCACGAAATTTGACAGAAAATTGTTAAAAAATCCAAAAAATGGAAGTTAATTTCATCTAAATTTACTCAAATTTAGCTCATCCGACAAAAAATCTCATGAAAATCCAAAAAAAATCGAAGTAGGTTTCAAAAAATTTTGTGAAATTTGACTAAAAATTTTTAAAAATTCCAAAAAATGCAAGTTAATTTCATCTAAATTTATTCAAATTTAGCTCCTCCGACAAAAAAACTCATGAAAATCCAAAAAAATCGAAGTAGGTTTCAAAAAATTTTATGAAATTTGACTAAAAATTGTTAAAAAATCCAAAAAATGGAAGTTAATTTCATCTAAATTTACTCAAATTTAGCTCCTCCGACAAAAAAACTCATGAAAATCCCAAAAATCAAAGTAGATTTCAAACAATTTTCACGAAATTTGACTGAAAATTGTTAAAAAATCCAAAAAATGGAAGTTAATTTCATCTAAATTTACTCAAATTTAGCTCATCCGACAAAAAATCTCATGAAAATCCAAAAAAATCGAAGTAGGTTTCAAAAAATTTTGTGAAATTTGACTAAAAATTTTTAAAAATTCCAAAAAATGCAAGTTAATTTCATCTAAATTTATTCAAATTTAGCTCCTCCGACAAAAAAACTCATGAAAATCCAAAAAAATCGAAGTAGGTTTCAAAAAATTTTATGAAATTTGACTAAAAATTGTTAAAAAATCCAAAAAATGCAAGTTAATTTCATCTAAATTTACTCAAATTTAGCTCCTCCGACAAAAAAACTCATGAAAATCCCAAAAATCAAAGTAGATTTCAAACAATTTTCACGAAATTTGACTGAAAATTGTTAAAAAATCCAAAAAATGGAAGTTAATTTCATCTAAATTTACTCAAATTTAGCTCATCCGACAAAAAATCTCATGAAGATCCAAAAAAATCAAAGTAGATTTCAAAAAATTTCACGAAATTTGACTAAAAGTTGTAAAAAAATCAAAAAAATGGAAGTTAATTTCATCTAAATTTACTCAAATTTAGCTCCTCCGACAAAAAAATCATGAAAATCCAAAAAATCGAAGTAGATTTCAAACAATTTTCACGAAATTTGACTAAAAATTGTTAAAAAATCAAAAAAATCGAAGTTAGTTTCATCTAAATTTACTCAAATTTAGCTCCTCCGACAAAAAAACTCATGAAAATCCCAAAAATCAAAGTAGATTTCAAACAATTTTCACGAAATTTGACTGAAAATTGTTAAAAAATCCAAAAAATGGAAGTTAATTTCATCTAAATTTACTCAAATTTAGCTCATCCGACAAAATATCTCATGAAGATCCAAAAAAATCGAAGTAGGATTCAAAAGATTTTATGAAATTTGACTAAAAATTGTTAAAAAGTCCAAAAAATAGAAGTTAATTTCATCAAAATTTACTCAAATTTAGCTCATCCGATAAAAAATCTCATGAAAATCCAAAAAAATCAATGTAGGTATCAAAAAATTTTGTGAAATTTGACTAAAAATTTTTAAAAATTCCAAAAATGCAAGTTAATTTCATCTAAATTTACTCAAATTTAGCTCCTCCGACAAAAAAACTCATGAAATATCCAAAAAAATCAATGTAGGTATCAAAAAATTTTGTGAAATTTGACTAAAAATTTTTAAAAATTCCAAAAATGCAAGTTAATTTCATCTAAATTTACTCAAATTTAGCTCCTCCGACAAAAAAAACTCATTGAAAATCCAAAAAAATCAAAGTAGATTTCAAACAATTTTCACGAATTTTGACTAAAAATTGTTAAAAAATCCAAAAAATGGAAGTTTAATTTCATCTAAATTTACTCAAATTTAGCTCCTCCGACAAAAAAACTCATGAAAATCCCAAAAATCAAAGTAGATTTCAAACAATTTTCACGAAATTTGACTGAAAATTGTTAAAAAATCCAAAAAATGGAAGTTAATTTCATCTAAATTTACTCAAATTTAGCTCATCCCGACAAAAAATCTCATGAAGATCCAAAAAAATCAAAGTAGATTTCAAAAAATTTCACGAAATTTGACTAAAAGTTGTAAAAAAATCAAAAAATGGAAGTTAATTTCATCTAAATTTACTCAAATTTAGCTCCTCCGACAAAAAAATCATGAAAATCCAAAAAATCGAAGTAGATTTCAAACAATTTTCACGAAATTTGACTAAAAATTGTTAAAAAATCAAAAAAAAATCGAAGTTAGTTTCATCTAAATTTACTCAAATTTAGCTCCTCCGACAAAAAAACTCATGAAAATCCCAAAAATCAAAGTAGATTTCAAACAATTTTCACGAAATTTGACTGAAAATTGTTAAAAAATCCAAAAATGGAAGTTAATTTCATCTAAATTTACTCAAATTTAGCTCATCCGACAAAATATCTCATGAAGATCCAAAAAAATCGAAGTAGGATTCAAAAGATTTTATGAAATTTGACTAAAAATTGTTAAAAAGTCCAAAAAATAGAAGTTAATTTCATCAAAATTTACTCAAATTTAGCTCATCCGATAAAAAAATCTCATGAAAATCCAAAAAAATCAATGTAGGTATCAAAAAATTTTGTGAAATTTGACTAAAAATTTTAAAAATTCCAAAAATGCAAGTTAATTTCATCTAAATTTACTCAAATTTAGCTCCTCCGACAAAAAAAACTCATGAAAATCCAAAAAAAATCAATGTAGGTATCAAAAAATTTTGTGAAATTTGACTAAAAATTTTTAAAATTCCAAAAATGCAAGTTAATTTCATCTAAATTTACTCAAATTTAGCTCCTCCGACAAAAAAACTCATGAAAATCCAAAAAAAATCAAAGTAGATTTCAAACAATTTTCACGAAATTTGACTAAAAATTGTTAAAAAATCCAAAAAATGGAAGTTAATTTCATCTAAATTTACTCAAATTTAGCTCCTCCGACAAAAAACTCATGAAAATCCCAAAAATCAAAGTAGATTTCAAACAATTTTCACGAAATTTGACTGAAAATTGTTAAAAAATCCAAAAAATGGAAGTTAATTTCATCTAAATTTACTCAAATTTAGCTCATCCGACAAAAAATCTCATGAAAATCCAAAAAAATCGAAGTAGGTTTCAAAAAATTTTGTGAAATTTGACTAAAAATTTTTAAAAATTCCAAAAAATGCAAGTTAATTTCATCTAAATTTATTCAAATTTAGCTCCTCCGACAAAAAAACTCATGAAAATCCAAAAAAATCGAAGTAGGTTTCAAAAAATTTTATGAAATTTGACTAAAAATTGTTAAAAAATCCAAAAAATGGAAGTTAATTTCATCTAAATTTACTCAAATTTAGCTCCTCCGACAAAAAAACTCATGAAAATCCCAAAAATCAAAGTAGATTTCAAACAATTTTCTCGAAATTTGACTGAAAATTGTTAAAAAATCCAAAAAATGGAAGTTAATTTCATCTAAATTTACTCAAATTTAGCTCATCCGACAAAAAATCTCATGAAGATCCAAAAAAATCAAAGTAGGTTTCAAAAAATTTCACGAAATTTGACTAAAAGTTGTAAAAAAATCAAAAAAATGGAAGTTAATTTCATCTAAATTTACTCAAATTTAGCTCCTCCGACAAAAAAACTCATGAAAATCCAAAAAATCGAAGTAGATTTCAAACAATTTTCACGAAATTTGACTAAAAATTGTTAAAAAATCAAAAAAATGGAAGTTAATTTCATCTAAATTTACTCAAATTTAGCTCCTCCGACAAAAAACTCATGAAAATCCCAAAAATCAAAGTAGATTTCAAACAATTTTCACGAAATTTGACTGAAAATTGTTAAAAAATCCAAAAAATGGAAGTTAATTTCATCTAAATTTACTCAAATTTAGCTCAACCGACAAAAAATCTCATGAAGATCCAAAAAAATCGAAGTAGGTTTCAAAAAATTTTATGAAATTTGACTAAAAATTGTTAAAAAGTCCAAAAAATAGAAGTTAATTTCATCAAAATTTACTCAAATTTAGCTCATCCGACAAAAAATCTCATGAAAATCCAAGAAAATCAATGTAGGTATCAAAAAATTTTGTGAAATTTGACTAAAAATTTTTAAAAATTCCAAAAATGCAAGTTAATTTCATCTAAATTTACTCAAATTTAGCTCCTCCGACAAAAAAACTCATGAAAATCCAAAAAATCGAAGTAGATTTCAAACAATTTTCACGAAATTTGACTAAAAATTGTTAAAAAATCAAAAAAATGGAAGTTAATTTCATCTAAATTTACTCAAATTTAGCTCCTCCGACAAAAAACTCATGAAAATCCCAAAAATCAAAGTAGATTTCAAACAATTTTCACGAAATTTGACTGAAAATTGTTAAAAAATCCAAAAAATGGAAGTTAATTTCATCTAAATTTACTCAAATTTAGCTCATCCGACAAAAAATCTCATGAAGATCCAAAAAAATCAAAGTAGATTTCAAAAAATTTCACGAAATTTGACTAAAAGTTGTAAAAAAAT
Organism: Andrena hattorfiana; assembly: GCA_944738655.2. Taxonomy (NCBI): domain Eukaryota; kingdom Metazoa; phylum Arthropoda; class Insecta; order Hymenoptera; family Andrenidae; genus Andrena; species Andrena hattorfiana. Next base: position 19,995,505 of record OX122891.2, read on the forward strand.
CAAAAAAATGGAAGTTAATTTCATCTAAATTTACTCAAATTTAGCTCCTCCGACAAAAAAACTCATGAAAATCCCAAAAATCAAAGTAGATTTCAAACAATTTTCACGAAATTTGACTGAAAATTGTTAAAAAATCCAAAAAATGGAAGTTAATTTCATCTAAATTTACTCAAATTTAGCTCATCCGACAAAAAATCTCATGAAGATCCAAAAAAATCGAAGTAGGTTTCAAAAAATTTTATGAAATTTGACTAAAAATTGTTAAAAAGTCCAAAAAATAGAAGTTGATTTCATCAAAATTTACTCAAATTTAGCTCATCCGACAAAAAATCTCATGAAAATCCAAGAAAATCAATGTAGGTATCAAAAAATTTTGTGAAATTTGACTAAAAATTTTTAAAAATTCCAAAAATGCAAGTTAATTTCATCTAAATTTACTCAAATTTAGCTCCTCCGACAAAAAAACTCATGAAAATCCAAAAAAATCAAAGTAGATTTCAAACAATTTTCACGAAATTTGACTAAAAATTGTTAAAAAATCCAAAAAATGGAAGTTAATTTCAGCTAAATTTACTCAAATTTAGCTCCTCCGACAAAAAACTCATGAAAATCCCAAAAATCAAAGTAGATTTCAAACAATTTTCACGAAATTTGACAGAAAATTGTTAAAAAATCCAAAAAATGGAAGTTAATTTCATCTAAATTTACTCAAATTTAGCTCATCCGACAAAAAATCTCATGAAAATCCAAAAAAATCGAAGTAGGTTTCAAAAAATTTTGTGAAATTTGACTAAAAATTTTTAAAAATTCCAAAAAATGCAAGTTAATTTCATCTAAATTTATTCAAATTTAGCTCCTCCGACAAAAAAACTCATGAAAATCCAAAAAAATCGAAGTAGGTTTCAAAAAATTTTATGAAATTTGACTAAAAATTGTTAAAAAATCCAAAAAATGGAAGTTAATTTCATCTAAATTTACTCAAATTTAGCTCCTCCGACAAAAAAACTCATGAAAATCCCAAAAATCAAAGTAGATTTCAAACAATTTTCACGAAATTTGACTGAAAATTGTTAAAAAATCCAAAAAATGGAAGTTAATTTCATCTAAATTTACTCAAATTTAGCTCATCCGACAAAAAATCTCATGAAAATCCAAAAAAATCGAAGTAGGTTTCAAAAAATTTTGTGAAAAAAAATTTTTAAAAAATTCCAAAAAATGCAAGTTATTTTCATCTAAATTTATTCAAATTTAGCTCCTCCGACAAAAAAACTCATGAAAATCCAAAAAAATCGAAGTAGGTTTCAAAAAATTTTATGAAATTTGACTAAAAATTGTTAAAAAATCCAAAAAATGCAAGTTAATTTCATCTAAATTTACTCAAATTTAGCTCCTCCGACAAAAAAAACTCATGAAAATCCCAAAAATCAAAGTAGATTTCAAACAATTTTCACGAAATTTGACTGAAAATTGTTAAAAAATCCAAAAAATGGAAGTTAATTTCATCTAAAATTTACTCAAATTTAGCTCATCCGACAAAAAATCTCATGAAGATCCAAAAAAATCAAAGTAGATTTCAAAAAATTTCACGAAATTTGACTAAAAGTTGTAAAAAAATCAAAAAAATGGAAGTTAATTTCATCTAAATTTACTCAAATTTAGCTCCCTCCGACAAAAAAACTCGATGAAAATCCAAAAAATCGAAGTAGATTTCAAACAATTTTCACGAAATTTGACTAAAAATTGTTAAAAAATCAAAAAAATCGAAGTTAGTTTCATCTAATTTTACTCAAATTTAGCTCCTCCGACAAAAAAACTCATGAAAATCCCAAAAATCAAAGTAGATTTTCAAACAATTTTCACGAAATTTGACTGAAAATTGTTAAAAAATCCAAAAAATGGAAGTTAATTTCATCTAAATTTACTCAAATTTAGCTCATCCGACAAAATATCTCATGAAGATCCAAAAAATCGAAGTAGGATTCAAAAGATTTTATGAAATTTGACTAAAAATTGTTAAAAAGTCCAAAAAAATAGAAGTTAATTTCATCAAAATTTACTCAAATTTAGCTCATCCGATAAAAAATCTCATGAAAATCCAAAAAAATCAATGTAGGTATCAAAAAATTTTGTGAAATTTGACTAAAAATTTTTAAAAATTCCAAAAAATGCAAGTTAATTTCATCTAAATTTACTCAAATTTAGCTCCTCCGACAAAAAAACTCATGAAAATCCAAAAAAATCAATGTAGGTATCAAAAAATTTTGTGAAATTTGACTAAAAATTTTTAAAAATTCCAAAAATGCAAGTTAATTTCATCTAAATTTACTCAAATTTAGCTCCTCCGACAAAAAAACTCATGAAAATCCAAAAAAATCAAAGTAGATTTCAAACAATTTTCACGAAATTTGACTAAAAATTGTTAAAAAATCCAAAAATGGAAGTTAATTTCATCTAAATTTACTCAAATTTAGCTCCTCCGACAAAAAACTCATGAAAATCCCAAAAATCAAAGTAGATTTCAAACAATTTTCACGAAATTTGACTGAAAATTGTTAAAAAAATCCAAAAAATGGAAGTTAATTTCATCTAAATTTACTCAAATTTAGCTCCTCCGACAAAAAAACTCATGAAAATCCAAAAAAATCAATGTAGGTATCAAAAAAATTTTGTGAAATTTGACTAAAAATTTTTAAAAATTCCAAAAATGCAAGTTAATTTCATCTAAATTTACTCAAATTTAGCTCCTCCGACAAAAAAACTCATGAAAATCCAAAAAAATCAAAGTAGATTTCAAACAATTTTCACGAAATTTGACTAAAAATTGTTAAAAAATCCAAAAAATGGAAGTTAATTTCAGCTAAATTTACTCAAATTTAGCTCCTCCGACAAAAAACTCATGAAAATCCCAAAAATCAAAGTAGATTTCAAACAATTTTCACGAAATTTGACAGAAAATTGTTAAAAAATCCAAAAAATGGAAGTTAATTTCATCTAAATTTACTCAAATTTAGCTCATCCGACAAAAAATCTCATGAAAATCCAAAAAAATCGAAGTAGGTTTCAAAAAATTTTGTGAAATTTGACTAAAAATTTTTAAAAATTCCAAAAAATGCAAGTTAATTTCATCTAAATTTATTCAAATTTAGCTCCTCCGACAAAAAAACTCATGAAAATCCAAAAAAAATCGAAGTAGGTTTCAAAAAATTTTATGAAATTTGACTAAAAATTGTTAAAAAATCCAAAAAATGGAAGTTAATTTCATCTAAATTTACTCAAATTTAGCTCCTCCGACAAAAAAACTCATGAAAATCCCAAAAATCAAAGTAGATTTCAAACAATTTTCACGAAATTTGACTGAAAATTGTTAAAAAATCCAAAAAATGGAAGTTAATTTCATCTAAATTTACTCAAATTTAGCTCATCCGACAAAAAAATCTCATGAAAATCCAAAAAAATCGAAGTAGGTTTCAAAAAATTTTGTGAAATTTGACTAAAAATTTTTAAAAATTCCAAAAAATGCAAGTTAATTTCATCTAAATTTATTCAAATTTAGCTCCTCCGACAAAAAAACTCATGAAAATCCAAAAAAATCGAAGTAGGTTTCAAAAAATTTTATGAAATTTGACTAAAAATTGTTAAAAAATCCAAAAAATGCAAGTTAATTTCATCTAAATTTACTCAAATTTAGCTCCTCCGACAAAAAAACTCATGAAAATCCCAAAAATCAAAGTAGATTTCAAACAATTTTCACGAAATTTGACTGAAAATTGTTAAAAAATCCAAAAAATGGAAGTTAATTTCATCTAAATTTACTCAAATTTAGCTCATCCGACAAAAAATCTCATGAAGATCCAAAAAAATCAAAGTAGATTTCAAAAAATTTCACGAAATTTGACTAAAAGTTGTAAAAAAATCAAAAAAATGGAAGTTAATTTCATCTAAATTTACTCAAATTTAGCTCCTCCGACAAAAAAACTCATGAAAATCCAAAAAATCGAAGTAGATTTCAAACAATTTTCACGAAATTTGACTAAAAATTGTTAAAAAATCAAAAAAAATCGAAGTTAGTTTCATCTAAATTTACTCAAATTTAGCTCCTCCGACAAAAAAAACTCATGAAAATCCCAAAAATCAAAGTAGATTTCAAACAATTTTCACGAAATTTGACTGAAAATTGTTAAAAAATCCAAAAAATGGAAGTTAATTTCATCTAAATTTACTCAAATTTAGCTCATCCGACAAAATATCTCATGAAGATCCAAAAAAATCGAAGTAGGATTCAAAAGATTTTATGAAATTTGACTAAAAATTGTTAAAAAGTCCAAAAAATAGAAGTTAATTTCATCAAAATTTACTCAAATTTAGCTCATCCGATAAAAAATCTCATGAAAATCCAAAAAAATCAATGTAGGTATCAAAAAATTTTGTGAAATTTGACTAAAAATTTTTAAAAATTCCAAAAATGCAAGTTAATTTCATCTAAATTTACTCAAATTTAGCTCCTCCGACAAAAAAACTCATGAAAATCCAAAAAAAATCAATGTAGGTATCAAAAAATTTTGTGAAATTTGACTAAAAATTTTTAAAAATTCCAAAAATGCAAGTTAATTTCATCTAAATTTACTCAAATTTAGCTCCTCCGACAAAAAAACTCATGAAAATCCAAAAAAATCAAAGTAGATTTCAAACAATTTTCACGAAATTTGACTAAAAATTGTTAAAAAATCCAAAAAATGGAAGTTAATTTCATCTAAATTTACTCAAATTTAGCTCCTCCGACAAAAAACTCATGAAAATCCCAAAAATCAAAGTAGATTTCAAACAATTTTCACGAAATTTGACTGAAAATTGTTAAAAAATCCAAAAAATGGAAGTTAATTTCATCTAAATTTACTCAAATTTAGCTCCTCCGACAAAAAAACTCATGAAAATCCAAAAAAATCAATGTAGGTATCAAAAAATTTTGTGAAATTTGACTAAAAATTTTTAAAAATTCCAAAAATGCAAGTTAATTTCATCTAAATTTACTCAAATTTAGCTCCTCCGACAAAAAAACTCATGAAAATCCAAAAAAATCAAAGTAGATTTCAAACAATTTTCACGAAATTTGACTAAAAATTGTTAAAAAATCCAAAAAATGGAAGTTAATTTCAGCTAAATTTACTCAAATTTAGCTCCTCCGACAAAAAACTCATGAAAATCCCAAAAATCAAAGTAGATTTCAAACAATTTTCACGAAATTTGACAGAAAATTGTTAAAAAATCCAAAAAATGGAAGTTAATTTCATCTAAATTTACTCAAATTTAGCTCATCCGACAAAAAATCTCATGAAAATCCAAAAAAATCGAAGTAGGTTTCAAAAAATTTTGTGAAATTTGACTAAAAATTTTTAAAAATTCCAAAAAATGCAAGTTAATTTCATCTAAATTTATTCAAATTTAGCTCCTCCGACAAAAAAACTCATGAAAATCCAAAAAAATCGAAGTAGGTTTCAAAAAATTTTATGAAATTTGACTAAAAATTGTTAAAAAATCCAAAAAATGGAAGTTAATTTCATCTAAATTTACTCAAATTTAGCTCCTCCGACAAAAAAACTCATGAAAATCCCAAAAATCAAAGTAGATTTCAAACAATTTTCACGAAATTTGACTGAAAATTGTTAAAAAATCCAAAAAATGGAAGTTAATTTCATCTAAATTTACTCAAATTTAGCTCATCCGACAAAAAATCTCATGAAAATCCAAAAAAATCGAAGTAGGTTTCAAAAAATTTTGTGAAATTTGACTAAAAATTTTTAAAAATTCCAAAAAATGCAAGTTAATTTCATCTAAATTTATTCAAATTTAGCTCCTCCGACAAAAAAACTCATGAAAATCCAAAAAAATCGAAGTAGGTTTCAAAAAATTTTATGAAATTTGACTAAAAATTGTTAAAAAATCCAAAAAATGCAAGTTAATTTCATCTAAATTTACTCAAATTTAGCTCCTCCGACAAAAAAACTCATGAAAATCCCAAAAATCAAAGTAGATTTCAAACAATTTTCACGAAATTTGACTGAAAATTGTTAAAAAATCCAAAAAATGGAAGTTAATTTCATCTAAATTTACTCAAATTTAGCTCATCCGACAAAAAATCTCATGAAGATCCAAAAAAATCAAAGTAGATTTCAAAAAATTTCACGAAATTTGACTAAAAGTTGTAAAAAAATCAAAAAAATGGAAGTTAATTTCATCTAAATTTACTCAAATTTAGCTCCTCCGACAAAAAAACTCATGAAAATCCAAAAAATCGAAGTAGATTTCAAACAATTTTCACGAAATTTGACTAAAAATTGTTAAAAAATCAAAAAAATCGAAGTTAGTTTCATCTAAATTTACTCAAATTTAGCTCCTCCGACAAAAAAACTCATGAAAATCCCAAAAATCAAAGTAGATTTCAAACAATTTTCACGAAATTTGACTGAAAATTGTTAAAAAATCCAAAAAATGGAAGTTAATTTCATCTAAATTTACTCAAATTTAGCTCATCCGACAAAATATCTCATGAAGATCCAAAAAAATCGAAGTAGGATTCAAAAGATTTTATGAAATTTGACTAAAAATTGTTAAAAAGTCCAAAAAATAGAAGTTAATTTCATCAAAATTTACTCAAATTTAGCTCATCCGATAAAAAATCTCATGAAAATCCAAAAAAATCAATGTAGGTATCAAAAAATTTTGTGAAATTTGACTAAAAATTTTTAAAAATTCCAAAAATGCAAGTTAATTTCATCTAAATTTACTCAAATTTAGCTCCTCCGACAAAAAAACTCATGAAAATCCAAAAAAATCAATGTAGGTATCAAAAAATTTTGTGAAATTTGACTAAAAATTTTTAAAAATTCCAAAAATGCAAGTTAATTTCATCTAAATTTACTCAAATTTAGCTCCTCCGACAAAAAAACTCATGAAAATCCAAAAAAATCAAAGTAGATTTCAAACAATTTTCACGAAATTTGACTAAAAATTGTTAAAAAATCCAAAAATGGAAGTTAATTTCATCTAAATTTACTCAAATTTAGCTCCTCCGACAAAAAACTCATGAAAATCCCAAAAATCAAAGTAGATTTCAAACAATTTTCACGAAATTTGACTGAAAATTGTTAAAAAATCCAAAAAATGGAAGTTAATTTCATCTAAATTTACTCAAATTTAGCTCATCCGACAAAAAATCTCATGAAAATCCAAAAAAATCGAAGTAGGTTTCAAAAAATTTTGTGAAATTTGACTAAAAATTTTTAAAAATTCCAAAAAATGCAAGTTAATTTCATCTAAATTTATTCAAATTTAGCTCCTCCGACAAAAAAACTCATGAAAATCCAAAAAAATCGAAGTAGGTTTCAAAAAATTTTATGAAATTTGACTAAAAATTGTTAAAAAATCCAAAAAATGGAAGTTAATTTCATCTAAATTTACTCAAATTTAGCTCCTCCGACAAAAAAACTCATGAAAATCCCAAAAATCAAAGTAGATTTCAAACAATTTTCACGAAATTTGACTGAAAATTGTTAAAAAATCCAAAAAATGGAAGTTAATTTCATCTAAATTTACTCAAATTTAGCTCATCCGACAAAAAATCTCATGAAGATCCAAAAAAATCAAAGTAGGTTTCAAAAAATTTCACGAAATTTGACTAAAAGTTGTAAAAAAATCAAAAAAATGGAAGTTAATTTCATCTAAATTTACTCAAATTTAGCTCCTCCGACAAAAAAACTCATGAAAATCCAAAAAATCGAAGTAGATTTCAAACAATTTTCACGAAATTTGACTAAAAATTGTTAAAAAATCAAAAAAATGGAAGTTAATTTCATCTAAATTTACTCAAATTTAGCTCCTCCGACAAAAAACTCATGAAAATCCCAAAAATCAAAGTAGATTTCAAACAATTTTCACGAAATTTGACTGAAAATTGTTAAAAAATCCAAAAAATGGAAGTTAATTTCATCTAAATTTACTCAAATTTAGCTCAACCGACAAAAAATCTCATGAAGATCCAAAAAAATCGAAGTAGGTTTCAAAAAATTTTATGAAATTTGACTAAAAAATTGTTAAAAAGTCCAAAAAATAGAAGTTAATTTCATCAAAATTTACTCAAATTTAGCTCATCCGACAAAAAATCTCATGAAAATCCAAGAAAATCAATGTAGGTATCAAAAAATTTTGTGAAATTTGACTAAAAATTTTTAAAAAATTCCAAAAATGCAAGTTAATTTCATCTAAATTTACTCAAATTTAGCTCCTCCGACAAAAAAACTCATGAAAATCCAAAAAATCGAAGTAGATTTCAAACAATTTTCACGAAATTTGACTAAAAATTGTTAAAAAATCAAAAAAATCGAAGTTAGTTTCATCTAAATTTACTCAAATTTAGCTCCTCCGACAAAAAAAACTCATGAAAATCCCAAAAATCAAAGTAGATTTCAAACAATTTTCACGAAATTTGACTGAAAATTGTTAAAAAATCCAAAAAATGGAAGTTAATTTCATCTAAATTTACTCAAATTTAGCTCATCCGACAAAATATCTCATGAAGATCCAAAAAAATCGAAGTAGGATTCAAAAGATTTTATGAAATTTGACTAAAAATTGTTAAAAAGTCCAAAAAATAGAAGTTAATTTCATCAAAATTTACTCAAATTTAGCTCATCCGATAAAAAATCTCATGAAAATCCAAAAAAATCAATGTAGGTATCAAAAAATTTTGTGAAATTTGACTAAAAATTTTTAAAAATTCCAAAAATGCAAGTTAATTTCATCTAAATTTACTCAAATTTAGCTCCTCCGACAAAAAAACTCATGAAAATCCAAAAAAATCAATGTAGGTATCAAAAAATTTTGTGAAATTTGACTAAAAATTTTTAAAAATTCCAAAAATGCAAGTTAATTTCATCTAAATTTACTCAAATTTAGCTCCTCCGACAAAAAAACTCATGAAAATCCAAAAAAATCAAAGTAGATTTCAAACAATTTTCACGAAATTTGACTAAAAATTGTTAAAAAATCCAAAAATGGAAGTTAATTTCATCTAAATTTACTCAAATTTAGCTCCTCCGACAAAAAACTCATGAAAATCCAAAAAATCAAAGTAGATTTCAAACAATTTTCACGAAATTTGACTGAAAATTGTTAAAAAATCCAAAAAATGGAAGTTAATTTCATCTAAATTTACTCAAATTTAGCTCATCCGACAAAAAATCTCATGAAAATCCAAAAAAATCGAAGTAGGTTTCAAAAAATTTTGTGAAATTTGACTAAAAATTTTTAAAAATTCCAAAAAATGCAAGTTAATTTCATCTAAATTTATTCAAATTTAGCTCCTCCGACAAAAAAACTCATGAAAATCCAAAAAAATCGAAGTAGGTTTCAAAAAATTTTATGAAATTTGACTAAAAATTGTTAAAAAATCCAAAAAATGGAAGTTAATTTCATCTAAATTTACTCAAATTTAGCTCCTCCGACAAAAAAACTCATGAAAATCCCAAAAATCAAAGTAGATTTCAAACAATTTTCACGAAATTTGACTGAAAATTGTTAAAAAATCCAAAAAATGGAAGTTAATTTCATCTAAATTTACTCAAATTTAGCTCATCCGACAAAAAATCTCATGAAGATCCAAAAAAATCAAAGTAGGTTTCAAAAAATTTCACGAAATTTGACTAAAAGTTGTAAAAAAATCAAAAAAATGGAAGTTAATTTCATCTAAATTTACTCAAATTTAGCTCCTCCGACAAAAAAACTCATGAAAATCCAAAAAATCGAAGTAGATTTCAAACAATTTTCACGAAATTTGACTAAAAATTGTTAAAAAATCAAAAAAATGGAAGTTAATTTCATCTAAATTTACTCAAATTTAGCTCCTCCGACAAAAAACTCATGAAAATCCCAAAAATCAAAGTAGATTTCAAACAATTTTCACGAAATTTGACTGAAAATTGTTAAAAAATCCAAAAAATGGAAGTTAATTTCATCTAAATTTACTCAAATTTAGCTCAACCGACAAAAAATCTCATGAAGATCCAAAAAAATCGAAGTAGGTTTCAAAAAATTTTATGAAATTTGACTAAAAATTGTTAAAAAGTCCAAAAAATAGAAGTTAATTTCATCAAAATTTACTCAAATTTAGCTCATCCGACAAAAAATCTCATGAAAATCCAAGAAAATCAATGTAGGTATCAAACAATTTTCACGAAATTTGACTAAAAATTGTTAAAAATTCCAAAAAATGGAAGTTAATTTCATCTAAATTTACTCAAATTTAGCTCCTCCGACAAAAAAACTCATGAAAATCCAAAAAATCGAAGTAGATTTCAAACAATTTTCACGAAATTTGACTAAAAATTGTTAAAAAATCAAAAAAATGGAAGTTAATTTCATCTAAATTTACTCAAATTTAGCTCCTCCGACAAAAAACTCATGAAAATCCCAAAAATCAAAGTAGATTTCAAACAATTTTCACGAAATTTGACTGAAAATTGTTAAAAAATCCAAAAAATGGAAGTTAATTTCATCTAAATTTACTCAAATTTAGCTCATCCGACAAAAAATCTCATGAAGATCCAAAAAAAATCAAAGTAGATTTCAAAAAATTTCACGAAATTTGACTAAAAGTTGTAAAAAAATCAAAAAAATGGAAGTTAATTTCATCTAAATTTACTCAAATTTAGCTCCTCCGACAAAAAAACTCATGAAAATCCAAAAAATCGAAGTAGATTTCAAACAATTTTCACGAAATTTGACTAAAAATTGTTAAAAAATCAAAAAAATCGAAGTTAGTTTCATCTAAATTTACTCAAATTTAGCTCCTCCGACAAAAAAACTCATGAAAATCCCAAAAATCAAAGTAGATTTCAAACAATTTTCACGAAATTTGACTGAAAATTGTTAAAAAATCCAAAAAATGGAAGTTAATTTCATCTAAATTTACTCAAATTTAGCTCATCCGACAAAATATCTCATGAAGATCCAAAAAAATCGAAGTAGGATTCAAAAGATTTTATGAAATTTGACTAAAAATTGTTAAAAAGTCCAAAAAATAGAAGTTAATTTCATCAAAATTTACTCAAATTTAGCTCATCCGATAAAAAATCTCATGAAAATCCAAAAAAATCAATGTAGGTATCAAAAAATTTTGTGAAATTTGACTAAAAATTTTTAAAAATTCCAAAAATGCAAGTTAATTTCATCTAAATTTACTCAAATTTAGCTCCTCCGACAAAAAAACTCATGAAAATCCAAAAAAATCAATGTAGGTATCAAAAAATTTTGTGAAATTTGACTAAAAATTTTTAAAAATTCCAAAAATGCAAGTTAATTTCATCTAAATTTACTCAAATTTAGCTCCTCCGACAAAAAAAACTCATGAAAATCCAAAAAAATCAAAGTAGATTTCAAACAATTTTCACGAAATTTGACTAAAAATTGTTAAAAAATCAAAAAAATGGAAGTTAGTTTCATCTAAATTTACTCAAATTTAGCTCCTCCGACAAAAAACTCATGAAAATCCCAAAAATCAAAGTAGATTTCAAACAATTTTCACGAAATTTGACTGAAAATTGTTAAAAAATCCAAAAAATGGAAGTTAATTTCATCTAAATTTACTCAAATTTAGCTCATCCGACAAAAAATCTCATGAAGATCCAAAAAAATCGAAGTAGGTTTCAAAAAATTTTATGAAATTTGACTAAAAATTGTTAAAAAGTCCAAAAAATAGAAGTTAATTTCATCAAAATTTACTCAAATTTAGCTCATCCGACAAAAAATCTCATGAAAATCCAAGAAAATCAATGTAGGTATCAAAAAATTTTGTGAAATTTGACTAAAAATTTTTAAAAATTCCAAAAATGCAAGTTAATTTCATCTAAATTTACTCAAATTTAGCTCCTCCGACAAAAAAACTCATGAAAATCCAAAAAAATCAAAGTAGATTTCAAACAATTTTCACGAAATTTGACTAAAAATTGTTAAAAAATCCAAAAAATGGAAGTTAATTTCAGCTAAATTTACTCAAATTTAGCTCCTCCGACAAAAAAACTCATGAAAATCCCAAAAATCAAAGTAGATTTCAAACAATTTTCACGAAATTTGACTGAAAATTGTTAAAAAATCCAAAAAATGGAAGTTAATTTCATCTAAATTTACTCAAATTTAGCTCATCCGACAAAAAATCCCATGAAAATCCAAAAAAATCGAAGTAGGTTTCAAAAAATTTTGTGAAATTTGACTAAAAATTTTTAAAAATTCCAAAAAATGCAAGTTAATTTCATCTAAGTTTATTCAAATTTAGCTCCTCCGACAAAAAAACTCATGAAAATCCAAAAAAATCGAAGTAGGTTTCAAAAAATTTTGTGAAATTTGACTAAAAATTTTTAAAAATTCAAAAAATGCAAGTTAATTTCATCTAAATTTACTCAAATTTAGCTCCTCCGACAAAAAAACTCATGAAAATCCAAAAAAATCAAAGTAGATTTCAAACAATTTTCACGAAATTTGACTAAAAATTGTTAAAAAATCCAAAAAATGGAAGTTAATTTCATCTAAATTTACTCAAATTTAGCTCCTCCGACAAAAAACTCATGAAAATCCCAAAAATCAAAGTAGATTTCAAACAATTTTCACGAAATTTGACTGAAAATTGTTAAAAAATCCAAAAAATGGAAGTTAATTTCATCTAAATTTACTCAAATTTAGCTCATCCGACAAAAAATCTCATGAAGATCCAAAAAAATCAAAGTAGGTTTCAAAAAATTTCACGAAATTTGACTAAAAGTTGTAAAAAAATCAAAAAAATGGAAGTTAATTTCATCTAAATTTACTCAAATTTAGCTCCTCCGACAAAAAAACTCATGAAAATCCAAAAAATCGAAGTAGATTTCAAACAATTTTCACGAAATTTGACTAAAAATTGTTAAAAAATCAAAAAAATGGAAGTTAATTTCATCTAAATTTACTCAAATTTAGCTCCTCCGACAAAAAACTCATGAAAATCCCAAAAATCAAAGTAGATTTCAAACAATTTTCACGAAATTTGACTGAAAATTGTTAAAAAATCCAAAAAATGGAAGTTAATTTCATCTAAATTTACTCAAATTTAGCTCAACCGACAAAAAATCTCATGAAGATCCAAAAAAATCGAAGTAGGTTTCAAAAAATTTTATGAAATTTGACTAAAAATTGTTAAAAAGTCCAAAAAATAGAAGTTAATTTCATCAAAATTTACTCAAATTTAGCTCATCCGACAAAAAATCTCATGAAAATCCAAGAAAATCAATGTAGGTATCAAAAAATTTTGTGAAATTTGACTAAAAATTTTTAAAAATTCCAAAAATGCAAGTTAATTTCATCTAAATTTACTCAAATTTAGCTCCTCCGACAAAAAAACTCATGAAAATCCAAAAAATCGAAGTAGATTTCAAACAATTTTCACGAAATTTGACTAAAAATTGTTAAAAAATCAAAAAAATGGAAGTTAATTTCATCTAAATTTACTCAAATTTAGCTCCTCCGACAAAAAACTCATGAAAATCCCAAAAATCAAAGTAGATTTCAAACAATTTTCACGAAATTTGACTGAAAATTGTTAAAAAATCCAAAAAATGGAAGTTAATTTCATCTAAATTTACTCAAATTTAGCTCATCCGACAAAAAATCTCATGAAGATCCAAAAAAATCAAAGTAGATTTCAAAAAATTTCACGAAATTTGACTAAAAGTTGTAAAAAAATCAAAAAAATGGAAGTTAATTTCATCTAAATTTACTCAAATTTAGCTCCTCCGACAAAAAAACTCATGAAAATCCAAAAAATCGAAGTAGATTTCAAACAATTTTCACGAAATTTGACTAAAAATTGTTAAAAAATCAAAAAAATCGAAGTTAGTTTCATCTAAATTTACTCAAATTTAGCTCCTCCGACAAAAAAACTCATGAAAATCCCAAAAATCAAAGTAGATTTCAAACAATTTTCACGAAATTTGACTGAAAATTGTTAAAAAATCCAAAAAATGGAAGTTAATTTCATCTAAATTTACTCAAATTTAGCTCATCCGACAAAATATCTCATGAAGATCCAAAAAAATCGAAGTAGGATTCAAAAGATTTTATGAAATTTGACTAAAAATTGTTAAAAAGTCCAAAAAATAGAAGTTAATTTCATCAAAATTTACTCAAATTTAGCTCATCCGATAAAAAATCTCATGAAAATCCAAAAAAATCAATGTAGGTATCAAAAAATTTTGTGAAATTTGACTAAAAATTTTTAAAAATTCCAAAAATGCAAGTTAATTTCATCTAAATTTACTCAAATTTAGCTCCTCCGACAAAAAAACTCATGAAAATCCAAAAAAATCAATGTAGGTATCAAAAAATTTTGTGAAATTTGACTAAAAATTTTTAAAAATTCCAAAAATGCAAGTTAATTTCATCTAAATTTACTCAAATTTAGCTCCTCCGACAAAAAAACTCATGAAAATCCAAAAAAATCAAAGTAGATTTCAAACAATTTTCACGAAATTTGACTAAAAATTGTTAAAAAATCAAAAAAATGGAAGTTAGTTTCATCTAAATTTACTCAAATTTAGCTCCTCCGACAAAAAACTCATGAAAATCCCAAAAATCAAAGTAGATTTCAAACAATTTTCACGAAATTTGACTGAAAATTGTTAAAAAATCCAAAAAATGGAAGTTAATTTCATCTAAATTTACTCAAATTTAGCTCATCCGACAAAAAATCTCATGAAGATCCAAAAAAATCGAAGTAGGTTTCAAAAAATTTTATGAAATTTGACTAAAAATTGTTAAAAAGTCCAAAAAATAGAAGTTAATTTCATCAAAATTTACTCAAATTTAGCTCATCCGACAAAAAATCTCATGAAAATCCAAGAAAATCAATGTAGGTATCAAAAAATTTTGTGAAATTTGACTAAAAATTTTTAAAAATTCCAAAAATGCAAGTTAATTTCATCTAAATTTACTCAAATTTAGCTCCTCCGACAAAAAAACTCATGAAAATCCAAAAAAATCAAAGTAGATTTCAAACAATTTTCACGAAATTTGACTAAAAATTGTTAAAAAATCCAAAAAATGGAAGTTAATTTCAGCTAAATTTACTCAAATTTAGCTCCTCCGACAAAAAACTCATGAAAATCCCAAAAATCAAAGTAGATTTCAAACAATTTTCACGAAATTTGACTGAAAATTGTTAAAAAATCCAAAAAATGGAAGTTAATTTCATCTAAATTTACTCAAATTTAGCTCATCCGACAAAAAATCCCATGAAAATCCAAAAAAATCGAAGTAGGTTTCAAAAAATTTTGTGAAATTTGACTAAAAATTTTTAAAAATTCCAAAAAATGCAAGTTAATTTCATCTAAGTTTATTCAAATTTAGCTCCTCCGACAAAAAAACTCATGAAAATCCAAAAAAATCGAAGTAGGTTTCAAAAAATTTTGTGAAATTTGACTAAAAATTTTTAAAAATTCCAAAAATGCAAGTTAATTTCATCTAAATTTACTCAAATTTAGCTCCTCCGACAAAAAAAACTCATGAAAATCCAAAAAAATCAAAGTAGATTTCAAACAATTTTCACGAAATTTGACTAAAAATTGTTAAAAAATCCAAAAAATGGAAGTTAATTTCATCTAAATTTTACTCAAATTTAGCTCCTCCGACAAAAAACTCATGAAAATCCCAAAAATCAAAGTAGATTTCAAACAATTTTCACGAAATTTGACTGAAAATTGTTAAAAAATCAAAAAATGGAAGTTAATTTCATCTAAAT
Organism: Andrena hattorfiana; assembly: GCA_944738655.2. NCBI lineage: Eukaryota > Metazoa > Arthropoda > Insecta > Hymenoptera > Andrenidae > Andrena > Andrena hattorfiana. The sequence goes on from OX122891.2 coordinate 20,011,316, forward strand.
TTACTCAAATTTAGCTCATCCGACAAAAAATCTCATGAAAATCCAAAAAAAATCGAAGTAGGTTTCAAAAAATTTTGTGAAATTTGACTAAAAATTTTTAAAAATTCCAAAAAATGCAAGTTAATTTCATCTAAATTTATTCAAATTTAGCTCCTCCGACAAAAAAAACTCATGAAAATCCAAAAAATCGAAGTAGGTTTCAAAAAATTTTATGAAATTTGACTAAAAATTGTTAAAAAATCCAAAAAATGGAAGTTAATTTCATCTAAATTTACTCAAATTTAGCTCCTCCGACAAAAAAACTCATGAAAATCCCAAAAATCAAAGTAGATTTTAAACAATTTTCACGAAATTTGACTGAAAATTGTTAAAAAATCCAAAAAATGGAAGTTAATTTCATCTAAATTTACTCAAATTTAGCTCATCCGACAAAAAATCTCATGAAGATCCAAAAAAATCAAAGTAGGTTTCAAAAAATTTCACGAAATTTGACTAAAAGTTGTAAAAAAAATAAAAAAAATGGAAGTTAATTTCATCTAAATTTACTCAAATTTAGCTCCTCCGACAAAAAAACTCATGAAAATCCAAAAAATCGAAGTAGATTTCAAACAATTTTCACGAAATTTGACTAAAAATTGTTAAAAAATCAAAAAAATGGAAGTTAATTTCAACTAAATTTACTCAAATTTAGCTCCTCCGACAAAAAACTCATGAAAATCCCAAAAATCAAAGTAGATTTCAAACAATTTTCACGAAATTTGACTGAAAATTGTTAAAAAATCCAAAAAATGGAAGTTAATTTCATCTAAATTTACTCAAATTTAGCTCATCCGACAAAAAATCTCATGAAGATCCAAAAAAATCTAAGTAGGTTTCAAAAAATTTTATGAAATTTGACTAAAAATTGTTAAAAAGTCCAAAAAATAGAAGTTAATTTCATCAAAATTTACTCAAATTTAGCTCATCCGACAAAAAATCTCATGAAAATCCAAGAAAATCAATGTAGGTATCAAAAAATTTTGTGAAATTTGACTAAAAATTTTTAAAAATTCCAAAAATGCAAGTTAATTTCATCTAAATTTACTCAAATTTAGCTCCTCCGACAAAAAAACTCATGAAAATCCAAAAAAATCAAAGTAGATTTCAAACAATTTTCACGAAATTTGACTAAAAATTGTTAAAAAATCCAAAAAATGGAAGTTAATTTCAGCTAAATTTACTCAAATTTAGCTCCTCCGACAAAAAACTCATGAAAATCCCAAAAATCAAAGTAGATTTCAAACAATTTTCACGAAATTTGACTGAAAATTGTTAAAAAATCCAAAAAATGGAAGTTAATTTCATCTAAATTTACTCAAATTTAGCTCATCCGACAAAAAATCCCATGAAAATCCAAAAAAATCGAAGTAGGTTTCAAAAAATTTTGTGAAATTTGACTAAAAATTTTTAAAAATTCCAAAAAATGCAAGTTAATTTCATCTAAGTTTATTCAAATTTAGCTCCTCCGACAAAAAAACTCATGAAAATCCAAAAAAATCGAAGTAGGTTTCAAAAAATTTTGTGAAATTTGACTAAAAATTTTTAAAAATTCCAAAAATGCAAGTTAATTTCATCTAAATTTACTCAAATTTAGCTCCTCCGACAAAAAAACTCATGAAAATCCAAAAAAATCAAAGTAGATTTCAAACAATTTTCACGAAATTTGACTAAAAATTGTTAAAAAATCCAAAAAATGGAAGTTAATTTCATCTAAATTTACTCAAATTTAGCTCCTCCGACAAAAAACTCATGAAAATCCCAAAAATCAAAGTAGATTTCAAACAATTTTCACGAAATTTGACTGAAAATTGTTAAAAAATCCAAAAAATGGAAGTTAATTTCATCTAAATTTACTCAAATTTAGCTCATCCGACAAAAAATCTCATGAAAATCCAAAAAAATCGAAGTAGGTTTCAAAAAATTTTGTGAAATTTGACTAAAAATTTTTAAAAATTCCAAAAAATGCAAGTTAATTTCATCTAAATTTATTCAAATTTAGCTCCTCCGACAAAAAAACTCATGAAAATCCAAAAAAATCGAAGTAGGTTTCAAAAAATTTTATGAAATTTGACTAAAAATTGTTAAAAAATCCAAAAAATGGAAGTTAATTTCATCTAAATTTACTCAAATTTAGCTCCTCCGACAAAAAAAACTCATGAAAATCCCAAAAATCAAAGTAGATTTTAAACAATTTTCACGAAATTTGACTGAAAATTGTTAAAAAATCCAAAAAATGGAAGTTAATTTCATCTAAATTTACTCAAATTTAGCTCATCCGACAAAAAATCTCATGAAGATCCAAAAAAATCAAAGTAGGTTTCAAAAAATTTCACGAAATTTGACTAAAAGTTGTAAAAAAATAAAAAAAATGGAAGTTAATTTCATCTAAATTTACTCAAATTTAGCTCCTCCGACAAAAAAACTCATGAAAATCCAAAAAATCGAAGTAGATTTCAAACAATTTTCACGAAATTTGACTAAAAATTGTTAAAAAATCAAAAAAATGGAAGTTAATTTCAACTAAATTTACTCAAATTTAGCTCCTCCGACAAAAAACTCATGAAAATCCCAAAAATCAAAGTAGATTTCAAACAATTTTCACGAAATTTGACTGAAAATTGTTAAAAAATCCAAAAAATGGAAGTTAATTTCATCTAAATTTACTCAAATTTAGCTCATCCGACAAAAAATCTCATGAAGATCCAAAAAAATCTAAGTAGGTTTCAAAAAATTTTATGAAATTTGACTAAAAATTGTTAAAAAGTCCAAAAAATAGAAGTTAATTTCATCAAAATTTACTCAAATTTAGCTCATCCGACAAAAAATCTCATGAAAATCCAAGAAAATCAATGTAGGTATCAAAAAATTTTGTGAAATTTGACTAAAAATTTTTAAAAATTCCAAAAATGCAAGTTAATTTCATCTAAATTTACTCAAATTTAGCTCCTCCGACAAAAAAACTCATGAAAATCCAAAAAAATCAAAGTAGATTTCAAACAATTTTCACGAAATTTGACTAAAAATTGTTAAAAAATCCAAAAAATGGAAGTTAATTTCAGCTAAATTTACTCAAATTTAGCTCCTCCGACAAAAAACTCATGAAAATCCCAAAAATCAAAGTAGATTTCAAACAATTTTCACGAAATTTGACTGAAAATTGTTAAAAAATCCAAAAAATGGAAGTTAATTTCATCTAAATTTACTCAAATTTAGCTCATCCGACAAAAAATCTCATGAAAATCCAAAAAAATCGAAGTAGGTTTCAAAAAATTTTGTGAAATTTGACTAAAAATTTTTAAAAATTCCAAAAAATGCAAGTTAATTTCATCTAAATTTATTCAAATTTAGCTCCTCCGACAAAAAAACTCATGAAAATCCAAAAAAATCGAAGTAGGTTTCAAAAAATTTTATGAAATTTGACTAAAAATTGTTAAAAAATCCAAAAAATGGAAGTTAATTTCATCTAAATTTACTCAAATTTAGCTCCTCCGACAAAAAAAACTCATGAAAATCCCAAAAATCAAAGTAGATTTCAAACAATTTTCACGAAATTTGACTGAAAATTGTTAAAAAATCCGAAAAATGGAAGTTAATTTCATCTAAATTTACTCAAATTTAGCTCATCCGACAAAAAATCTCATGAAAATCCAAAAAAATCGAAGTAGGTTTCAAAAAATTTTGTGAAATTTGACTAAAAATTTTTAAAAATTCCAAAAAATGCAAGTTAATTTCATCTAAATTTATTCAAATTTAGCTCCTCCGACAAAAAAACTCATGAAAATCCAAAAAAATCGAAGTAGGTTTCAAAAAATTTTATGAAATTTGACTAAAAATTGTTAAAAAATCCAAAAAATGCAAGTTAATTTCATCTAAATTTACTCAAATTTAGCTCCTCCGACAAAAAAACTCATGAAAATCCCAAAAATCAAAGTAGATTTCAAACAATTTTCACGAAATTTGACTGAAAATTGTTAAAAAATCCAAAAAATGGAAGTTAATTTCATCTAAATTTACTCAAATTTAGCTCATCCGACAAAAAATCTCATGAATATCCAAAAAAATCAAAGTAGATTTCAAAAAATTTCACGAAATTTGACTAAAAGTTGTAAAAAAATCAAAAAAATGGAAGTTAATTTCATCTAAATTTACTCAAATTTAGCTCCTCCGACAAAAAAACTCATGAAAATCCAAAAAATCGAAGTAGATTTCAAACAATTTTCACGAAATTTGACTAAAAATTGTTAAAAAATCAAAAAAATCGAAGTTAGTTTCATCTAAATTTACTCAAATTTAGCTCCTCCGACAAAAAACTCATGAAAATCCCAAAAATCAAAGTAGATTTCAAACAATTTTCACGAAATTTGACTGAAAATTGTTAAAAAATCCAAAAAATGGAAGTTAATTTCATCTAAATTTACTCAAATTTAGCTCATCCGACAAAAAATCTCATGAAGATCCAAAAAAATCGAAGTAGGTTTCAAAAGATTTTATGAAATTTGACTAAAAATTGTTAAAAATTCCAAAAAATAGAAGTTAATTTCATCAAAATTTACTCAAATTTAGCTCATCCGATAAAAAATCTCATGAAAATCCAAAAAAATCAATGTAGGTATCAAAAAATTTTGTGAAATTTGATTAAAAATTTTTAAAAATTCCAAAAATGCAAGTTAATTTCATCTAAATTTACTCAAATTTAGCTCCTCCGACAAAAAAACTCATGAAAATCCAAAAAAATCAAAGTAGATTTCAAACAATTTTCACGAAATTTGACTAAAAATTGTTAAAAAATCCAAAAAATGGAAGTTAATTTCATCTAAATTTACTCAAATTTAGCTCCTCCGACAAAAAACTCATGAAAATCCCAAAAATCAAAGTAGATTTCAAACAATTTTCACGAAATTTGACTGAAAATTGTTAAAAAATTCAAAAAAATGGAAGTTAATTTCATCTAAATTTACTCAAATTTAGCTCATCCGACAAAAAATCTCATGAAAATCCAAAAAAATCGAAGTAGGTTTCAAAAAATTTTGTGAAATTCGACTAAAAATTTTTAAAAATTCCAAAAAATGCAAGTTAATTTCATCTAAATTTATTCAAATTTAGCTCCTCCGACAAAAAAACTCATGAAAATCCAAAAAAATCGAAGTAGTGTTCAAAAAATTTTATGAAATTTGACTAAAAATTGTTAAAAAATCCAAAAAATGGAAGTTAATTTCATCTAAATTTACTCAAATTTAGCTCCTCCGACAAAAAAAACTCATGAAAATCCCAAAAATCAAAGTAGATTTCAAACAATTTTCACGAAATTTGACTGAAAATTGTTAAAAAATCCAAAAAATGGAAGTTAATTTCATCTAAATTTACTCAAATTTAGCTCATCCGACAAAAAATCTCATGAAGATCCAAAAAAATCAAAGTAGGTTTCAAAAAATTTCACGAAATTTGACTAAAAGTTGTAAAAAAATCAAAAAAATGGAAGTTAATTTCATCTAAATTTACTCAAATTTAGCTCCTCCGACAAAAAAAACTCATGAAAATCCAAAAAAATCGAAGTAGATTTCAAACAATTTTCACGAAATTTGACTAAAAATTGTTAAAAAATCCAAAAAATGGAAGTTAATTTCATCTAAATTTACTCAAATTTAGCTCCTCCGACAAAAAACTCATGAAAATCCCAAAAATCAAAGTAGATTTCAAACAATTTTCACGAAATTTGACTGAAAATTGTTAAAAAATCCAAAAAATGGAAGTTAATTTCATCTAAATTTACTCAAATTTAGCTCATCCGACAAAAAATCTCATGAAGATCCAAAAAAATCGAAGTAGGTTTCAAAAAATTTTATGAAATTTGACTAAAAATTGTTAAAAAGTCCAAAAAATAGAAGTTAATTTCATCAAAATTTACTCAAATTTAGCTCATCCGACAAAAAATCTCATGAAAATCCAAAAAAAATCAATGTAGGTATCAAAAAATTTTGTGAAATATGACTAAAAATTTTTAAAAATTCCAAAAATGCAAGTTAATTTCATCTAAATTTACTCAAATTTAGCTCCTCCGACAAAAAAACTCATGAAAATCCAAAAAAATCAAAGTAGATTTCAAACAATTTTTCACGAAATTTGACTAAAAATTGTTAAACAATCCAAAAATGGAAGTTAATTTCATCTAAATTTATTCAAATTTAGATCCTCCGACAAAAAACTCATGAAAATCCCAAAAATCAAAGTAGGATTTCAAACAATTTTCACGAAATTTGACTGAAAATTGTTAAAAAATCCAAAAAATGGAAGTTAATTTCATCAAAATTTACTCAAATTTAGCTCATCCCGACAAAAAATCTCATGAAAATCCAAAAAAATCAATGTAGGTATCAAAAAATTTTGTGAAATTTGACTAAAAATTTTTAAAAATTCCAAAAATGCAAGTTAATTTCATCTAAATTTACTCAAATTTAACTCCTCCGACAAAAAAAACTCATGAAAATCCAAAAAAATCAAAGTAGATTTCAAACAATTTTCACGAAATTTGACTAAAAATTGTTAAAAAATCCAAAAAATGGAAGTTAATTTCAGCTAAATTTACTCAAATTTAGCTCCTCAGACAAAAAACTCATGAAAATCCCAAAAATCAAAGTAGATTTCAAACAATTTTCACGAAATTTGACTGAAAATTGTTAAAAAATCCAAAAAATGGAAGTTAATTTCATCTAAATTTACTCAAATTTAGCTCATCCGACAAAAAATCTCATGAAAATCCAAAAAAAATCGAAGTAGGTTTCAAAAAATTTTTGTGAAATTTGACTAAAAATTTTTAAAAATTCCAAAAAATGCAAGTTAATTTCATCTAAATTTATTCAAATTTAGCTCCTCCGACAAAAAAACTCATGAAAATCCAAAAAAAATCGAAGTAGGTTTCAAAATTTTTATGAAATTTGACTAAAAATTGTTAAAAAATCCAAAAAATGGAAGTTAATTTCATCTAAATTTACTCAAATTTAGCTCCTCCGACAAAAAACTCATGAAAATCCCAAAAATCAAAGTAGATTTCAAACAATTTTCACGAAATTTGACTGAAAATTGTTAAAAAATCCAAAAAATGGAAGTTAATTTCATCTAAATTTACTCAAATTTAGCTCATCCGACAAAAAATCTCATGAAGATCCAAAAAAATCAAAGTAGGTTTCAAAAATTTCACGAAATTTGACTAAAAGTTGTAAAAAAATAAAAAAAATGGAAGTTAATTTCATCTAAATTTACTCAAATTTAGCTCCTCCGACAAAAAACTCATGAAAATCCCAAAAATCAAAGTAGATTTCAAACAATTTTCACGAAATCTGACTGAAAATTGTTAAAAAATCCAAAAAATGGAAGTTAATTTCATCTAAATTTACTCAAATTTAGCTCATCCGACAAAAAAATCTCATGAAGATCCAAAAAAAATCGAAGTAGGTTTCAAAAAATTTTATGAAATTTGACTAAAAATTGTTAAAAAGTCCAAAAAATAGAAGTTAATTTCATCAAAATTTACTCAAATTTAGCTCATCCGACAAAAAATCTCATGAAAATCCAAGAAAATCAATGTAGGTATCAAAAAATTTTGTGAAATTTGACTAAAAATTTTTAAAAATTCCAAAAATGCAAGTTAATTTCATCTAAATTTACTCAAATTTAGCTCCTCCGACAAAAAAACTCATGAAAATCCAAAAAAAATCAAAGTAGATTTCAAACAATTTTCACGAAATTTGACTAAAAATTGTTAAAAAATCCAAAAAATGGAAGTTAATTTCAGTTAAATTTACTCAAATTTAGCTCCTCCGACAAAAAACTCATGAAAATCCAAAAATCAAAGTAGATTTCAAACAATTTTCACGAAATTTGACTGAAAATTGTTAAAAAATCCAAAAAATGGAAGTTAATTTCATCTAAATTTACTCAAATTTAGCTCATCCGACAAAAAATCTCATGAAAATCCAAAAAAATCGAAGTAGGTTTCAAAAAATTTTGTGAAATTTGACTAAAAATTTTTAAAAATTCCAAAAAATGCAAGTTAATTTCATCTAAATTTATTCAAATTTAGCTCCTCCGACAAAAAAACTCATGAAAATCCAAAAAAATCGAAGTAGGTTTCAAAAAATTTTATGAAATTTGACTAAAAATTGTTAAAAAATCCAAAAAATGGAAGTTAATTTCATCTAAATTTACTCAAATTTAGCTCCTCCGACAAAAAAACTCATGAAAATCCCAAAAATCAAAGTAGATTTCAAACAATTTTCACGAAATTTGACTGAAAATTGTTAAAAAATCCAAAAAATGGAAGTTAATTTCATCTAAATTTACTCAAATTTAGCTCATCCGACAAAAAATCTCATGAAAATCCAAAAAATCGAAGTAGGTTTCAAAAAATTTTGTGAAATTTGACTAAAAATTTTTTAAAATTCCAAAAAATGCAAGTTAATTTCATCTAAATTTATTCAAATTTAGCTCCTCCGACAAAAAAACTCATGAAAATCCAAAAAAATCGAAGTAGGTTCAAAAAATTTTATGAAATTTGACTAAAAATTGTTAAAAAATCCAAAAAATGCAAGTTAATTTCATCTAAATTTACTCAAATTTAGCTCCTCCGACAAAAAAAACTCATGAAAATCCCAAAAATCAAAGTAGATTTCAAACAATTTTCACGAAATTTGACTGAAAATTGTTAAAAAATCCAAAAAATGGAAGTTAATTTCATCTAAATTTACTCAAATTTAGCTCAT
>OX122891.2:20020310-20061541 GCA_944738655.2 Andrena hattorfiana
TTAGCTCCTCCGACAAAAACTAATGAAAATTCAAAAAAATCAAAGTAGATTTCAAACAATTTTCACGATATTTGACTAAAAGTTGTTAACAAATCCAAAAAATGGAAGGTAATTTCATCTAAATTTACTCAAATTTAGCTCCTCCGACAAAAAAACTCATGAAAATCCCAAAAATCAAAGTAGATTTCAAACAATTTTCACGAAATTTGACTGAAAATTGCTAAAAAAAATCCAAAAAATGGAAGTTAATTTCATCCAAATTTACTCAAATTTAGCTCATCCGACAAAAAATCTCATGAAGATCCAAAAAAATCAAAGTAGGTTTCAAAAAATTTTATGAAATTTGACTAAAAATTGTTAAAAAGTCCAAAAAATAGAAGTTAATTTCATAAAAATTTAATCAAATTTAGCTCCTCCGACAAAAAAACTCATGAAAATCCAAAAAAATCGAAGTAGATTTCAAACAATTTTTACGATATTTGACTAAAAGTTGTTAAAAAATCCAAAAAATGGAAGTTAATTTCATCTAAATTTACACAAATTTAGCTCCTCCGGCAAAAAAACTCATGAAAATCCCAAAAATCAAAGTAGATTTCAAACAATTTTCACGAAATTTGACTGAAAATTGTTAAAAAATCCAAAAAATGGAAGTTAATTTCATCTAAATTTACTCAAATTTAGCTCATCCGACAAAAAATCTCATGAAGATCCAAAAAAATTAAAGTAGGTTTCAAAAAATTTTATGAAATTTGACTAAAAATTGTTAAAAAGTCCAAAAATAGAAGTTAATTTCATCAAAATTTACTCAAATTTAGCTCATCCGACAAAAAATCTCATGAAAATCCAAAAAAATCAATGTAGGTTTCAAAAAATTTTGTGAAATTTGACTAAAAATTTTTAAAAATTCCAAAAAATGCATGTTAATTTCATCTAAATTTACTCAAATTTAGCTCATCCGACAAAAAATCTCATGAAGATCCTAAAAAATCAAAGTAGGTTTCAAAAAATTTTATGAAATTTGACTAAAAATTGTTAAAAAGTCCAATAATAGAAGTTAATTTCATCAAAATTTACTCAAATTTAGCTCCTCCGACAAAAAAAACTCATGAAAATCCCAAAAATCAAAGTAGATTTCAAACAATTTTCACGAAATTTGACTGAAAATTGTTAAAAAATCCAAAAAATGGAAGTTAATTTCATCTACATTTACTCAAATTTAGCTCATCCGACAAAAAAACTCATGAAAATCCAAAAAAATCAAAGTAGATTTCAAAAAATTTTATGAAATTTGACTAAAAATTGTTAAAAAATCCAAAAAATGCAAGTTAATTTCATCCAAATTTACTCTAATTTAGCTCCTCCGACAAATAACTAATGAAAATTCAAAAAAATCACAGTACATTTCAAACAATTTTCACGATATTTGACTAAAAGTTGTTAAAAAATCCAAAAAATGGAAGTTAATTTCATCTAAATTTACTCAAATTTAGCTCCTCCGACAAAAAACTAATGAAAATTCAAAAAAATCAAAGTAGATTTCAAACAATTTTCACGATATTTGACTAAAAGTTGTTAAAAAATCCAAAAAATGGAAGTTAATTTCATCTAAATTTACTCAAATTTAGCTCATCCGACAAAAAATCTCATGAAGATCCAAAAAATCAAAGTAGGTTTCAAAAAATTTTATGAAATTTGACTAAAAATTGTTAAAAAGTCCAAAAAATAGAAGTTAATTTCATCAAAATTTACTCAAATTTAGCTCATCCGACAAAAAATCTCATGAAAATCCAAAAAAATCAGTGTAGGTTTCAAAAAATTTAATGAAATTTGACTAAAAATTGTTAAAACGTCCAAAAAATAGAAGTTAATTTCATCTAAATTTACTCAAATTTAGCTCCTCCGACAAAAACTAATGAAAATTCAAAAAAATCAAAGTAGATTTCAAACAATTTTCACGATATTTGACTAAAAGTTGTTAAAAAATCCAAAAAATGGAAGGTAATTTCATCTAAATTTACTCAAATTTAGCTCCTCCGACAAAAAAACTCATGAAAATCCCAAAAATCAAAGTAGATTTCATACAATTTTCACGAAATTTGACTGAAAATTGTTAAAAAATCCAAAAAATGGAAGTTAATTTCATCTAAATTTACTCAAATTTAGCTCATCCGACAAAAAATCTCATGAAGATCCAAAAAAATCAAAGTAGGTTTCAAAAAATTTTATGAAATTTGACTAAAAATTGTTAAAAAGTCCAAAAATAGAAGTTAATTTCATCAAAATTTACTCAAATTTAACTCATCCGACAAAAAATCTCATGAAAATCCAAAAAAATCAATGTAGGTTTCAAAAAATTTTGTGAAATTTGACTAAAAATTTTTAAAAATTCCAAAAAATGCATGTTAATTTCATCTAAATTTACTCAAATTCAGCTCATCCGACAAAAAATCTCATGAAGATCCAAAAAAATCAAAGTAGTTTTCAAAAAATTTTATGAAATTTGACTAAAAATTGATAAAAAGTCCAATAATAGAAGTTAATTTCATCAAAATTTACTCAAATTTAGCTCCTCCGACAAAAAAACTCATGAAAATCCCAAAAATCAATGTAGATTTCAAACAATTTTCACGAAATTTGACTGAAAATTGTTAAAAAATCCAAAAAATGGAAGTTAATTTCATTTAAATTTACTCAAATTTAGCTCATCCGACAAAAAAACTCATGAAAATCCAAAAAAATCAAAGTAGGTTTCAAAAAATTTTATGAAATTTGACTAAAAATTGTTAAAAAGTCCAAAAAATAGAAGTTAATTTCATCCAAATTTACTCAAATTTAGCTCATCCGACAAAAAATCTCATGAAAATCCAAAAAAATCAGTGTAGGTTTCAAAAAATTTAATGAAATTTGACTAAAAATTGTTAAAACGTCCAAAAAATAGAAGTTAATTTCATCTAAATTTACTCAAATTTAGCTCCTCCGACAAAAACTAATGAAAATTCAAAAAAATCAAAGTAGATTTCAAACAATTTTCACGATATTTGACTAAAAGTTGTTAAAAAATCCAAAAAATGGAAGGTAATTTCATCTAAATTTACTCAAATTTAGCTCCTCCGACAAAAAAAAATCATGAAAATCCCAAAAATCAAAGTAGATTTCATACAATTTTCACGAAATTTGACTGAAAATTGTTAAAAAATCCAAAAAATGGAAGTTAATTTCATCTAAATTTACTCAAATTTAGCTCATCCGACAAAAAATCTCATGAAGATCCAAAAAAATCAAAGTAGGTCTCAAAAAATTTTATGAAATTTGGCTAAAAATTGTTAAAAAGTCCAAAAATAGAAGTTAATTTCATCAAAATTTACTCAAATTTAGCTCATCCGACAAAAAATCTCATGAAAATCCAAAAAAATCAATGTAGGTTTCAAAAAATTTTGTGATATTTGACTAAAAATTTTTAAAAATTCCAAAAAATGCATGTTAATTTCATCTAAATTTACTCAAATTCAGCTCATCCGACAAAAAATTTCATGAAGATCCAAAAAAATCAAAGTAGGTTTCAAAAAATTTTATGAAATTTGACTAAAAATTGTTAAAAAGTCCAAAAATAGAAGTTTATTTCATCAAAATTTACTCAAATTTAGCTTATCCGACAAAAAATCTCATGAAAATCGAAAAAATCAATGTAGGTTTCAAAAAATTTTGTGAAATTTGACTAAAAATTTTTAAAAATTCCAAAAAATGCATGTTAATTTCTTCTAAATTTACTCAAATTTAGCTCCTCCGACAAAAAAACTCATGAAAATCCCAAAAATCAAAGTAGATTTCAAACAATTTTCACGAAATTTGACTGAAAATTGTTAAAAAATCCAAAAAATGGAAGTTAATTTCATCTAAATTTACTCAAATTTAGCTCATCCGACAAAAAAACTCATGAAAATCCAAAAAAATCAAAGTAGGTTTCAAAAAATTTTATGAAATTTGACTAAAAATTGTTAAAAAATCCAAAGAATGCAAGTTAATTACATCTAAATTTACTCAAATTTAGCTCCTCCGACAAAAAACTAATGAAAATTCAAAAAAATCACAGTAGATTTCAAACAATTTTCACGATATTTGACTAAAAGTTGTTAAAAAATCCAAAAAATGGAAGTTAATTTCATCTAAATTTACTCAAATTTAGCTCCTCCGACAAAAAACTAATGAAAATCCAAAAAAATCGAAGTAGATTTCAAACAATTTTCACGATATTTGACTAAAAGTTGTTAAAAAATTCAAGAAATGGAAGTTAATTTCATCTAAATTTACTCAAATTTAGCACCTCCGACAAAAAAACTCATGAAAATCCAAAAAAATCAAAGTAGATTTCAAACAATTTTCACGAAATTTGACTAAAAATTGTTAAAAAATCCAAAAAATGGAAGTTAACTTCATCTAAATTTACTCAAATTTAGCTCCTCCGACAAAAAAACTCATGAAAATCCCAAAAATCAAAGTAGATTTCAAACAATTTTCACGAAATTTGACTGAAAATTGTTAAAAAATCCAAAAGATGGAAGTTAATTTCATCTAAATTTACTCAAATTTAGCACATCCGACAAAAAATCTCATGAAAATACAAAAAAATCAGTGTAGATTTCAAAAAATTTTATGAAATTAGACTAAAAATTTTTAAATAATCCAAAAAATGCAAGTTAATTTCATCTAAATTTACTCAAATTTAGCTCCTCCGACAAAAACTAATGAAAATTCAAAAAAATCAAAGTAGATTTCAAACAATTTTCACGATATTTGACTAAAAGTTGTTAACAAATCCAAAATATGGAAGGTAATTTCATCTAAATTTACTCAAATTTAGCTCCTCCGACAAAAAAACTCATGAAAATCCCAAAAATCAAAGTAGATTTCAAACAATTTTCACGAAATTTGACTGAAAATTGCTAAAAAAATCCAAAAAATGGAAGTTAATTTCATCCAAATTTACTCAAATTTAGCTCATCCGACAAAAAATCTCATGAAGATCCAAAAAAATCAAAGTAGGTTTCAAAAAATTTTATGAAATTTGACTAAAAATTGTTAAAAAGTCCAAAAAATAGAAGTTAATTTCATAAAAATTTAATCAAATTTAGCTCCTCCGACAAAAAAACTCATGAAAATCCAAAAAAATCGAAGTAGATTTCAAACAATTTTTACGATATTTGACTAAAAGTTGTTAAAAAATCCAAAAAATGGAAGTTAATTTCATCTAAATTTACACAAATTTAGCTCCTCCGGCAAAAAAACTCATGAAAATCCCAAAAATCAAAGTAGATTTCAAACAATTTTCACGAAATTTGACTGAAAATTGTTAGAAAATCCAAAAAATGGAAGTTAATTTCATCTAAATTTACTCAAATTTAGCTCATCCGACAAAAAAATCTCATGAAGATCCAAAAAAATTAAAGTAGGTTTCAAAAAATTTTATGAAATTTGACTAAAAATTGTTAAAAAGTCCAAAAATAGAAGTTAATTTCATCAAAATTTACTCAAATTTAGCTCATCCGACAAAAAATCTCATGAAAATCCAAAAAAATCAATGTAGGTTTCAAAAAATTTTGTGAAATTTGACTAAAAATTTTTAAAAATTCCAAAAAATGCATGTTAATTTCATCTAAATTTACTCAAATTTAGCTCATCCGACAAAAAATCTCATGAAGATCCTAAAAAATCAAAGTAGGTTTCAAAAAATTTTATGAAATTTGACTAAAAATTGTTAAAAAGTCCAATAATAGAAGTTAATTTCATCAAAATTTACTCAAATTTAGCTCCTCCGACAAAAAAACTCATGAAAATCCCAAAAATCAAAGTAGATTTCAAACAATTTTCACGAAATTTGACTGAAAATTGTTAAAAAATCCAAAAAATGGAAGTTAATTTCATCTACATTTACTCAAATTTAGCTCATCCGACAAAAAAAACTCATGAAAATCCAAAAAAATCAAAGTAGGTTTCAAAAAATTTTATGAAATTTGACTAAAAATTGTTAAAAAATCCAAAAAATGCAAGTTAATTTCATCCAAATTTACTCTAATTTAGCTCCTCCGACAAATAACTAATGAAAATTCAAAAAAATCACAGTACATTTCAAACAATTTTCACGATATTTGACTAAAAGTTGTTAAAAAATCCAAAAAATGGAAGTTAATTTCATCTAAATTTACTCAAATTTATCTCCTCCGACAAAAAACTAATGAAAATTCAAAAAAATCAAAGTAGATTTCAAACAATTTTCACGATATTTGACTAAAAGTTGTTAAAAAATCCAAAAAATGGAAGTTAATTTCATCTAAATTTACTCAAATTTAGCTCATCCGACAAAAAATCTCATGAAGATCCAAAAAATCAAAGTAGGTTTCAAAAAATTTTATGAAATTTGACTAAAAATTGTTAAAAAGTCCAAAAAATAGAAGTTAATTTCATCAAAATTTACTCAAATTTAGCTCATCCGACAAAAAAATCTCATGAAAATCCAAAAAAAATCAGTGTAGGTTTCAAAAAATTTAATGAAATTTGACTAAAAATTGTTAAAACGTCCAAAAAATAGAAGTTAATTTCATCTAAATTTACTCAAATTTAGCTCCTCCGACAAAAACTAATGAAAATTCAAAAAAATCAAAGTAGATTTCAAACAATTTTCACGATATTTGACTAAAAGTTGTTAAAAAAATCCAAAAAATGGAAGGTAATTTCATCTAAATTTACTCAAATTTAGCTCCTCCGACAAAAAAACTCATGAAAATCCCAAAAATCAAAGTAGATTTCATACAATTTTCACGAAATTTGACTGAAAATTGTTAAAAAATCCAAAAAATGGAAGTTAATTTCATCTAAATTTACTCAAATTTAGCTCATCCGACAAAAAATCTCATGAAGATCCAAAAAAATCAAAGTAGGTTTCAAAAAATTTTATGAAATTTGACTAAAAATTGTTAAAAAGTCCAAAAATAGAAGTTAATTTCATCAAAATTTACTCAAATTTAACTCATCCGACAAAAAATCTCATGAAAATCCAAAAAAATCAATGTAGGTTTCAAAAAATTTTGTGAAATTTGACTAAAAATTTTTAAAAATTCCAAAAAATGCATGTTAATTTCATCTAAATTTACTCAAATTCAGCTCATCCGACAAAAAATCTCATGAAGATCCAAAAAAATCAAAGTAGGTTTCAAAAAATTTTATGAAATTTGACTAAAAATTGTTAAAAAGTCCAAAAATAGAAGTTAATTTCATCAAAATTTACTCAAATTTAGCTCATCCGACAAAAAATCTCATGAAAATCGAAAAAATCAATGTAGGTTTCAAAAAATTTTGTGAAATTTGACTAAAAATTTTTAAAAACTCCAAAAAATGCATGTTAATTTCATCTAAATTTACTCAAATTTAGCTCCTCCGACAAAAAAACTCATGAAAATCCCAAATATCAAAGTAGATTTCAAACAATTTTCACGAAATTTGACTGAAAATTGTTAAAAAATCCAAAAAATGGAAGTTAATTTCATCTAAATTTACTCAAATTTAGCTCATCCGACAAAAAAACTCATGAAAATCCAAAAAAATCAAAGTAGGTTTCAAACAATTTTCACGATATTTTACTAAAAGTTGTTAAAAAATCCAAAAAAAGGAAGTTAATTTCATCTAAATTTACTCAAATTTAGCTCATCCGACAAAAAATCTCATGAAAAACCAAAAAAATCAATGTAGGTTTCAAAAAATTTTGTGAAATTTGACTAAAAATTTTTAAAAATTCCAAAAAATGCATGTTAATTTCATCTAAATTTACTCAAATTTAGCTCATCCGACAAAAAATCTCATGAAGATCCAAAAAAATCAAAGTAGGTTTCAAAAAATTTTATGAAATTTGACTAAAAATTGTTAAAAAGTCCAAAAATAGAAGTTAATTTCATCAAAATTTACTCAAATTTAGCTCACCCGACAAAAAATCTCATGAAAATCCAAAGAAATCAATGTAGGTTTCAAAAAATTTTGTGAAATTTGACTAAAACTTTTTAAAAATTCCAAAAAATGCATGTTAATTTCATCTAAATTTACTCAAATTTAGCTCCTCCGACAAAAAAACTCATGAAAATCCCAAAAATCAAAGTAGATTTCAAACAATTTTCACGAAATTTGACTGAAAATTGTTAAAAAATCCAAAAAATGGAAGTTAATTTCATCTAAATTTACTCAAATTTAGCTCATCCGACAAAAAAACTCATGAAAATCCAAAAAAATCAAAGTAGGTTTCAAAAAATTTTATGAAATTTGACTAAAAATTTTTAAAAAATCCAAAAAATGCAAGTTAATTTCATCTAAATTTACTCAAATTTAGCTCATCCGACAAAAAATCTCATGAAGATCCAAAAAAATCAAAGTAGGTTTCAAAAAATTTTATGAAATTTGACTAAAAATTGTTAAAAAGTCCAAAAAATAGAAGTTAATTTCATCAAAATTTACTCAAATTTAGCTGATCCGACAAAAAATCTCATGAAAATCCAAAAAAATCAATGTAGGTTTCAAAAAATTTGGTGAAATTTGACTAAAAATTTTTAAAAATTCCAAAAAATGCATGTTAATTTCATCTAAATTTACTCAAATTTAGCTCCTCCGACAAAAGAACTCATGAAAATCCAAAAAAATCAAAGTAGATTTCAAACAATTTTCACGAAATTTGACTAAAAATTGTTAAAAATCCAAAAAATGGAAGTTAATTTCATCTAAATTTACTCAAATTTAGCTCCTCCGACAAAAAATCTCATGAAAATCCAAAAAAATCAATGTAGGTATCAAAAAATTTTGTGAAATTTGACTAAAAATTTTTAAAAATTCCAAAAAATGCATGTTAATTTCATCTAAATTTACTCAAATTTAGCTCCTCCGACAAAAAACTAATGAAAATTCAAAAAAATCAAAGTAGATTTCAAACAATTTTCACGAAATTTGACTGAAAATTGTTAAAAAATCCAAAAAATAGAAGTTAATTTCATCTAAATTTACCCAAATTTAGCACCTCCGACAAAAAAACTCATGAAAATCCCCAAAATCAAAGTAGATTTCAAACAATTTTCACGAAATTTGACTAAAAATTGTTAAAAAATCCAAAAGATGGAAGTTAATTTCATCTAAATTTACTCAAATTTAGCTCATCCGACAAAAAATCTCATGAAAATACAAAAAAATCAGTGTAGGTTTCAAAAAATTTTATGAAATTTGACTAAAAATTTTTAAAAAATCCAAAAAATGCAAGTTAATTTCATCTAAATTTACTCAAATTTAGCTCCTCCGACAAAAACTAATGAAAATTCAAAAAAATCAAAGTAGATTTCAAACAATTTTCACGATATTTGACTAAAAGTTGTTAAAAAAACCAAAAAATGGAAGGTAATTTCATCTAAATTTACTCAAATTTAGCTCCTCCGACAAAAAAACTCATGAAAATCCCAAAAATCAAAGTAGATTTCAAACAATTTTCAGGAATTGGACTGAAAATTGTTAAAAAATCCAAAAGATGGAAGTTAATTTCATCTAAATTTACTCAAATTTAGCTCATCCGACAAAAAATCTCATGAAAATACAAAAAAATCAGTGTAGGTTTCAAAAAATTTTATGAAATTTGACTAAAAATTGTTAAAAAGTCCAAAAAATAGAAGTTAATTTCATCAAAATTTACTCAAATTTAGCTGATCCGACAAAAAATCTCATGAAAATCCAAAAAAATCAATGTAGGTTTCAAAAAATTTGGTGAAATTTGACTAAAAATTTTTAAAAATTCCAAAAAATGCATGTTAATTTCATCTAAATTTACTCAAATTTAGCTCCTCCGACAAAAGAACTCATGAAAATCCAAAAAAATCAAAGTAGATTTCAAACAATTTTCACGAAATTTGACTAAAAATTGTTAAAAATCCAAAAAATGGAAGTTAATTTCATCTAAATTTACTCAAATTTAGCTCCTCCGACAAAAAAAACTCATGAAAATCCAAAAAATCGAAGTAGATTTCAAACAATTATCACGAAATTTGATTAAAAGTTGTTAAAAAATCCAAGAAATAGAAATCAATTTCATCTAAATTTACTCAAATTTAGCTCATCCGACAAAAAAACTCATGAAAATCCCAAAAATCAAAGTAGATTTCAAACAATTTTATGAAATTTGACTAAAAATTGTTAAAAAGTCCAAAAATAGAAGTTAATTTCATCAAAATTTACTCAAATTTAGCTCATCCGACAAAAAATCTCATGAAAATCCAAAAAAATCAATGTAGGTATCAAAAAATTTTGTGAAATTTGACTAAAAATTTTTAAAAATTCCAAAAAATGCATGTTAATTTCATCTAAATTTACTCAAATTTAGCTCCTCCGACAAAAACTAATGAAAATTCAAAAAAATCAAAGTAGATTTCAAACAATTTTCACGATATTTGACTAAAAGTTGTTAAAAAAACCAAAAAATGGAAGGTAATTTCATCTAAATTTACTCAAATTTAGCTCCTCCGAAAAAAAAACTCATGAAAATCCCAAAAATCAAAGTAGATTTCAAACAATTTTCACGAATTGGACTGAAAATTGTTAAAAAATCCAAAAGATGGAAGTTAATTTCATCTAAATTTACTCAAATTTAGCTCATCCGACAAAAAATCTCATGAAAATACAAAAAAATCAGTGTAGGTTTCAAAAAATTTTATGAAATTTGACTAAAAATTGTTAAAAAGTCCAAAAAATAGAAGTTAATTTCATCAAAATTTACTCAAATTTAGCTCATCCGACAAAAAATCTCATGAAAATCCAAAAAAATCAATGTAGGTTTCAAAAAATTTTGTGAAATTTGACTAAAAATTTTTAAAAATTCCAAAAAATGCATGTTAATTTCATCTAAATTTACTCAAATTTAGCTCCTCCGACAAAAAAACTCATGAAAATCCAAAAAAATCGAAGTAGGTTTCAAAAAATTTTATGAAATTTGACTAAAAATTGTTAAAAAGTCCAAAAAATAGAAGTTAATTTCATCAAAATTTAATCAAATTTAGCTCCTCCGACAAAAAAACTCATGAAAATCCAAAAAAATCGAAGAAGATTTCAAACAATTTTCACGATATTTGACTAAAAGTTGTTAAAAAATCCAAAAAATGGAAGTTAATTTCATCTAAATTTACTCAAATTTAGCTCCTCCGACAAAAAAACTCATGAAAATCCCAAAAATCAAAGTAGATTTCAAACAATTTTCACGAAATTTGACTGAAAAATGTTAAAAAATCCAAAAAATAGAAGTTAATTTCATCTAAATTTACCCAAATTTAGCACCTCCGACAAAAAAACTCATGAAAATCCCAAAAATCAAAGTAGATTTCAAACAATTTTCACGAAATTTGACTGAAAATTGTTAAAAAATCCAAAAGATGGAAGTTAATTTCATCTAAATTTACTCAAATTTAGCTCATCCGACAAAAAATCTCATGAAAATACAAAAAAAATCAGTGTAGGTTTCAAAAAATTTTATGAAATTTGACTAAAAATTTTTAAAAAATCCAAAAAATGGAAGTTAATTTCATCTAAATTTACTCAAATTTAGCTCCTCCGACAAAAGAACTCATGAAAATCCAAAAAAATCAAAGTAGGTTTCAAACAATTTTCACGAAATTTGACTAAAAATTGTTAAAAATCCAAAAAATGGAAGTTAATTTCATCTAAATTTACTCAAATTTAGCTCCTCCGACAAAAAAACTCATGAAAATCCAAAAAATCGAAGTAGATTTCAAACAATTATCACGAAATTTGATTAAAAGTTGTTAAAAAAACCAAGAAATAGAAATCAATTTCATCTAAATTTACACAAATTTAGCTCATCCGACAAAAAAACTCATGAAAATCCCAAAAATCAAAGTAGATTTCAAACAATTTTATGAAATTTGACTAAAAATTGTTAAAAAGTCCAAAAATAGAAGTTAATTTTATCAAAATTTACTCAAATTTAGCTCATCCGACAAAAAATCTCATGAAAATCCAAAAAAATCAATGTAGGTATCAAAAAATTTTGTGAAATTTGACTAAAAATTTTTAAAAATTCCAAAAAATGCATGTTAATTTCATCTAAATTTACTCAAATTTAGCTCCTCCGACAAAAAACTAATGAAAATTCAAAAAAATCAAAGTAGATTTCAAACAATTTTCACGAAATTTGACTGAAAATTGTTAAAAAATCCAAAAAATAGAAGTTAATTTCATCTAAATTTACCCAAATTTAGCACCTCCGACAAAAAAACTCATGAAAATCCCAAAAATCAAAGTAGATTTCAAACAATTTTCACGAAATTTGACTAAAAATTGTTAAAAAATCCAAAAGATGGAAGTTAATTTCATCTAAATTTACTCAAATTTAGCTCATCCGACAAAAAATCTCATGAAAATACAAAAAAATCAGTGTAGGTTTCAAAAAATTTTATGAAATTTGACTAAAAATTTTTAAAAAATCCAAAAAATGCAAGTTAATTTCATCTAAATTTACTCAAATTTAGCTCCTCCGACAAAAACTAATGAAAATTCAAAAAAATCAAAGTAGATTTCAAACAATTTTCACGATATTTGACTAAAAGTTGTTAAAAAAACCAAAAAATGGAAGGTAATTTCATCTAAATTTACTCAAATTTAGCTCATCCGACAAAAAATCTCATGAAAATACAAAAAAATCAGTGTAGGTTTCAAAAAATTTTATGAAATTTGACTAAAAATTGTTAAAAAGTCCAAAAAATAGAAGTTAATTTCATCAAAATTTACTCAAATTTAGCTCATCCGACAAAAAATCTCATGAAAATCCAAAAAAATCAATGTAGGTTTCAAAAAATTTTCACGAAATTTGACTAAAAATTGTTAAAAAATCCAAAAAATGGAAGTTAACTTCATCTAAATTTACTCAAATTTAGCTCCTCCGACAAAAAAACTCATGAAAATCCCAAAAATCAAAGTAGATTTCAAACAATTTTCACGAAATTTGACTGAAAATTGTTAAAAAATCCAAAAAATAGAAGTTAATTTCATCTAAATTTACCCAAATTTAGCACCTCCGACAAAAAAACTCATGAAAATCCCAAAAATCAAAGTAGATTTCAAACAATTTTCACGAAATTTGACTGAAAATTGTTAAAAAATCCAAAAGATGGAAGTTAATTTCATCTAAATTTACTCAAATTTAGCTCATCCGACAAAAAATCTCATGAAAATACAAAAAAATCAGTGTAGGTTTCAAAAAATTTTATGAAATTTGACTAAAAATTTTTAAAAAATCCAAAAAATGGAAGTTAATTTCATCTAAATTTACTCAAATTTAGCTCATCCGACAAAAAATCTCATGAAGATCCAAAAAAATCAAAGTAGATTTCAAACAATTTTCACGATATTTGACTAAAAGTTGTTAAAAAATCCAAAAAATGGAAGTTAATTTCTTCCAAATTTACTCAAATTTAGCTCCTCCGACAAAAAAACTCATGAAAATCCCAAAAATCAAAGTAGATTTCAAACAATTTTGACGAAATTGGACTGAAAATTTTTAAAAAATCCAAAAATGGAAGTTAATTTCATCTAAATTTACTCAAATTTAGCTCCTCCGACAAAAAAACTCATGAAAATCCCAAAAATCAAAGTAGATTTCAAACAATTTTCACGAATTGGACTGAAAATTGTTAAAAAGTCGAAAAAATAGAAGTTAATTTCATCAAAATTTACTCAAATTTAGCTCATCCGACAAAAAATCTCATGAAAATCCAAAAAAATCAATGTAGGTTTCAAAAAATTTTGTGAAATTTGACTAAAAGTTGTTAAAAAATCCAAAAAATAGAAGATAATTTCATCAAATTTAGCTCCTCCGACAAAAAAAACTCATGAAAATCCAAAAAAATCGAAGTAGATTTCAAACAATTTTCACGATATTTGACTAAAATTTGTTAAAAAATCCAAAAAATGGAAGTTAATTTCATCTAAATTTACTCAAATTTAGCTCCTCCGACAAAAAAACTCATGAAAATCCCAAAAATCAAAGTAGATTTCAAACAATTTTGACGAAATTTGACTGAAAATTGTTAAAAAATCCAAAAAATGGAAGTTAATTTCATCTAAATTTACTCAAATTTAGCTCATCCGACAAAAAATCTAATGAAGATCCAAAAAAATCTAAGTAGGTTTCAAAAAATTTTGTGAAATTTGACTAAAAATTTTTAAAAATTCCAAAAAATGCATGTTAATTTCATCAAAATTTACTCAAATTTAGCTCATCCGACAAAAAATCTCATGAAAATTCAAAAAAATCAAAGTAGATTTCAAACAATTTTCACGAAATTTGACTGAAAATTGTTAAAAAATCCAAAAAATAGAAGTTAATTTCATCTAAATTTACCCAAATTTAGCACCTCCGACAAAAAAACTCATGAAAATCCCAAAAATCAAAGTAGATTTCAAACAATTTTCACGAAATTTGACTAAAAATTGTTAAAAAATCCAAAAGATGGAACTTAATTTCATCTAAATTTACTCAAATTTAGCTCATCCGACAAAAAATCTCATGAAAATACAAAAAAATCAGTGTAGGTTTCAAAAAATTTTATGAAATTTGACTAAAAATTTTTAAAAAATCCAAAAAATGCAAGTTAATTTCATCTAAATTTACTCAAATTTAGCTCCTCCGACAAAAACTAATGAAAATTCAAAAAAATCAAAGTAGATTTCAAACAATTTTCACGATATTTGACTAAAAGTTGTTAAAAAAACCAAAAAATGGAAGGTAATTTCATCTAAATTTACTCAAATTTAGCTCCTCCGACAAAAAAACTCATGAAAATCCAAAAAATCGAAGTAGATTTCAAACAATTATCACGAAATTTGATTAAAAGTTGTTAAAAAAACCAAGAAATAGAAATCAATTTCATCTAAATTTACTCAAATTTAGCTCATCCGACAAAAAAACTCATGAAAATCCCAAAAATCAAAGTAGATTTCAAACAATTTTATGAAATTTGACTAAAAATTGTTAAAAAGTCCAAAAATAGAAGTTAATTTCATCAAAATTTACTCAAATTTAGCTCATCCGACAAAAAATCTCATGAAAATCCAAAAAAATCAATGTAGGTATCAAAAAATTTTGTGAAATTTGACTAAAAATTTTTAAAAATTCCAAAAAATGCATGTTAATTTCATCTAAATTTACTCAAATTTAGCTCCTCCGACAAAAAAACTCATGAAAATCCCAAAAATCAAAGTAGATTTCAAACAATTTTCACGAAATTTGACTGAAAAATGTTAAAAAATCCAAAAAATAGAAGTTAATTTCATCTAAATTTACCCAAATTTAGCACCTCCGACAAAAAAACTCATGAAAATCCCAAAAATCAAAGTAGATTTCAAACAATTTTCACGAAATTTGACTGAAAATTGTTAAAAAATCCAAAAGATGGAAGTTAATTTCATCTAAATTTACTCAAATTTAGCTCATCCGACAAAAAATCTCATGAAAATACAAAAAAATCAGTGTAGGTTTCAAAAAATTTTATGAAATTTGACTAAAAATTTTTAAAAAATCCAAAAAATGCAAGTTAATTTCATCTAAATTTACTCAAATTTAGCTCCTCCGACAAAAACTAATGAAAATTCAAAAAAATCAAAGTAGATTTCAAACAATTTTCACGATATTTGACTAAAAGTTGTTAAAAAAACCAAAAAATGGAAGGTAATTTCATCTAAATTTACTCAAATTTAGCTCCTCCGACAAAAAAACTCATGAAAATCCAAAAAATCGAAGTAGATTTCAAACAATTATCACGAAATTTGATTAAAAGTTGTTAAAAAAACCAAGAAATAGAAATCAATTTCATCTAAATTTACTCAAATTTAGCTCATCCGACAAAAAAACTCATGAAAATCCCAAAAATCAAAGTAGATTTCAAACAATTTTATGAAATTTGACTAAAAATTGTTAAAAAGTCCAAAAATAGAAGTTAATTTCATCAAAATTTACTCAAATTTAGCTCATCCGACAAAAAATCTCATGAAAATCCAAAAAAATCAATGTAGGTATCAAAAAATTTTGTGAAATTTGACTAAAAATTTTTAAAAATTCCAAAAAATGCATGTTAATTTCATCTAAATTTACTCAAATTTAGCTCCTCCGACAAAAAAACTCATGAAAATCCCAAAAATCAAAGTAGATTTCAAACAATTTTCACGAAATTTGACTGAAAAATGTTAAAAAATCCAAAAAATAGAAGTTAATTTCATCTAAATTTACCCAAATTTAGCACCTCCGACAAAAAAACTCATGAAAATCCCAAAAATCAAAGTAGATTTCAAACAATTTTCACGAAATTTGACTGAAAATTGTTAAAAAATCCAAAAGATGGAAGTTAATTTCATCTAAATTTACTCAAATTTAGCTCATCCGACAAAAAATCTCATGAAAATACAAAAAAATCAGTGTAGGTTTCAAAAAATTTTATGAAATTTGACTAAAAATTTTTAAAAAATCCAAAAAATGGAAGTTAATTTCATCTAAATTTACTCAAATTTAGCTCCTCCGACAAAAGAACTCATGAAAATCCAAAAAAATCAAAGTAGGTTTCAAACAATTTTCACGAAATTTGACTAAAAATTGTTAAAAATCCAAAAAATGGAAGTTAATTTCATCTAAATTTACTCAAATTTAGCTCCTCCGACAAAAAAACTCATGAAAATCCAAAAAATCGAAGTAGATTTCAAACAATTATCACGAAATTTGATTAAAAGTTGTTAAAAAAACCAAGAAATAGAAATCAATTTCATCTAAATTTACACAAATTTAGCTCATCCGACAAAAAAACTCATGAAAATCCCAAAAATCAAAGTAGATTTCAAACAATTTTATGAAATTTGACTAAAAATTGTTAAAAAGTCCAAAAATAGAAGTTAATTTTATCAAAATTTACTCAAATTTAGCTCATCCGACAAAAAATCTCATGAAAATCCAAAAAAATCAATGTAGGTATCAAAAAATTTTGTGAAATTTGACTAAAAATTTTTAAAAATTCCAAAAAATGCATGTTAATTTCATCTAAATTTACTCAAATTTAGCTCCTCCGACAAAAAACTAATGAAAATTCAAAAAAATCAAAGTAGATTTCAAACAATTTTCACGAAATTTGACTGAAAATTGTTAAAAAATCCAAAAAATAGAAGTTAATTTCATCTAAATTTACCCAAATTTAGCACCTCCGACAAAAAAACTCATGAAAATCCCAAAAATCAAAGTAGATTTCAAACAATTTTCACGAAATTTGACTAAAAATTGTTAAAAAATCCAAAAGATGGAAGTTAATTTCATCTAAATTTACTCAAATTTAGCTCATCCGACAAAAAATCTCATGAAAATACAAAAAAATCAGTGTAGGTTTCAAAAAATTTTATGAAATTTGACTAAAAATTTTTAAAAAATCCAAAAAATGCAAGTTAATTTCATCTAAATTTACTCAAATTTAGCTCCTCCGACAAAAACTAATGAAAATTCAAAAAAATCAAAGTAGATTTCAAACAATTTTCACGATATTTGACTAAAAGTTGTTAAAAAAACCAAAAAATGGAAGGTAATTTCATCTAAATTTACTCAAATTTAGCTCATCCGACAAAAAATCTCATGAAAATACAAAAAAATCAGTGTAGGTTTCAAAAAATTTTATGAAATTTGACTAAAAATTGTTAAAAAGTCCAAAAAATAGAAGTTAATTTCATCAAAATTTACTCAAATTTAGCTCATCCGACAAAAAATCTCATGAAAATCCAAAAAAATCAATGTAGGTTTCAAAAAATTTTCACGAAATTTGACTAAAAATTGTTAAAAAATCCAAAAAATGGAAGTTAACTTCATCTAAATTTACTCAAATTTAGCTCCTCCGACAAAAAAACTCATGAAAATCCCAAAAATCAAAGTAGATTTCAAACAATTTTCACGAAATTTGACTGAAAATTGTTAAAAAATCCAAAAAATAGAAGTTAATTTCATCTAAATTTACCCAAATTTAGCACCTCCGACAAAAAAACTCATGAAAATCCCAAAAATCAAAGTAGATTTCAAACAATTTTCACGAAATTTGACTGAAAATTGTTAAAAAATCCAAAAGATGGAAGTTAATTTCATCTAAATTTACTCAAATTTAGCTCATCCGACAAAAAATCTCATGAAAATACAAAAAAATCAGTGTAGGTTTCAAAAAATTTTATGAAATTTGACTAAAAATTTTTAAAAAATCCAAAAAATGGAAGTTAATTTCATCTAAATTTACTCAAATTTAGCTCATCCGACAAAAAATCTCATGAAGATCCAAAAAAATCAAAGTAGATTTCAAACAATTTTCACGATATTTGACTAAAAGTTGTTAAAAAATCCAAAAAATGGAAGTTAATTTCTTCCAAATTTACTCAAATTTAGCTCCTCCGACAAAAAAACTCATGAAAATCCCAAAAATCAAAGTAGATTTCAAACAATTTTGACGAAATTGGACTGAAAATTTTTAAAAAATCCAAAAATGGAAGTTAATTTCATCTAAATTTACTCAAATTTAGCTCCTCCGACAAAAAAACTCATGAAAATCCCAAAAATCAAAGTAGATTTCAAACAATTTTCACGAATTGGACTGAAAATTGTTAAAAAGTCGAAAAAATAGAAGTTAATTTCATCAAAATTTACTCAAATTTAGCTCATCCGACAAAAAATCTCATGAAAATCCAAAAAAATCAATGTAGGTTTCAAAAAATTTTGTGAAATTTGACTAAAAGTTGTTAAAAAATCCAAAAAATAGAAGATAATTTCATCAAATTTAGCTCCTCCGACAAAAAAACTCATGAAAATCCAAAAAAATCGAAGTAGATTTCAAACAATTTTCACGATATTTGACTAAAATTTGTTAAAAAATCCAAAAAATGGAAGCTAATTTCATATAAATTTACTCAAATTTAGCTCCTCCGACAAAAAAACTCATGAAAATCCCAAAAATTAAAGAAGATTTCAAACAATTTTGACGAAATTTGACTGAAAATTGTTAAAAAATCCAAAAAATGGAAGTTTATTTCATCTAAATTTACTCAAATTTAGCTCATCCGACAAAAAATCTCATGAAGATCCAAAAAAATCAAAGTAGGTTTCAAAAAATTTTATGAAATTTGACTAAAAATTGTTAAAAAGTCCAAAAATAGAAGTTGATTTCATCAAAATTTACTCAAATTTAGCTCATCCGACAAAAAATCTCATGAAAATCCAAAAAAATCAATGTAGGTTTCAAAATATTTTGTGAAATTTGACTAAAAATTTTTAAAAATTCCAAAAAATGCATGTTAATTTCATCTAAATTTACTCAAATTTAGCTCCTCCGACAAAAAACTAATGAAAATTCAAAAAAATCAAAGTAGATTTCAAACAATTTTCACGATATTTGACTAAAAGTTGTTAAAAAATCCAAAAAATGGAAGTTAATTTCATCTAAATTTACTCAAATTTAGCTCCTCCGACAAAAAAACTCATGAAAATCCCAAAAATCAAAGTAGATTTCAAACAATTTTGACGAAATTTGACTGAAAATTGTTAAAAAATCCAAAAAATGGAAGTTAATTTCATCTAAATTTACTCAAATTTAGCTCATCCGACAAAAAATCTAATGAAGATCCAAAAAAATCTAAGTAGGTTTCAAAAAATTTTGTGAAATTTGACTAAAAATTTTTAAAAATTCCAAAAAATGCATGTTAATTTCATCAAAATTTACTCAAATTTAGCTCATCCGACAAAAAATCTCATGAAAATTCAAAAAAATCAAAGTAGATTTCAAACAATTTTCACGAAATTTGACTGAAAATTGTTAAAAAATCCAAAAAATAGAAGTTAATTTCATCTAAATTTACCCAAATTTAGCACCTCCGACAAAAAAACTCATGAAAATCCCAAAAATCAAAGTAGATTTCAAACAATTTTCACGAAATTTGACTAAAAATTGTTAAAAAATCCAAAAGATGGAACTTAATTTCATCTAAATTTACTCAAATTTAGCTCATCCGACAAAAAATCTCATGAAAATACAAAAAAATCAGTGTAGGTTTCAAAAAATTTTATGAAATTTGACTAAAAATTTTTAAAAAATCCAAAAAATGCAAGTTAATTTCATCTAAATTTACTCAAATTTAGCTCCTCCGACAAAAACTAATGAAAATTCAAAAAAATCAAAGTAGATTTCAAACAATTTTCACGATATTTGACTAAAAGTTGTTAAAAAAACCAAAAAATGGAAGGTAATTTCATCTAAATTTACTCAAATTTAGCTCCTCCGACAAAAACTAATGAAAATTCAAAAAAATCAAAGTAGATTTCAAACAATTTTCACGATATTTGACTAAAAGTTGTTAAAAAAACCAAAAAATGGAAGGTAATTTCATCTAAATTTACTCAAATTTAGCTCATCCGACAAAAAATCTCATGAAAATACAAAAAAATCAGTGTAGGTTTCAAAAAATTTTATGAAATTTGACTAAAAATTGTTAAAAAGTCCAAAAAATAGAAGTTAATTTCATCAAAATTTACTCAAATTTAGCTCATCCGACAAAAAATCTCATGAAAATCCAAAAAAATCAATGTAGGTTTCAAAAAATTTTCACGAAATTTGACTAAAAATTGTTAAAAAATCCAAAAAATGGAAGTTAACTTCATCTAAATTTACTCAAATTTAGCTCCTCCGACAAAAAAACTCATGAAAATCCCAAAAATCAAAGTAGATTTCAAACAATTTTCACGAAATTTGACTGAAAATTGTTAAAAAATCCAAAAAATAGAAGTTAATTTCATCTAAATTTACCCAAATTTAGCACCTCCGACAAAAAAACTCATGAAAATCCCAAAAATCAAAGTAGATTTCAAACAATTTTCACGAAATTTGACTGAAAATTGTTAAAAAATCCAAAAGATGGAAGTTAATTTCATCTAAATTTACTCAAATTTAGCTCATCCGACAAAAAATCTCATGAAAATACAAAAAAATCAGTGTAGGTTTCAAAAAATTTTATGAAATTTGACTAAAAATTTTTAAAAAATCCAAAAAATGGAAGTTAATTTCATCTAAATTTACTCAAATTTAGCTCATCCGACAAAAAATCTCATGAAGATCCAAAAAAATCAAAGTAGGTTTCAAAAAATTTTATGAAATTTGACTAAAAATTGTTAAAAAGTCCAAAAAATAGAAGTTAATTTCATCAAAATTTAATCAAATTTAGCTCCTCCGACAAAAAAACTCATGAAAATCCAAAAAAATCGAAGTAGATTTCAAACAATTTTCACGATATTTGACTAAAAGTTGTTAAAAAATCCAAAAAATGGAAGTTAATTTCTTCCAAATTTACTCAAATTTAGCTCCTCCGACAAAAAAACTCATGAAAATCCCAAAAATCAAAGTAGATTTCAAACAATTTTGACGAAATTGGACTGAAAATTTTTAAAAAATCCAAAAATGGAAGTTAATTTCATCTAAATTTACTCAAATTTAGCTCCTCCGACAAAAAAACTCATGAAAATCCCAAAAATCAAAGTAGATTTCAAACAATTTTCACGAATTGGACTGAAAATTGTTAAAAAGTCGAAAAAATAGAAGTTAATTTCATCAAAATTTACTCAAATTTAGCTCATCCGACAAAAAATCTCATGAAAATCCAAAAAAATCAATGTAGGTTTCAAAAAATTTTGTGAAATTTGACTAAAAGTTGTTAAAAAATCCAAAAAATAGAAGATAATTTCATCAAATTTAGCTCCTCCGACAAAAAAACTCATGAAAATCCAAAAAAATCGAAGTAGATTTCAAACAATTTTCACGATATTTGACTAAAATTTGTTAAAAAATCCAAAAAATGGAAGCTAATTTCATATAAATTTACTCAAATTTAGCTCCTCCGACAAAAAAACTCATGAAAATCCCAAAAATTAAAGAAGATTTCAAACAATTTTGACGAAATTTGACTGAAAATTGTTAAAAAATCCAAAAAATGGAAGTTTATTTCATCTAAATTTACTCAAATTTAGCTCATCCGACAAAAAATCTCATGAAGATCCAAAAAAATCAAAGTAGGTTTCAAAAAATTTTATGAAATTTGACTAAAAATTGTTAAAAAGTCCAAAAATAGAAGTTGATTTCATCAAAATTTACTCAAATTTAGCTCATCCGACAAAAAATCTCATGAAAATCCAAAAAAATCAATGTAGGTTTCAAAATATTTTGTGAAATTTGACTAAAAATTTTTAAAAATTCCAAAAAATGCATGTTAATTTCATCTAAATTTACTCAAATTTAGCTCCTCCGACAAAAAACTAATGAAAATTCAAAAAAATCAAAGTAGATTTCAAACAATTTTCACGATATTTGACTAAAAGTTGTTAAAAAATCCAAAAAATGGAAGTTAATTTCATCTAAATTTACTCAAATTTAGCTCCTCCGACAAAAAAACTCATGAAAATCCCAAAAATCAAAGTAGATTTCAAACAATTTTGACGAAATTTGACTGAAAATTGTTAAAAAATCCAAAAAATGGAAGTTAATTTCATCTAAATTTACTCAAATTTAGCTCATCCGACAAAAAATCTAATGAAGATCCAAAAAAATCTAAGTAGGTTTCAAAAAATTTTATGAAATTTGACTAAAAATTGTTAAAAAGTCCAAAAATAGACGTTAATTTCATCAAAATTTACTCAAATTTAGCTCATCCGACAAAAAATCTCATGAAAATCCAAAAAAATCAATGTAGGTATCAAAAAATTTTGTGAAATTTGACTAAAAATTTTTAAAAATTCCAAAAAATGCATGTTAATTTCATCTAAATTTACTCAAATTTAGCTCCTCCGACAAAAAGCTAATGAAAATTCAAAAAAATCAAAGTAGATTTCAAACAATTTTCACGAAATTTGACTGAAAATTGTTAAAAAATCCAAAAAATAGAAGTTAATTTCATCTAAATTTACCCAAATTTAGCACCTCCGACAAAAAAACTCATGAAAATCCCAAAAATCAAAGTAGATTTCAAACAATTTTCACGAAATTTGACTAAAAATTGTTAAAAAATCCAAAAGATGGAACTTAATTTCATCTAAATTTACTCAAATTTAGCTCATCCGACAAAAAATCTCATGAAAATACAAAAAAATCAGTGTAGGTTTCAAAAAATTTTATGAAATTTGACTAAAAATTTTTAAAAAATCCAAAAAATGCAAGTTAATTTCATCTAAATTTACTCAAATTTAGCTCCTCCGACAAAAACTAATGAAAATTCAAAAAAATCAAAGTAGATTTCAAACAATTTTCACGATATTTGACTAAAAGTTGTTAAAAAAACCAAAAAATGGAAGGTAATTTCATCTAAATTTACTCAAATTTAGCTCCTCCGACAAAAAAACTCATGAAAATCCAAAAAATCGAAGTAGATTTCAAACAATTATCACGAAATTTGATTAAAAGTTGTTAAAAAAACCAAGAAATAGAAATCAATTTCATCTAAATTTACTCAAATTTAGCTCATCCGACAAAAAAACTCATGAAAATCCCAAAAATCAAAGTAGATTTCAAACAATTTTATGAAATTTGACTAAAAATTGTTAAAAAGTCCAAAAATAGAAGTTAATTTCATCAAAATTTACTCAAATTTAGCTCATCCGACAAAAAATCTCATGAAAATCCAAAAAAATCAATGTAGGTATCAAAAAATTTTGTGAAATTTGACTAAAAATTTTTAAAAATTCCAAAAAATGCATGTTAATTTCATCTAAATTTACTCAAATTTAGCTCCTCCGACAAAAAACTAATGAAAATTCAAAAAAATCAAAGTAGATTTCAAACAATTTTCACGAAATTTGACTGAAAATTGTTAAAAAATCCAAAAAATAGAAGTTAATTTCATCTAAATTTACCCAAATTTAGCACCTCCGACAAAAAAACTCATGAAAATCCCAAAAATCAAAGTAGATTTCAAACAATTTTCACGAAATTTGACTAAAAATTGTTAAAAAATCCAAAAGATGGAAGTTAATTTCATCTAAATTTACTCAAATTTAGCTCATCCGACAAAAAATCTCATGAAAATACAAAAAAATCAGTGTAGGTTTCAAAAAATTTTATGAAATTTGACTAAAAATTTTTAAAAAATCCAAAAAATGCAAGTTAATTTCATCTAAATTTACTCAAATTTAGCTCCTCCGACAAAAACTAATGAAAATTCAAAAAAATCAAAGTAGATTTCAAACAATTTTCACGATATTTGACTAAAAGTTGTTAAAAAAACCAAAAAATGGAAGGTAATTTCATCTAAATTTACTCAAATTTAGCTCATCCGACAAAAAATCTCATGAAAATACAAAAAAATCAGTGTAGGTTTCAAAAAATTTTATGAAATTTGACTAAAAATTGTTAAAAAGTCCAAAAAATAGAAGTTAATTTCATCAAAATTTACTCAAATTTAGCTCATCCGACAAAAAATCTCATGAAAATCCAAAAAAATCAATGTAGGTTTCAAAAAATTTTCACGAAATTTGACTAAAAATTGTTAAGAAATCCAAAAAATGGAAGTTAACTTCATCTAAATTTACTCAAATTTAGCTCCTCCGACAAAAAAACTCATGAAAATCCCAAAAATCAAAGTAGATTTCAAACAATTTTCACGAAATTTGACTAAAAATTGTTAAAAAATCCAAAAGATGGAAGTTAATTTCATCTAAATTTACTCAAATTTAGCTCATCCGACAAAAAATCTCATGAAAATACAAAAAAATCAGTGTAGGTTTCAAAAAATTTTATGAAATTTGACTAAAAATTTTTAAAAAATCCAAAAAATGCAAGTTAATTTCATCTAAATTTACTCAAATTTAGCTCCTCCGACAAAAACTAATGAAAATTCAAAAAAATCAAAGTAGATTTCAAACAATTTTCACGATATTTGACTAAAAGTTGTTAAAAAAACCAAAAAATGGAAGGTAATTTCATCTAAATTTACTCAAATTTAGCTCATCCGACAAAAAATCTCATGAAAATACAAAAAAATCAGTGTAGGTTTCAAAAAATTTTATGAAATTTGACTAAAAATTGTTAAAAAGTCCAAAAAATAGAAGTTAATTTCATCAAAATTTACTCAAATTTAGCTCATCCGACAAAAAATCTCATGAAAATCCAAAAAAATCAATGTAGGTTTCAAAAAATTTTCACGAAATTTGACTAAAAATTGTTAAAAAATCCAAAAAATGGAAGTTAACTTCATCTAAATTTACCCAAATTTAGCACCTCCGACAAAAAAACTCATGAAAATCCCAAAAATCAAAGTAGATTTCAAACAATTTTCACGAAATTTGACTAAAAATTGTTAAAAAATCCAAAAGATGGAACTTAATTTCATCTAAATTTACTCAAATTTAGCTCATCCGACAAAAAATCTCATGAAAATACAAAAAAATCAGTGTAGGTTTCAAAAAATTTTATGAAATTTGACTAAAAATTTTTAAAAAATCCAAAAAATGCAAGTTAATTTCATCTAAATTTACTCAAATTTAGCTCCTCCGACAAAAACTAATGAAAATTCAAAAAAATCAAAGTAGATTTCAAACAATTTTCACGATATTTGACTAAAAGTTGTTAAAAAAACCAAAAAATGGAAGGTAATTTCATCTAAATTTACTCAAATTTAGCTCCTCCGACAAAAAAACTCATGAAAATCCCAAAAATCAAAGTAGATTTCAAACAATTTTCAAGAATTGGACTGAAAATTGTTAAAAAATCCAAAAGATGGAAGTTAATTTCATCTAAATTTACTCAAATTTAGCTCATCCGACAAAAAATCTCATGAAAATACAAAAAAATCAGTGTAGGTTTCAAAAAATTTTATGAAATTTGACTAAAAATTGTTAAAAAGTCCAAAAAATAGAAGTTAATTTCATCAAAATTTACACAAATTTAGCTCATCCGACAAAAAATCTCATGAAAATCCAAAAAAATCAATGTAGGTTTCAAAAAATTTTGTGAAATTTGACTAAAAATTTTTAAAAATTCCAAAAAATGCATGTTAATTTCATCTAAATTTACTCAAATTTAGCTCCTCCGACAAAAAAACTCATGAAAATCCAAAAAAATCGAAGTAGATTTCAAACAATTTTCACGATATTTGACTAAAAGTTGTTAAAAAATCCAAAAAATGGAAGTTAATTTCATCTAAATTTACTCAAATTTAGCTCCTCCGACAAAAAAACTCATGAAAATAAAAAAAATCAAAGTAGATTTCAAACAATTTTCACGAAATTTGACTAAAAATTGTTAAAAAATCCAAAAAATGGAAGTTAACTTCATCTAAATTTACTCAAATTTAGCTCCTCCGACAAAAAAACTCATGAAAATCCCAAAAATCAAAGTAGATTTCAAATAATTTTCACGAAATTTGACTGAAAATTGTTAAAAAATCCAAAAAATAGAAGTTAATTTCATCTAAATTTACCCAAATTTAGCACCTCCGACAAAAAAACTCATGAAAATCCCAAAAATCAAAGTAGATTTCAAACAATTTTCACGAAATTTGACTGAAAATTGTTAAAAAATCCAAAAGATGGAAGTTAATTTCATCTAAATTTACTCAAATTTAGCTCATCCGACAAAAAATCTCATGAAAATACAAAAAAATCAGTGTAGGTTTCAAAAAATTTTATGAAATTTGACTAAAAATTTTTAAAAAATCCAAAAAATGCAAGTTAATTTCATCTAAATTTACTCAAATTTAGCTCCTCCGACAAAAACTAATGAAAATTCAAAAAAATCAAAGTAGATTTCAAACAATTTTCACGATATTTGACTAAAAGTTGTTAAAAAATCCAAAAAATGGAAGTTAATTTCTTCCAAATTTACTCAAATTTAGCTCCTCCGACAAAAAAACTCATGAAAATCCCAAAAATCAAAGTAGATTTCAAACAATTTTGACGAAATTTGACTGAAAATTGTTAAAAAATCCAAAAAATGGAAGTTAATTTCATCTAAATTTCCTCAAATTTAGCTCATCCGACAAAAAAACTCATGAAAATCCAAAAAAATCAAAGTAGGTTTCAAAAAATTTTATGAAATTTGACTAAAAATTGTTAAAAATCCAAAAAATGCAAGTTAATTTCATCTAAATTTACTCAAATTTAGCTCCTCCGACAAAAAAACTCATGAAAATCCCAAAAATCAAAGTAGATTTCAAACAATTTTCACGAAATTTGACTGAAAATTGTTAAAAAATCCAAAAAATGGAAGTTAATTTCATCTAAATTTCCTCAAATTTAGCTCATCCGACAAAAAAACTCATGAAAATCCAAAAAAATCAAAGTAGGTTTCAAAAAATTTTATGAAATTTGACTAAAAATTGTTAAAAATCCAAAAAATGCAAGTTAATTTCATCTAAATTTACTCAAATTTAGCTCCTCCGACAAAAACTAATGAAAATTCAAAAAAATCACAGTAGATTTCAAACAATTTTCACGATATTTGACTAAAAGTTGTTAAAAAATCCAAAAAATGGAAGTTAATTTCATCTAAATTTACTCAAATTTAGCTCATCCGACAAAAAATCTAATGAAGATCCAAAAAAATCTAAGTAGGTTTCAAAAAATTTTATGAAATTTGACTAAAAATTGTTAAAAAGTCCAAAAATAGGCGTTAATTTCATCAAAATTTACTCAAATTTAGCTCATCCGACAAAAAATCTCATGAAAATCCAAAAAAATCAATGTAGGTATCAAAAAATTTTGTGAAATTTGACTAAAAATTTTTAAAAATTCCAAAAAATGCATGTTAATTTCATCTAAATTTACTCAAATTTAGCTCCTCCGACAAAAAACTAATGAAAATTCAAAAAAATCAAAGTAGATTTCAAACAATTTTCACGAAATTTGACTGAAAATTGTTAAAAAATCCAAAAAATAGAAGTTAATTTCATCTAAATTTACCCAAATTTAGCACCTCCGACAAAAAAACTCATGAAAATCCCAAAAATCAAAGTAGATTTCAAACAATTTTCACGAAATTTGACTAAAAATTGTTAAAAAATCCAAAAGATGGAACTTAATTTCATCTAAATTTACTCAAATTTAGCTCATCCGCCAAAAAATGTCATGAAAATACAAAAAAATCAGTGTAGGTTTCAAAAAATTTTATGAAATTTGACTAAAAATTTTTAAAAAATCCAAAAAATGCAAGTTAATTTCATCTAAATTTACTCAAATTTAGCTCCTCCGACAAAAACTAATGAAAATTCAAAAAAATCAAAGTAGATTTCAAACAATTTTCACGATATTTGACTAAAAGTTGTTAAAAAAACAAAAAAATGGAAGGTAATTTCATCTAAATTTACTCAAATTTAGCTCCTCCGACAAAAAAACTCATGAAAATCCCAAAAATCAAAGTAGATTTCAAACAATTTTCAAGAATTGGACTGAAAATTGTTAAAAAATCCAAAAGATGGAAGTTAATTTCATCTAAATTTACTCAAATTTAGCTCATCCGACAAAAAATCTCATGAAAATACAAAAAAATCAGTGTAGGTTTCAAAAAATTTTATGAAATTTGACTAAAAATTGTTAAAAAGTCCAAAAAATAGAAGTTAATTTCATCAAAATTTACACAAATTTAGCTCATCCGACAAAAAATCTCATGAAAATCCAAAAAAATCAATGTAGGTTTCAAAAAATTTTGTGAAATTTGACTAAAAATTTTTAAAAATTCCAAAAAATGCATGTTAATTTCATCTAAATTTACTCAAATTTAGCTCCTCCGACAAAAAAACTCATGAAAATCCAAAAAAATCGAAGTAGATTTCAAACAATTTTCACGATATTTGACTAAAAGTTGTTAAAAAATCCAAAAAAATGGAAGTTAATTTCATCTAAATTTACTCAAATTTAGCTCCTCCGACAAAAAAACTCATGAAAATAAAAAAAATCAAAGTAGATTTCAAACAATTTTCACGAAATTTGACTAAAAATTGTTAAAAAATCCAAAAAATGGAAGTTAACTTCATCTAAATTTACTCAAATTTAGCTCCTCCGACAAAAAAACTCATGAAAATAAAAAAAATCAAAGTAGATTTCAAACAATTTTGACGAAATTTGACTGAAAATTGTTAAAAAATCCAAAAAATGGAAGTTAATTTCATCTAAATTTCCTCAAATTTAGCTCATCCGACAAAAAAACTCATGAAAATCCAAAAAAATCAAAGTAGGTTTCAAAAAATTTTATGAAATTTGACTAAAAATTGTTAAAAATCCAAAAAATGCAAGTTAATTTCATCTAAATTTACTCAAATTTAGCTCCTCCGACAAAAAAACTCATGAAAATCCCAAAAATCAAAGTAGATTTCAAACAATTTTCACGAAATTTGACTGAAAATTGTTAAAAAATCCAAAAAATGGAAGTTAATTTCATCTAAATTTCCTCAAATTTAGCTCATCCGACAAAAAAACTCATGAAAATCCAAAAAAATCAAAGTAGGTTTCAAAAAATTTTATGAAATTTGACTAAAAATTGTTAAAAATCCAAAAAATGGAAGTTAATTTCATCTAAATTTACTCAAATTTAGCTCCTCCGACAAAAAAACTCATGAAAATCCCAAAAATCAAAGTAGATTTTAAACAATTTTCACGAAATTTGACTGAAAATTGTTAAAAAATCCAAAAAATGGAAGTTAATTTCATCTAAATTTACTCAAATTTAGCTCCTCCGACAAAAAAACTCATGAAAATCCAAAAAATCGAAGTAGATTTCAAACAATTTTCACGAAAATTGATTAAAAGTTGTTAAAAAATCCAAGAAATAGAAGTCCATTTAATCTAAATTTACTCAAATTTAGCTCCTCCGACAAAAAAATTCATGAAAATCCAAAAAAATCGAAGTAGATTTCAAACAATTTTCACGAAATTTGACTAAAAGTTGTTAAAAAATCCAAAAAATAGAAGTTAATTTCATCAAATTTAGCTCCTCCGACAAAAAAACTCATGAAAATCCAAAAAAATCGAAGTAGATTTCAAACAATTTTCACGATATTTGACTAAAATTTGTTAAAAAATCCAAAAGATGGAAGTTAATTTCATCTAAATTTACTCAAATTTAGCTCATCCGACAAAAAATCTCATGAAAATACAAAAAAATCAGTGTAGGTTTCAAAAAATTTTATGAAATTTGACTAAAAATTTTTAAAAAGTCCAAAAAATAGAAGTTAATTTCATCAAAATTTACTCAAATTTAGCTCATCCGACAAAAAATCTCATGAAAATCCAAAAAAATCAATGTAGGTTTCAAAAAATTTTATGAAATTTGACTAAAAATTGTTAAAAAGTCCAAAAAATAGAAGTTAATTTCATCAAAATTTAATCAAATTTAGCTCCTCCGACAAAAAAACTCATGAAAATCCAAAAAAATCGAAGTAGATTTCAAACAATTTTCACGATATTTGACTAAAAGTTGTTAAAAAATCCAAAAAATGGAAGTTAATTTCATCTAAATTTACTCAAATTTAGCTCCTCCGACAAAAAAACTCATGAAAACCCAAAAAAATCAAAGTAGATTTCAAACAATTTTCACGAAATTTGACTAAAAATTGTTAAAAAATCCAAAAAATGGAAGTTAACTTCATCTAAATTTACTCAAATTTAGCTCCTCCGACAAAAAAACTCATGAAAATCCCAAAAATCAAAGTAGATTTCAAACAATTTTGACGAAATTTGACTGAAAATTGTTAAAAAATCCAAAAAATGGAAGTTAATTTCATCTAAATTTCCTCAAATTTAGCTCATCCGACAAAAAAACTCATGAAAATCCAAAAAAATCAAAGTAGGTTTCAAAAAATTGTATGAAATTTGACTAAAAATTGTTAAAAATCCAAAAAATGCAAGTTAATTTCATCTAAATTTACTCAAATTTAGCTCTTCCGACAAAAAACTAATGAAAATTAAAAAAAATTACAGTAGATTTCAAACAATTTTCACGATATTTGACTAAAAGTTGTTAAAAAATCCAAAGAATGGAAGTTAATTTCATCTAAATTTACACAAATTTAGCTCATCCGACAAAAAATCTCATGAAAATACAAAAAAATTAATGTAGGTTTCAAAAAATTTTATGAAATTTGACTAAAAATTTTGAAAAATCCAAAAAATGCAAGTTAATTTCATCTAAATTTACTCAAATTTTGCTCCTCCGACAAAAAACTAATGAAAATTCAAAAAAATCAAAGTAGATTTCAAACAATTTTCACGATATTTGACTAAAAGTTGTTAAAAAATCCAAAAAATGGAAGTTAATTTCATCTAAATTTACTCAAATTTAGCTCCTCCGACAAAAAAACTCATGAAAATCCCAAAAATCAAAGTAGATTTTAAACAATTTTCACGAAATTTGACTGAAAATTGTTAAAAAATCCAAAAAATGGAAGTTAATTTCATCTAAATTTACTCAAATTTAGCTGCTCCGACAAAAAAACTCATGAAAATCCAAAAAATCGAAGTAGATTTCAAACAATTTTCACGAAAATTGATTAAAAGTTGTTAAAAAATCCAAGAAATAGAAGTCCATTTAATCTAAATTTACTCAAATTTAGCTCCTCCGACAAAAAAATTCATGAAAATCCAAAAAAATCGAAGTAGATTTCAAACAATTTTCACGAAATTTGACTAAAAGTTGTTAAAAAATCCAAAAAATAGAAGTTAATTTCATCAAATTTAGCTCCTCCGACAAAAAAACTCATGAAAATCCAAAAAAATCGAAGTAGATTTCAAACAATTTTCACGATATTTGACTAAAATTTGTTAAAAAATCCAAAAGATGGAAGTTAATTTCATCTAAATTTACTCAAATTTAGCTCATCCGACAAAAAATCTCATGAAAATACAAAAAAATCAGTGTAGGTTTCAAAAAATTTTATGAAATTTGACTAAAAATTGTTAAAAAGTCCAAAAAATAGAAGTTAATTTCATCAAAATTTACACAAATTTAGCTCATCCGACAAAAAATCTCATGAAAATCCAAAAAAATCAATGTAGGTTTCAAAAAATTTTGTGAAATTTGACTAAAAATTTTTAAAAATTCCAAAAAATGCATGTTAATTTCATCTAAATTTACTCAAATTTAGCTCCTCCGACAAAAAAACTCATGAAAATCCAAAAAAATCGAAGTAGATTTCAAACAATTTTCACGATATTTGACTAAAAGTTGTTAAAAAATCCAAAAAATGGAAGTTAATTTCATCTAAATTTACTCAAATTTAGCTCCTCCGACAAAAAAACTCATGAAAATAAAAAAAATCAAAGTAGATTTCAAACCATTTTCACGAAATTTGACTAAAAATTGTTAAAAAATCCAAAAAATGGAAGTTAACTTCATCTAAATTTACTCAAATTTAGCTCCTCCGACAAAAAAACTCATGAAAATAAAAAAAATCAAAGTAGATTTCAAACAATTTTGACGAAATTTGACTGAAAATTGTTAAAAAATCCAAAAAATGGAAGTTAATTTCATCTAAATTTCCTCAAATTTAGCTCATCCGACAAAAAAACTCATGAAAATCCAAAAAAATCAAAGTAGGTTTCAAAAAATTTTATGAAATTTGACTAAAAATTGTTAAAAATCCAAAAAATGCAAGTTAATTTCATCTAAATTTACTCAAATTTAGCTCCTCCGACAAAAAAACTCATGAAAATCCCAAAAATCAAAGTAGATTTCAAACAATTTTCACGAAATTTGACTGAAAATTGTTAAAAAATCCAAAAAATGGAAGTTAATTTCATCTAAATTTCCTCAAATTTAGCTCATCCGACAAAAAAACTCATGAAAATCCAAAAAAATCAAAGTAGGTTTCAAAAAATTTTATGAAATTTGACTAAAAATTGTTAAAAATCCAAAAAATGGAAGTTAATTTCATCTAAATTTACTCAAATTTAGCTCCTCCGACAAAAAAACTCATGAAAATCCCAAAAATCAAAGTAGATTTTAAACAATTTTCACGAAATTTGACTGAAAATTGTTAAAAAATCCAAAAAATGGAAGTTAATTTCATCTAAATTTACTCAAATTTAGCTCCTCCGACAAAAAAACTCATGAAAATCCAAAAAATCGAAGTAGATTTCAAACAATTTTCACGAAAATTGATTAAAAGTTGTTAAAAAATCCAAGAAATAGAAGTCCATTTAATCTAAATTTACTCAAATTTAGCTCCTCCGACAAAAAAATTCATGAAAATCCAAAAAAATCGAAGTAGATTTCAAACAATTTTCACGAAATTTGACTAAAAGTTGTTAAAAAATCCAAAAAATAGAAGTTAATTTCATCAAATTTAGCTCCTCCGACAAAAAAACTCATGAAAATCCAAAAAAATCGAAGTAGATTTCAAACAATTTTCACGATATTTGACTAAAATTTGTTAAAAAATCCAAAAGATGGAAGTTAATTTCATCTAAATTTACTCAAATTTAGCTCATCCGACAAAAAATCTCATGAAAATACAAAAAAATCAGTGTAGGTTTCAAAAAATTTTATGAAATTTGACTAAAAATTTTAAAAAGTCCAAAAAATAGAAGTTAATTTCATCAAAATTTACTCAAATTTAGCTCATCCGACAAAAAATCTCATGAAAATCCAAAAAAATCAATGTAGGTTTCAAAAAATTTTATGAAATTTGACTAAAAATTGTTAAAAAGTCCAAAAAATAGAAGTTAATTTCATCAAAATTTAATCAAATTTAGCTCCTCCGACAAAAAAACTCATGAAAATCCAAAAAAATCGAAGTAGATTTCAAACAATTTTCACGATATTTGACTAAAAGTTGTTAAAAAATCCAAAAAATGGAAGTTAATTTCATCTAAATTTACTCAAATTTAGCTCCTCCGACAAAAAAACTCATGAAAACCCAAAAAAATCAAAGTAGATTTCAAACAATTTTCACGAAATTTGACTAAAAATTGTTAAAAAATCCAAAAAATGGAAGTTAACTTCATCTAAATTTACTCAAATTTAGCTCCTCCGACAAAAAAACTCATGAAAATCCCAAAAATCAAAGTAGATTTCAAACAATTTTGACGAAATTTGACTGAAAATTGTT
Organism: Andrena hattorfiana; assembly: GCA_944738655.2. Lineage (NCBI taxonomy): Eukaryota > Metazoa > Arthropoda > Insecta > Hymenoptera > Andrenidae > Andrena > Andrena hattorfiana. The sequence goes on from OX122891.2 coordinate 20,054,463, forward strand.
AAAAAATCCAAAAAATGGAAGTTAATTTCATCTAAATTTCCTCAAATTTAGCTCATCCGACAAAAAAACTCATGAAAATCCAAAAAAATCAAAGTAGGTTTCAAAAAATTGTATGAAATTTGACTAAAAATTGTTAAAAATCCAAAAAATGCAAGTTAATTTCATCTAAATTTACTCAAATTTAGCTCTTCCGACAAAAAACTAATGAAAATTAAAAAAAATTACAGTAGATTTCAAACAATTTTCACGATATTTGACTAAAAGTTGTTAAAAAATCCAAAGAATGGAAGTTAATTTCATCTAAATTTACACAAATTTAGCTCATCCGACAAAAAATCTCATGAAAATACAAAAAAATTAATGTAGGTTTCAAAAAATTTTATGAAATTTGACTAAAAATTTTGAAAAATCCAAAAAATGCAAGTTAATTTCATCTAAATTTACTCAAATTTTGCTCCTCCGACAAAAAACTAATGAAAATTCAAAAAAATCAAAGTAGATTTCAAACAATTTTCACGATATTTGACTAAAAGTTGTTAAAAAATCCAAAAAATGGAAGTTAATTTCATCTAAATTTACTCAAATTTAGCTCCTCCGACAAAAAAACTCATGAAAATCCCAAAAATCAAAGTAGATTTTAAACAATTTTCACGAAATTTGACTGAAAATTGTTAAAAAATCCAAAAAATGGAAGTTAATTTCATCTAAATTTACTCAAATTTAGCTCATCCGACAAAAAATCTCATGAAGATCCAAAAAAATCAAAGTAGGTTTCAAAAAATTTTATGAAATTTGACTAAAAATTGTTAAAAAGTCCAAAAAATAGAAGTTAATTTCATCAAAATTTACTCAAATTTAGCTCATCCGACAAAAAATCTCATGAAAATCGAAAAAAATCAGTGTAGGTTTCAAAAAATTTAATGAAATTTGACTAAAAATTGTTAAAAAGTCCAAAAAATAGAAGTTAATTTCATCAAAATTTACTCAAATTTAGCTCATCCGACAAAAAATCTCATGAAAATCCAAAAAAATCAATGTAGGTTTCAAAAAATTTTGTGAAATTTGACTAAAAATTTTTAAAAATTCCAAAAAATGCAAGTTAATTTCATCTAAATTTACTCAAATTTAGCTCCTCCGACAAAAGACTAATGAAAATTCAAAAAAATCACAGTAGATTTCAAACAATTTTCACGATATTTGACTAAAAGTTGTTAAAAAATCCAAAAATGGAAGTTAATTTCATCTAAATTTACCCAAATTTAGCCCATCCGACAAAAAATCTCATGAAAATACAAAAAAATTAATGTAGGTTACAAAAAATTTTATGAAATTTGACTAAAAATTTTTAAACAATCCAAAAAATGCAAGTTAATTTCATCTAAATTTAATCAAATTTAGCTCCTCCGACAAAAAACTAATGAAAATTCAAAAAAATCAAAGTAGATTTCAAACAATTTTCACGATATTTGACTAAAAGTTGTTAAAAAATCCAAAAAATGGAAGTTAATTTCATCTAAATTTACTCAAATTTAGCTCCTCCGACAAAAAAACTCATGAAAATCCCAAAAATCAAAGTAGATTTCAAACAATTTTCACGAAATTTGACTAAAAATTGTTAAAAAATCCAAAAAATGGAAGTTAATTCATCTAAATTTACTCAAATTTAGCTCCTCCGACAAAAAAAACTCATGAAAATCCAAAAAATCGAAGTAGATTTCAAACAATTTTCACGAAAATTGATTAAAAGTTGTTAAAAAATCCAAGAAATAGAAGTCCATTTAATCTAAATTTACTCAAATTTAGCTCCGCCGACAAAAAAATTCATGAAAATCCAAAAAAAATCGAAGTAGATTTCAAACAATTTTCACGAAATTTGACTAAAAGTTGTTAAAAAAATCCAAAAAATAGAAGTTAATTTCATCAAATTTAGCTCCTCCGACAAAAAAACTCATGAAAATCCAAAAAAATCGAAGTAGATTTCAAACAATTTTCACTATATTTGACTAAAATTTGTTAAAAAATCCAAAAGATGGAAGTTAATTTCATCTAAATTTACTCAAATTTAGCTCATCCGACAAAAAATCTCATGAAAATACAAAAAAATCAGTGTAGGTTTCAAAAAATTTTATGAAATTTGACTAAAAATTTTTAAAAAGTCCAAAAAATAGAAGTTAATTTCATCAAAATTTACTCAAATTTAGCTCATCCGACAAAAAATCTCATGAAAATCGAAAAAAATCAGTGTAGGTTTCAAAAAATTTAATGAAATTTGACTAAAAATTGTTAAAAAGTCCAAAAAATAGAAGTTAATTTCATCAAAATTTTACTCAAATTTAGCTCATCCGACAAAAAATCTCATGAAAATCCAAAAAAATCAATGTAGGTTTCAAAAAATTTTGTGAAATTTGACTAAAAATTTTTAAAAATTCCAAAAAATGGCAAGTTAATTTCATCTAAATTTACTCAAATTTAGCTCCTCCGACAAAAGACTAATGAAAATTCAAAAAAATCACAGTAGATTTCAAACAATTTTCACGATATTTGACTAAAAGTTGTTAAAAAATCCAAAAAATGGAAGTTAATTTCATCTAAATTTACCCAAATTTAGCCCATCCGACAAAAATCTCATGAAAATACAAAAAAATTAATGTAGGTTACAAAAAATTTTATGAAATTTGACTAAAAATTTTTAAACAATCCAAAAAATGCAAGTTAATTTCATCAAAATTTAATCAAATTTAGCTCCTCCGACAAAAAACTAATGAAAATTCAAAAAAATCAAAGTAGATTTCAAACAATTTTCACGATATTTGACTAAAAGTTGTTAAACAAATCCAAAAAATGGAAGTTAATTTCATCTAAATTTACTCAAATTTAGCTCCTCCGACAAAAAAACTCATGAAAATCCAAAAAATCGAAGTAGATTTCAAACAATTTTCACGAAAATTGATTAAAAGTTGTTAAAAAAATCCAAGAAATAGAAGTCCATTTAATCTAAATTTACTCAAATTTAGCTCCTCCGACAAAAAAATTCATGAAAATCCAAAAAAAATCGAAGTAGATTTCAAACAATTTTCACGAAATTTGACTAAAAGTTGTTAAAAAATCCAAAAAATAGAAGTTAATTTCATCAAATTTAGCTCCTCCGACAAAAAAACTCATGAAAATCCAAAAAAATCGAAGTAGATTTCAAACAATTTTCACGATATTTGACTAAAATTTGTTAAAAAATCCAAAAGATGGAAGTTAATTTCATCTAAATTTACTCAAATTTAGCTCATCCGACAAAAAATCTCATGAAAATACAAAAAAATCAGTGTAGGTTTCAAAAAATTTTATGAAATTTGACTAAAAATTTTTAAAAAGTCCAAAAAATAGAAGTTAATTTCATCAAAATTTACTCAAATTTAGCTCATCCGACAAAAAATCTCATGAAAATCCAAAAAAATCAATGTAGGTTTCAAAAAATTTTATGAAATTTGACTAAAAATTGTTAAAAAGTCCAAAAAATAGAAGTTAATTTCATCAAAATTTAATCAAATTTAGCTCCTCCGACAAAAAAACTCATGAAAATCCAAAAAAATCGAAGTAGATTTCAAACAATTTTCACGATATTTGACTAAAAGTTGTTAAAAAAATCCAAAAAATGGAAGTTAATTTCATCTAAATTTACTCAAATTTAGCTCCTCCGACAAAAAAACTCATGAAAACCCAAAAAAATCAAAGTAGATTTCAAACAATTTTCACGAAATTTGACTAAAAATTGTTAAAAAATCCAAAAAATGGAAGTTAACTTCATCTAAATTTACTCAAATTTAGCTCCTCCGACAAAAAAACTCATGAAAATCCCAAAAATCAAAGTAGATTTCAAACAATTTTGACGAAATTTGACTGAAAAATTGTTAAAAAATCCAAAAAATGGAAGTTAATTTCATCTAAATTTCCTCAAATTTAGCTCATCCGACAAAAAAACTCATGAAAATCCAAAAAATCAAAGTAGGTTTCAAAAAATTGTATGAAATTTGACTAAAAATTGTTAAAAATCCAAAAAATGCAAGTTAATTTCATCTAAATTTACTCAAATTTAGCTCTTCCGACAAAAAACTAATGAAAATTAAAAAAAATTACAGTAGATTTCAAACAATTTTCACGATATTTGACTAAAAGTTGTTAAAAAATCCAAAGAATGGAAGTTAATTTCATCTAAATTTACACAAATTTAGCTCATCCGACAAAAAATCTCATGAAAATACAAAAAAATTAATGTAGGTTTCAAAAAATTTTATGAAATTTGACTAAAAATTTTGAAAAATCCAAAAAATGCAAGTTAATTTCATCTAAATTTACTCAAATTTTGCTCCTCCGACAAAAAACTAATGAAAATTCAAAAAAATCAAAGTAGATTTCAAACAATTTTCACGATATTTGACTAAAAGTTGTTAAAAAATCCAAAAAATGGAAGTTAATTTCATCTAAATTTACTCAAATTTAGCTCCTCCGACAAAAAAACTCATGAAAATCCCAAAAATCAAAGTAGATTTTAAACAATTTTCACGAAATTTGACTGAAAATTGTTAAAAAATCCAAAAAATGGAAGTTAATTTCATCTAAATTTACTCAAATTTAGCTCATCCGACAAAAAATCTCATGAAGATCCAAAAAAATCAAAGTAGGTTTCAAAAATTTTATGAAATTTGACTAAAAATTGTTAAAAAGTCCAAAAAATAGAAGTTAATTTCATCAAAATTTACTCAAATTTAGCTCATCCGACAAAAAATCTCATGAAAATCGAAAAAAATCAGTGTAGGTTTCAAAAAATTTAATGAAATTTGACTAAAAATTGTTAAAAAGTCCAAAAAATAGAAGTTAATTTCATCAAATTTACTCAAATTTAGCTCATCCGACAAAAAATCTCATGAAAATCCAAAAAAATCAATGTAGGTTTCAAAAAATATTGTGAAATTTGACTAAAAATTTTAAAAATTTCCAAAAAATGCAAGTTAATTTCATCTAAATTTACTCAAATTTAGCTCCTCCGACAAAAGGACTAATGAAAATTCAAAAAAATCACAGTAGATTTCAAACAATTTTCACGATATTTGACTAAAAGTTGTTAAAAAATCCAAAAAATGGAAGTTAATTTCATCTAAATTTACCCAAATTTAGCCCATCCGACAAAAAATCTCATGAAAATACAAAAAAATTAATGTAGGTTACAAAAAATTTTATGAAATTTGACTAAAAATTTTAAACAATCCAAAAAATGCAAGTTAATTTCATCTAAATTTAATCAAATTTAGCTCCTCCGACAAAAAACTAATGAAAATTCAAAAAAATCAAAGTAGATTTCAAACAATTTTCACGATATTTGACTAAAAGTTGTTAAAAAATCCAAAAAATGGAAGTTAAATTTCATCTAAATTTACTCAAATTTAGCTCCTCCGACAAAAAAACTCATGAAAATCCAAAAATCAAAGTAGATTTCAAACAATTTTCACGAAATTTGACTAAAAATTGTTAAAAAATCCAAAAAATGGAAGTTAATTTCATCTAAATTTACTCAAATTTAGCTCCTCCGACAAAAAAAACTCATGAAAATCCAAAAAATCGAAGTAGATTTCAAACAATTTTCACGAAAATTGATTAAAAGTTGTTAAAAAATCCAAGAAATAGAAGTCCATTTAATCTAAATTTACTCAAATTTAGCTCCGCCGACAAAAAAATTCATGAAAATCCAAAAAAATCGAAGTAGATTTCAAACAATTTTCACGAAATTTGACTAAAAGTTGTTAAAAAATCCAAAAAATAGAAGTTAATTTCATCAAATTTAGCTCCTCCGACAAAAAAACTCATGAAAATCCAAAAAAAATCGAAGTAGATTTCAAACAATTTTCACTATATTTGACTAAAATTTGTTAAAAAATCCAAAAGATGGAAGTTAATTTCATCTAAATTTACTCAAATTTAGCTCATCCGACAAAAAATCTCATGAAAATACAAAAAAATCAGTGTAGGTTTCAAAAAATTTTATGAAATTTGACTAAAAATTTTTAAAAAGTCCAAAAAATAGAAGTTAATTTCATCAAAATTTACTCAAATTTAGCTCATCCGACAAAAAATCTCATGAAAATCCAAAAAAATCAATGTAGGTTTCAAAAAATTTTATGAAATTTGACTAAAAATTGTTAAAAAGTCCAAAAAATAGAAGTTAATTTCATCAAAATTTAATCAAATTTAGCTCCTCCGACAAAAAAACTCATGAAAATCCAAAAAAATCGAAGTAGATTTCAAACAATTTTCACGATATTTGACTAAAATTTGTTAAAAAATCCAAAAGATGGAAGTTAATTTCATCTAAATTTACACAAATTTAGCTCATCCGACAAAAAATCTCATGAAAATACAAAAAAATCAGTGTAGGTTTCAAAAAATTTTATGAAATTTGACTAAAAATTTTTAAAAAGTCCAAAAAATAGAAGTTAATTTCATCAAAATTTACTCAAATTTAGCTCATCCGACAAAAAATCTCATGAAAATCCAAAAAAATCAATGTAGGTTTCAAAAAATTTTATGAAATTTGACTAAAAATTGTTAAAAAGTCCAAAAAATAGAAGTTAATTTCATCAAAATTTAATCAAATTTAGCTCCTCCGACAAAAAAACTCATGAAAATCCAAAAAAAATCGAAGTAGATTTCAAACAATTTTCACGATATTTGACTAAAAGTTGTTTAAAAAATCCAAAAAATGGAAGTTAATTTCATCTAAATTTACTCAAATTTAGCTCCTCCGACAAAAAAAAATCATGAAAATCCAAAAAAATCAAAGTAGATTTCAAACAATTTTCACGAAATTTGACTAAAAATTGTTAAAAAATCCAAAAAATGGAAGTTAACTTCATCTAAATTTACTCAAATTTAGCTCCTCCGACAAAAAAACTCATGAAAATCCCAAAAAATCAAAGTAGATTTCAAACAATTTTGACGAAATTTGACTGAAAATTGTTAAAAAATCCAAAAAATGGAAGTTAATTTCATCTAAATTTCCTCAATTTAGCTCATCCGACAAAAAAACTCATGAA
>OX122891.2:20061741-20104492 GCA_944738655.2 Andrena hattorfiana
TTTCATCTAAATTTACTCAAATTTAGCTCATCCGACAAAAAATCTCGTGAAAATCCAAAAAAATCAAAGTAGGTTTCAAAAAATTTTGTGAAATTTGACTAAAAATTTTTAAAAATTCCAAAAAATGCAAGTAAATTTCATCTAAATTTACTCAAATTTAGCTCCTCCGACAAAAAGCTCATGAAAATCCAAAAAAATCGAAGTAGGTTTCAAAAAATTTTATGAAATTTGAACAAAAATTGTTAAATAGTCCAAAAAATAGAAGTTAATTTCATCAAAATTTACTCAAATTTAGCTCATCCGACAAAAAATCTCATTAAAATCCAAAAAAATCAATGAAGGTTTAAAAAAAATTTTATGAAATTTGACCTAAAATTTTTCAAAAATCCAAAAAATACAAGTTAATTTCATCTAAATTTAATCAAATTTAGCTCCTCCGACAAAAAATCTCATGAAAATCCAACAAAATCGAAGTAGATTTCAAACAATTTTCACGAAATTTCACTAAAAGTTGTTAAAAAATCCAAAAAATAGAAGTCAATTTCATCTAAATTTACTGAAATTTAGCTCCTCCGACAAAAAAACTCACGAAAATCCCAAAAATCAAAGTAGATTTCAAACAATTTTCACGAAATTTGACTGAAACTTGTTAAAAAATCCAAAAAATGGAAGTTAATTTCATCTAAATTTACTTAAATTTAGCTCATCCGACAAAAAATCTCATGAAGATCCAAAAAAATCAAAGTAGGTTTCAAAAAATGTTATGAAATTTGATTAAAAATTGTTAAAAATTCCAAAAAATAGAAGTTAGTTTCATCTAAATTTACTCAAATTTAGCTCCTCCGACAAAAAAACTCATGAAAATCCCAAAAATCAAAGTAGATTTCAAACAATTTTCACGATATTTGACTGAAAATTGTTAAAAAATCCAAAAAATGGTAGTTAATTTCATCTAAATTTACTCAAATTTAGCTCATCCGACAAAAAATCTCGTGAAAATCCAAAAAAATCAAAGTAGGTTTCAAAAAAATTTTGTGAAACTTGACTAAAAATTTTTAAAAATTCCAAAAAATGCAAGTTAATTTCATCTAAATTTACTCAAATTTAGCTCCTCCGACAAAAAGCTCATGAAAATCCAAAAAAATCGAAGTAGGTTTCAAAAAATTTTATGAAATTTGAACAAAAATTGTTAAATAGTCCAAAAAATAGAAGTTAATTTCATCAAAATTTACTCAAATTTAGCTCATCCGACAAAAAATCTCATTAAAATCCAAAAAAATCAATGAAGGTTTAAAAAAATTTTATGAAATTTGACCTAAAATTTTTCAAAAATCCAAAAAAATACAAGTTAATTTCATCTAAATTTAATCAAATTTAGCTCCTCCGACAAAAAAACTCATGAAAATCCCAAAAATCAAAGTAGATTTCAAACAATTTTCACGATATTTGACTCAAAATTGTTAAAAATTCCAAAAAATGGAAGTTAATTTCATCTAAATTTACTCAAATTTAGCTCATCCGACAAAAAATCTCATGAAAATCCAAAAAAATCAAAGTAGGTTTCAAAAAATTTTGTGAAATTTGACTAAAAATTTTTAAAAATTCCAAAAAATGCAAGTTAATTTCATCTAAATTTACTCAAATTTAGCTCCTCCGACCAAAAAACTCATGAAAATCCAAAAAAATCGAAGTAGGTTTCAAAAAATTTTATGAAATTTGACTAAAAATTGTTAAAAATTCCAAAAAATAGAAGTTTATTTCATCAAAATTTACTCAAATTTAGCTCATCCGACAAAAAATCTCATGAAAATCCAAAAAAATCAATGAAGGTTTCAAAAATTTTTATGAAATTTGACTAAAAATTTTTCAAAAATCCAAAAAATACAAGTTAATTTCATCTAAATTTAATCAAATTTAGCTCCTCCGACAAAAAAACTCATGAAAATCCAAAAAAATCGAAGTAGATTTCAAACAATTTTCACGAAATTTGACTAAAAATTGTTAAAAAATCAAAAAAATCGAAGTTAATTTCATCTAAATTTACTCAAATTTAGCTCCTCCGACAAAAAGCTCATGAAAATTCCCAAAAATCAAAGTAGATTTTCAAACAATTTTCACGATATTTGACTGAAAATTGTTAAAAAGTCCAAAAAGTAGAAGTTAATTTCATCCAAATTTACTCAAATTTAGCTCATCCGAAAAAATCTCATGAAAATCCAAAAAAATCAAAGTAGGTTTCAAAAAATTTTGTGAAATTTGACTAAAAATTTTTAAAAATTCCAAAAAATGCAAGTTAATTTCATCTAAATTTACTCAAATTCAGCTCATCCGACAAAAAAATCTCATGAAGATCCAAAAAAATCGAAGTAGATTTCAAACCATTTTCACGATATTTGACTGAAAATTGTTAAAAAATCCAAAAAATGGAAGATAATTTCATCTAAATTTACTCAAATTTAGCTCATCCGACAAAAAATCTCATGAAGATCCAAAAAAATCAAAGTACGTTTCAAAAAATTTAATGAAATTTGACTAAAAATTGTTAAGAAGTCCAAAAAATAGAAGTTAATTTCATCAAAATTTACTCAAATTTAGCTCATCCGACAAAAAATCTCATGAAAATCCAAAAAAATCAATGAAGGTTTCAAAAAATTTTATGAAATTTGGCTAAAAATTTTTCAAAAATCCAAAAAAATACAAGTTTAATTTCATCTAAATTTAATAAAATTTAGCTCCCTCCGGCAAAAGAACTCATGAAAATCCAAAAAAATCAAAGTAGGTTTCAAAAAATTTTATGAAATTTGACTAAAAATTGTTAAAAAGTCCAAAAAATAGAAGTTAATTTCATCAAAATTTACTCAACTTTAGCTCATCCGACAAAAAATCTCATGAAAATCCAAAAAAATCAATGTAGGTTTCAAAAAATTTTTGTGACATTTGACTAAAAGTTGTTAAAAAATCTAAAAAATGGAAGTTAATTTCATCCAAATTTACTCAAATTTAGCTCCTCCGACAAAAAAACTCATGAAAATCCAAAAAATCAAAGTAGATTTCAAACAATTTTCACGATATTTGACTGAAAATTGATAAAAAATCCAAAAAATGGAAGTTAATTTCATCTAAATTTACTCAAATTTAGCTCATCCGACAAAAAATCTCATGAAGATCCAAAAAAATCAAAGAAGGTTTCAAAAAATTTTATGAAATTTGACTAAAAATTGTTAAAAAGTCCCAAAAAATAGAAGTTAATTTCATCAAAATTTATTCAAAATTTAGCTCCTCCGACAAAAAAACTCATGAAAATCCAAAAAAATCGAAGTAGATTTCAAACAATTTTCACGAAATTTGACTAAAAGTTTTTAAAAAATACAAAAAATGGAAGTTAATTTCATCTAAATTTACTCAAATTTAGCTCCTCCGACAAAAAAACTCATGAAAATCCCAAAAATCAAAGTAGATTTCAAACAATTTTCACGAAATTTGACTGAAAATTGTTAAAAAATCCAAAAAATGGAAGTTAATTTCATCTAAATTTACTCAAATTTAGCTCATCCGACAAAAAATCTCATGAAGATCCAAAAAAATCAAAGTAGGTTTCAAAAAATTTTATGAAATTTGACTAAAAATTGTTAAAAAGTCCAAAAAATAGAAGTTAATTTCATCAAAATTTAATCAAATTTAGCTCCTCCGACAAAAAAACTCATGAAAATCCAAAAAAATCGAAGTAGATTTCAAACAATTTTCACGAAATTTGACTAAAAATTGTTAAAAATTCCAAAAAATGGAAGTAAATTTCATCTAAATTTACTCAAATTTAGCTCCTCCGACAAAAAAACTCATGAAAATCCCAAAAACCAAAGTAGATTTCAAACAATTTTCACGAAATTTGATTGAAACTTGTTAAAAAATCCAAAAAATGGAAGTTAATTTCATCTAAATTTACTCAAATTTAGCTCATCCGACAAACAATCCCATGAAGATCCAAAAAAATCAAAGTAGGTTTCAAAAAATTTTATGAAATTTGACTAAAAATTGTTAAAAAGTCCAAAAAATAGAAGTTAATTTCATCAAAATTTACTCAAATTTAGCTCATCCGACCAAAAATCTCATGAAAATCCAAAAAAATCAATGAAGGTTTCAAAAAATTTTATGAAATTTGACTAAAAATTGTTAAAAAATCCAAAAAATCGAAGTTAATTTCATCTAAATTTACTCAAATTTAGCTCCTCCGACAAAAAAACTCATGAAAATCCCAAAAATCAAAGTAGATTTCAAACAATTTTCACGATATTTGACTCAAAATTGTTAAAAAATCCAAAAAATGGTAGTTAATTTCATCTAAATTTACTCAAATTTAGCTCATCCGACAAAAAATCTCATGAAAATCCAAAAAAATCAAAGTAGGTTTCAAAAAATTTTGTGAAATTTGACTAAAAATTTTTAAAAATTCGAAAAAGTGCAAGTTAATTTCATCTAAATTTACTCAAATTTAGCTCCTCCGACAAAAAAACTCATGAAAATCCAAAAAAATCGAAGTAGATTTCAAACAATTTTCACGATATTTGACTAAAAGTTGTTAAAACATCCAAAAAATGGAAGTTAATTTCATCTAAATTTACTCAAATTTAGCTCCTCCGACAAAGAAACTCATGAAAATCCAAAAAAATCGAAGTAGATTTCAAACAATTTTCACGAAATTTGACTAAAAATTGTTAAAAATTTTAAAAAATGGAAGTTAATTTCATTTAAATTTAGTCAAATTTAGCTCATCCGACAAAAAATCTCATGAAAATCCAAAAAAATCAAAGTAGGTTTCAAAAAATTTTGTGAAATTTAACTAGAAATTTTTAAAATTCGAAAAAGTGCAAGTTAATTTCATCTAAATTTACTCAAATTTAGCTCCTCCGACAAAAAAACTCATGAAAATCCAAAAAAATCGAAGTAGATTTCAAACAATTTTCACGATATTTGACTAAAAGTTGTTAAAACATCCAAAAAATGGAAGTTAATTTCATCTAAATTTACTCAAATTTAGCTCCTCCGACAAAAAACTCATGAAAATCCCTAAAATCAAAGTAGATTTCAAACAATTTTCACGATATTTGACTGAAAATTGTTAAAAAATCCAAAAAATGGAAGTTAATTTCATCTAAATTTACTCAAATTTAGCTCATCCGACAAAAAATCTCATGAAGATCCAAAAAAATCAAAGTAGGTTTCAAAAAATTTTATGAAATTTGACTAAAAATTGTTAAAAAGTCCAAAAAATAGAAGTTAATTTCATCAAAATTTAATCAAATTTAGCTCCTCCGACAAAAAAACTCATGAAAATCCAAAAAAATCGAAGTAGATTTCAAACAATTTTCACGATATTTGACTAAAAGTTGTTAAAAAATCCAAAAAATGGAAGTTAATTTCATCTAAATTTACTCAAATTTAGCTCCTCCGACAAAAAAACTCATGAAAATCCCAAAAATCAAAGTAGATTTCAAACAATTTTCACGAAATTTGACTGAAAACTGTTAAAAAATCCAAAAAATGGAAGTTAATTTCATCTAAATTTACTCAAATTTAGCTCATCCGACAAAAAATCTCATGAAGATCCAAAAAAATCAAAGTAGGTTTCAAAAAATTTTATGAAATTTGACTAAAAATTGTTAAAAAGTCCAAAAAATAGATGTTAATTTCATCAAAATTTAATCAAATTTAGATCCTCCGACAAAAAAACTCATGAAAATCCCAAAAATCAAAGTAGATTTCAAACAATTTTCACGATATTTGACTCAAAATTGTTAAAAAATCCAAAAAATGGTAGTTAATTTCATCTAAATTTACTCAAATTTAGCTCATCCGACAAAAAATCTCATGAAAATCCAAAAAAATCAAAGTAGGTTTCAAAAAATTTTGTGAAATTTGACTAAAAATTTTTAAAAATTCGAAAAAGTGCAAGTTAATTTCATCTAAATTTACTCAAATTTAGCTCCTCCGACAAAAAAACTCATGAAAATCCAAAAAAATCGAAGTAGATTTCAAACAATTTTCACGATATTTGACTAAAAGTTGTTAAAAATTTTAAAAAATGGAAGTTAATTTCATTTAAATTTAGTCAAATTTAGCTCATCCGACAAAAAATCTCATGAAAATCCAAAAAAATCAAAGTAGGTTTCAAAAAGTTTTGTGAAATTTAACTAGAAATTTTTAAAATTCGAAAAAGTGCAAGTTAATTTCATCTAAATTTACTCAAATTTAGCTCCTCCGACAAAAAAACTCATGAAAATCCAAAAAAATCGAAGTAGATTTCAAACAATTTTCACGATATTTGACTAAAAGTTGTTAAAACATCCAAAAAATGGAAGTTAATTTCATCTAAATTTACTCAAATTTAGCTCCTCCGACAAAAAACTCATGAAAATCCCTAAAATCAAAGTAGATTTCAAACAATTTTCACGATACTTGACTGAAAATTGTTAAAAAATCCAAAAAATGGAAGTTAATTTCATCTAAATTTACTCAAATTTAGCTCATCCGACAAAAAATCTCATGAAGATCCAAAAAAATCAAAGTAGGTTTCAAAAAATTTTATGAAATTTGACTAAAAATTGTTAAAAAGTCCAAAAAATAGAAGTTAATTTCATCAAAATTTAATCAAATTTAGCTCCTCCGACAAAAAAACTCATGAAAATCCAAAAAAATCGAAGTAGATTTCAAACAATTTTCACGATATTTGACTAAAAGTTGTTAAAAAATCCAAAAAATGGAAGTTAATTTCATCTAAATTTACTCAAATTTAGCTCCTCCGACAAAAAAACTCATGAAAATCCCAAAAATCAAAGTAGATTTCAAACAATTTTCACGAAATTTGACTGAAAACTGTTAAAAAATCCAAAAAATGGAAGTTAATTTCATCTAAATTTACTCAAATTTAGCTCATCCGACAAAAAATCTCATGAAGATCCAAAAAAATCAAAGTAGGTTTCAAAAAATTTTATGAAATTTGACTAAAAATTGTTAAAAAGTCCAAAAAATAGATGTTAATTTCATCAAAATTTAATCAAATTTAGCTCCTCCGACAAAAAAACTCATGAAAATCCAAAAAAATCGAAGTAGATTTCAAACAATTTTCACGAAATTTGATTAAAAATTGTTAAAAATTCCAAAAAATGGAAGTTAATTTCATCTAAATTTACTCAAATTTAGTTCCTCCGACAAAAAAACTCATGAAAATCCCAAAAATCAAAGTAGATTTCAAACAATTTTCACGAAATTTGACTGAAACTTGTTAAAAAATCCAAAAAATGGAAGTTAATTTCATCTAAATTTACTCAAATTTAGCTCATCCGACAAAAAATCCCATGAAGATCCAAAAAAATCAAAGTAGGTTTCAAAAAATTTTATGAAATTTGACTAAAAATTGTTAAAAATTCCCTAAAATAGAAGTTAATTTCATCAAAATTTAATCAAATTTAGCTCCTCCGACAAAAAAAACTCATGAAAATCCAAAAAAATCGAAGTAGGTTTCAAAAAATTTTATGAAATTTGACTAAAAATTGTTAAAAAGTCCAAAAAATAGAAGTTAATTTCATCAAAATTTACTCAAATTTAGCTCGTCCGACAAAAAATCTCATGAAAATCCAAAAAAATCAATGAAGGTTTCAAAAAATTTTATGAAATTTGACTAAAAATTGTTAAAAAATCCAAAAAATCGAAGTTAATTTCATCTAAATTTACTCAAATTTAGCGCCTCCGACAAAGAAACTCATGAAAATCCCAAAAATCAAAGTAGATTTCAAATAATTTTCACGAATTTTGACTGAAACTTGTTAAAAAATCCAAAAAATGGAAGTTAATTTCATCTAAATTTACTCAAATTTAGCTCATCCGACAAAAAATCTCATGAAGATCCAAAAAAATCAAAGTAGGTTTCAAAAAATTTTATGAAATTTGACTAAAAATTGTTAAAAAGTCCAAAAAATAGAAGTTAATTTCATCAAAATTTACTCAAATTTAGCTCATCCGACAAAAAAATCTCATTAAAATCCAAAAAAATCAATGAAGGTTTAAAAAAATTTTATGAAATTTGACCTAAAATTTTTCAAAAATCCAAAAAATACAAGTTAATTTCATCTAAATTTAATCAAATTTAGCTCCTCCGACAAAAAATCTCATGAAAATCCAAAAAAATCGAAGTAGATTTCAAACAATTTTCACGAAATTTCACTAAAAGTTGTTAAAAAATCCAAAAAATAGAAGTCAATTTCATCTAAATTTACTGAAATTTAGCACCTCCGACAAAAAAACTCACGAAAATCCCAAAAATCAAAGTAGATTTCAAACAATTTTCACGAAATTTGACTGAAACTTGTTAAAAAATCCAAAAAATGGAAGTTAATTTCATCTAAATTTACTCAAATTTAGCTCATCCGACAAAAAATCTCATGAAGATCCAAAAAAATCAAAGTAGGTTTCAAAAAATGTTATGAAATTTGATTAAAAATTGTTAAAAAGTCCAAAAAATAGAAGTTAGTTTCATCTAAATTTACTCAAATTTAGCTCCTCCGACAAAAAAAACTCATGAAAATCCCAGAAATCAAAGTAGATTTCAAACAATTTTCACGATATTTGACTGAAAATTGTTAAAAAATCCAAAAAATGGTAGTTAATTTCATCTAAATTTACTCAAATTTAGCTCATCCGACAAAAAATCTCGTGAAAATCCAAAAAAATCAAAGTAGGTTTCAAAAAATTTTGTGAAATTTGACTAAAAATTTTTAAAAATTCCAAAAAATGCAAGTTAATTTCATCTAAATTTACTCAAATTTAGCTCCTCCGACAAAAAGCTCATGAAAATCCAAAAAAATCGAAGTAGGTTTCAAAAAATTTTATGAAATTTGAACAAAAATTGTTAAATAGTCCAAAAAATAGAAGTTAATTTCATCAAAATTTACTCAAATTTAGCTCATCCGACAAAAAATCTCATGAAAATCCAAAAAAATCATTGAAGGTTTCAAAAAATTTTATGAAATTTGACCTAAAATTGTTCAAAAATCCAAAAAATACAAGTTAATTTCATCTAAATTTAATCAAATTTAGCTCCTCCGACAAAAAAACTCATGAAAATCCAAAAAAATCGAAGTAGATTTCAAACAATTTTCACGAAATTTGACCAAAAGTTGTTAAAAAATACAAAAAATAGAAGTCAATTTCATCTAAATTTACTGAAATTTAGCTCCTCCGACAAAAAAACTCATGAAAATCCCAAAAATCAAAGTAGATTTCAAACAATTTTCACGAAATTTGACTGAAACTTGTTAAAAAATCCAAAAAATGGAAGTTAATTTCATCTAAATTTACTCAAATTTAGCTCATCCGACAAAAAATCTCATGAAGATCCAAAAAAATCAAAGTAGGTTTCAAAAAATTTTATGAAATTTGACTAAAAATTGTTAAAAAGTCCAAAAAATAGAAGTTAATTTCATCAAAATTTACTCAAATTTAGCTCATCCGACAAAAAATCTCATGAAAATCCAAAAAAATCAATGTAGGTTTCAAAAAATTTTGTGAAATTTGACTAAAAGTTGTTAAAAAATCCAAAAAATGGAAGTTAATTTCATCTAAATTTAATCAAATTTAGCTCCTCCGACAAAGAAACTCATGAAAATCCAAAAAAATCGAAGTAGATTTCAAACAATTTTCACGAAATTTGACTAAAAATTGTTAAAAATTCAAAAAAATGGAAGTTAATTTCATTTAAATTTAGTCAAATTTAGCTCATCCGACAAAAAATCTCATGAAAATCCAAAAAAATCAAAGTAGGTTTCAAAAAATTTTGTGAAATTTAACTAGAAATTTTTAAAAATTCGAAAAAGTGCAAGTTAATTTCATCTAAATTTACTCAAATTTAGCTCCTCCGACAAAAAAACTCATGAAAATCCAAAAAAATCGAAGTAGATTTCAAACAATTTTCACGATATTTGACTAAAAGTTGTTAAAACATCCAAAAAATGGAAGTTAATTTCATCTAAATTTACTCAAATTTAGCTCCTCCGACAAAAAAACTAATGAAAATCCCAAAAATCAAAGTAGATTTTAAACAATTTTCACGATATTTGACTGAAAATTGTTAAAAAATCCAAAAAATGGAAGTTAATTTCATCTAAATTTACTCAAATTTAGCTCATCCGACAAAAAATCTCATGAAGATCCAAAAAAATCAAAGTAGGTTTCAAAAAATTTTATGAAATTTGACTAAAAATTGTTAAAAAGTCCAAAAAATAGAAGTTAATTTCATCAAAATTTAATCAAATTCAGCTCCTCCGACAAAAAAACTCATGAAAATCCAAAAAAATCGAAGTATATTTCAAACAATTTTCACGATATTTGACTAAAAGTTGTTAAAAAATCCAAAAAATGGAAGTTAATTTCATCTAAATTTACTCAAATTTAGCTCCTCCGACAAAAAAACTCATGAAAATCCCAAAAATCAAAGTAGATTTCAAACAATTTTCACGAAATTTGACTGAAAACTGTTAAAAAATCCAAAAAATGGAAGTTAATTTCATCTAAATTTACTCAAATTTAGCTCATCCGACAAAAAATCTCATGAAGATCCAAAAAAATCAAAGTAGGTTTCAAAAAATTTTATGAAATTTGACTAAAAATTGTTAAAAAGTTAAAAAAATAGAAGTTAATTTCATCAAAATTTAATCAAATTTAGCTCCTCCGACAAAAAAACTCATGAAAATCCAAAAAAATCGAAGTAGATTTCAAACAATTTTCACGAAATTTGACTAAAAATTGTTAAAAATTCCAAAAAATGGAAGTTAATTTCATCTAAATTTACTCAAATTTAGTTCCTCCGACAAAAAAACTCATGAAAATCCGAAAAATCAAAGTAGATTTCAAACAATTTTCACGAAATTTGACTGAAACTTGTTAAAAAATCCAAAAAATGGAAGTTAATTTCATCTAAATTTACTCAAATTTAGCTCATCCGACAAAAAATCCCATGAAGATCCAAAAAAATCAAAGTAGGTTTCAAAAAATTTTATGAAATTTGACTAAAAATTGTTAAAAATTCCAAAAAATAGAAGTTAATTTCATCAAAATTTAATCAAATTTAGCTCCTCCGACAAAAAAACTCATGAAAATCCAAAAAAATCGAAGTAGGTTTCAAAAAATTTTATGAAATTTGACTAAAAATTGTTAAAAAGTCCAAAAAATAGAAGTTAATTTCATCAAAATTTACTCAAATTTAGCTCATCCGACAAAAAATCTCATGAAAATCCAAAAAAATCAATGAAGGTTTCAAAAAATTTTATGAAATTTGACTAAAAATTGTTAAAAAATCCAAAAAATCGAAGTTAATTTCATCTAAATTTACTCAAATTTAGCTCCTCCGACAAAAAAACTCATGAAAATCCCAAAAATCAAAGTAGATTTCAAACAATTTTCACGAATTTTGACTGAAACTTGTTAAAAAATCCAAAAAATGGAAGTTAATTTCATCTAAATTTACTCAAATTTAGCTCATCCGACAAAAAATCTCATGAAGATCCAAAAAAATCAAAGTAGGTTTCAAAAAATTTTATGAAATTTGACTAAAAATTGTTAAAAAGTCCAAAAAATAGAAGTTAATTTCATCAAAATTTACTCAAATTTAGCTCATCCGACAAAAAATCTCATGAAAATCCAAAAAAATCAATGTAGGTTTCAAAAAATTTTGTGAAATTTGACTAAAAGTTGTTAAAAAATCCAAAAAATGGAAGTTAATTTCATCTAAATTTAATCAAATTTAGCTCCTCCGACAAAGAAACTCATGAAAATCCAAAAAAATCGAAGTAGATTTCAAACAATTTTCACGAAATTTGACTAAAAATTGTTAAAAATTCAAAAAAATGGAAGTTAATTTCATTTAAATTTAGTCAAATTTAGCTCATCCGACAAAAAATCTCATGAAAATCCAAAAAAATCAAAGTAGGTTTCAAAAAATTTTGTGAAATTTAACTAGAAATTTTTAAAAATTCGAAAAAGTGCAAGTTAATTTCATCTAAATTTACTCAAATTTAGCTCCTCCGACAAAAAAACTCATGAAAATCCAAAAAAATCGAAGTAGATTTCAAACAATTTTCACGATATTTGACTAAAAGTTGTTAAAAAATCCAAAAAATGGAAGTTAATTTCATCTACATTTACTCAAATTTAGCTCCTCCGACAAAAAAACTCATGAGAATCCCAAACATCAAAGTAGATTTCAAACAATTTTCACGAAATTTGACTGAAACTTGTTAAAAAATCCAAAAAATGGAAGTTAATTTCATCTAAATTTACTCAAATTTAGCTCATCCGACAAAAAATCTCATGAAGATCCAAAAAAATCAAAGTAGGTTTCAAAAAATTTTATGAAATTTGACTAAAAATTGTTAAAAAGTCCAAAAAATAGAAGTTAATTTCATCAAAATTTAATCAAATTTAGCTCCTCCGACAAAAAAACTCATGAAAATCCAAAAAAATCGAAGTAGATTTCAAACAATTTTCACGAAATTTGACTAAAAATTGTTAAAAATTCCAAAAAATGGAAGTTAATTTCATCTAAATTTACTCAAATTTAGCTCATCCGACAAAAAATCTCATGAAAATCCAAAAAAATCAAAGTAGGTTTCAAAAAATTTTGTGAAATTTGACTAAAAATTTTTAAAAATTCCAAAAAATGCAAGTTAATTTCATCTAAATTTACTCAAATTTAGCTCCTCCGACAAAAAAACTCATGAAAATCCAAAAAAATCGAAGTAGGTTTCAAAAAATTTTATGAAATTTGACTAAAAATTGTTAAAAAGTCCAAAAAATAGAAGTTAATTTCATCAAAATTTACTCAAATTTAGCTCATCCGACAAAAAATCTCATGAAAATCCAAAAAAATCAATGAAGGTTTCAAAAAATTTTATGAAATTTGACTAAAAATTTTTCAAAAATCCAAAAAATACAAGTTAATTTCATCTAAATTTACTCAAATTTTGCTCATCCGACAAAAAATCTCATGAAGATCCAAAAACATCAAAGTAGGTTTCAAAAAATTTTATGAAATTTGACTAAAAATTGTTAAAGAGTCCAAAAAATAGAAGTTAATTTCATCAAAATTTAATCAAATTTAGCTCCTCCGACAAAAAAACTCATGAAAATCCAAAAAAATCGAAGTAGGTTTCAAAAAATTTTATGAAATTTGACTAAAAATTGTTAAAAAGTCCAAAAAATAGAAGTTAATTTCATCTAAATTTACTCAAATTTAGCTCCTCCGACAAAAAAACTCATGAAAATCCCAAAAATCAAAGTAGATTTCAAACAATTTTCACGATATTTGACTGAAAATTGTTAAAAATTCCAAAAAATGCAAGTTAATTTCATCTAAATTTACTCAAATTTAGCTCCTCCGATAAAAAGCTCATGAAAATCCAAAAAAATCGAAGTAGGTTTCAAAAAATTTTATGAAATTTGAACAAAAATTGTTAAATAGTCCAAAAAATAGAAATTAATTTCATCAAAATTTACTCAAATTTAGCTCATCCGACGAAAAAACTCATTAAAATCCAAAAAAATCAATGAAGGTTTAAAAAAATTTTATGAAATTTGACCTAAAATTTTTCAAAAATCCAAAAAATACAAGTTAATTTCATCTAAATTTAATCAAATTTAGCTCCTCCGACAAAAAAACTCATGAAAATCCAAAAAAATCGAAGTAGATTTCAAACAATTTTCACGAAATTTCACTAAAAGTTGTTAAAAAATCCAAAAAATAGAAGTCAATTTCATCTAAATTTACTGAAATTTAGCTCCTCCGACAAAAAAACTCATGAAAATCCCAAAAATCAAAGTAGATTTCAAACAATTTTCACGAAATTTGACTGAAACTTGTAAAAAAATCCAAAAAATGGAAGTTAATTTCATCTAAATTTACTCAAATTTAGCTCCTCCGATAAAAAAACTCATGAAAATCCCAAAAATCAAAGTAGATTTCAAACAATTTTCACGATATTTGACTGAAAATTGTTAAAAAATCAAAAAAATGGAAGTTAATTTCATCTAAATTTAATCAAATTTAGCTCATCCGACAAAAAATCTCATGAAGATCCAAAAAAATCAAAGTAGGTTTCAAAAAATTTTATGAAATTTGACTAAAAATTGTTAAGAAGTCCAAAAAATAGAAGTTAATTTCATCTAAATTTAATCAAATTTAGCTCCTCCGACAAAGAAACTCATGAAAATCCAAAAAAATCGAAGTACATTTCAAACAATTTTCACGAAATTTGACTAAAAATTGTTAAAAATTCCAAAAAATGGAAGTTAATTTCATCTAAATTTACTCAAATTTAGCTCATCCGACAAAAAATCTCATGAAAATCCAAAAAAATCAAAGTAGGTTTCAAAAAATTTTATGAAACTTGACTAAAAATTGTTAAGAAGTCCAAAAAATAGAAGTTAATTTCATCTAAATTTACTCAAATTTAGCTCCTCCGACAAAGAATCTCATGAAAATCCAAAAAAATCAAAGTAGGTTTCAAAAAATTTTGTGAAATTCGACTAAAAATTTTTAAAAATTCCAAAAAATGCAAGTTAATTTCATCTAAATTTACTCAAATTTAGCTCCTCCGACAAAAAACTCATGAAAATCCAAAAAAATCGAAGTAGGTTTCAAAAAATTTTATGAAATTTGACTAAAAATTGTTAAAAAGTCCAAAAAATAGAAGATAATTTCATCAAAATTTACTCAAATTTAGCTCATCCGACAAAAAATCTCATGAAAATCCCAAAAAATCAATGAAGGTTTCAAAAAATTTTATGAAATTTGACTCAAAATTTTTCAAAAATCCAAAAAATACAAGTTAATTTCATCTAAATTTAATCAAATTTAGCTCCTCCGACAAAAAAACTCATGAAAATCCCAAAAATCAAAGTAGATTTCAAATAATTTTCACGATATTTGACTGAAAATTGTTAAAAAATCCAAAAAATGGAAGTTAATTTCATCTAAATTTACTCAAATTTAGCTCATCCGACAAAAAATCTCATGAAGATCCAAAAAAATCAAAGTAGGTTTCAAAAAATTTTATGAAATTTGACTAAAAATTGTTAAAAAGTCCAAAAAATAGAAGTTAATTTCATCAAAATTTAATCAAATTTAGCTCCTCCGACAAAAAAACTCATGAAAATCCAAAAAAATCGAAGTAGGTTTCAAAAAATTTTATGAAATTTGACTAAAAATTGTTAAAAAGTCCAAAAAATAGAAGTTAATTTCATCTAAATTTACTCAAATTTAGCTCCTCCGACAAAAAAACTCATGAAAATCCCAAAAATCAAAGTAGATTTCAAACAATTTTCACGATATTTGACTGAAAATTGTTAAAAATTCCAAAAAATGCAAGTTAATTTCATCTAAATTTACTCAAATTTAGCTCCCCCGACAAAAAGCTCATGAAAATCCAAAAAAATCGAAGTAGGTTTCAAAAAATTTTATGAAATTTGAACAAAAATTGTTAAATAGTCCAAAAAATAGTAGTTAATTTCATGAAAATTTACTCAAATTTAGCTCATCCGACAAAAAAACTCATTAAAATCCAAAAAAATCAATGAAGGTTTAAAAAAATTTTATGAAATTTGACCTAAAATTTTTCAAAAATCCAAAAAATATAAGTTAATTTCATCTAAATTTAATCAAATTTAGCTCCTCCGACAAAAAAACTCATGAAAATCCAAAAAAATCGAAGTAGATTTCAAACAATTTTCACGATATTTCACTAAAAGTTGTTAAAAAATCCAAAAAATAGAAGTCAATTTCATCTAAATTTACTGAAATTTAGCTCCTCCGACAAAAAAACTCATGAAAATCCCAAAAATCAAAGTAGATTTCAAACAATTTTCACGAAATTTGACTGAAACTTGTTAAAAAATCCAAAAAATGGAAGTTAATTTCATCTAAATTTACTCAAATTTAGCTCCTCCGATAAAAAAACTCATGAAAATCCCAAAAATCAAAGTAGATTTCAAACAATTTTCACGATATTTGACTGAAAATTGTTAAAAATTCCAAAAAATGCAAGTTAATTTCATCTAAATTTACTCAAATTTAGCTCATCCGACAAAAAATCTCATGAAGATCCAAAAAAATCAAAGTAGGTTTCAAAAAATTTTATGAAATTTGACTAAAAATTGTTAAATAGTCCAAAAAATAGAAGTTAATTTCATCAAAATTTACTCAAATTTAGCTCATCCGACAAAAAATCTCATTAAAATCCAAAAAAATCAATGAAGGTTTAAAAAAATTTTATGAAATTTGACCTAAAATTTTTCAAAAATCCAAAAAATACAAGTTAATTTAATCTAAATTTAATCAAATTTAGCTCCTCCGACAAAAAAACTCATGAAAATCCCAAAAATCAAAGTAGATTTCAAACAATTTTCACGATATTTGACTCAAAATTGTTAAAAATTCCAAAAAATGGAAGTTAATTTCATCTAAATTTACTCAAATTTAGCTCCTCCGACAAAAAAACTCATGAAAATCCCAAAAACCAAAGTAGATTTCAAACAATTTTCACGAAATTTGATTGAAACTTGTTAAAAAATCCAAAAAATGGAAGTTAATTTCATCTAAATTTACTCAAATTTAGCTCATCCGACAAAAAATCCCATGAAGATCCAAAAAAATCAAAGTAGGTTTCAAAAAATTTTATGAAATTTGACTAAAAATTGTTAAAAAGTCCAAAAAATAGAAGTTAATTTCATCAAAATTTACTCAAATTTAGCTCATCCGACCAAAAATCTCATGAAAATCCAAAAAAATCAATGAAGGTTTCAAAAAATTTTATGAAATTTGACTAAAAATTGTTAAAAAATCCAAAAAATCGAAGTTAATTTCATCTAAATTTACTCAAATTTAGCTCCTCCGACAGAAAAACTCATGAAAATCCCAAAAATCAAAGTAGATTTCAAACAATTTTCACGATATTTGACTCAAAATTGTTAAAAAATCCAAAAAATGGTAGTTAATTTCATCTAAATTTACTCAAATTTAGCTCATCCGACAAAAAATCTCATGAAGATCCAAAAAAATCAAAGTAGGTTTCAAAAAATTTTATGAAATTTGACTAAAAATTGTTAAAAAGTCCAAAAAATAGAAGTTAATTTCATCAAAATTTAATCAAATTTAGCTCCTCCGACAAAAAAACTCATGAAAATCCAAAAAAATCGAAGTAGATTTCAAACAATTTTCACGAAATTTGACTAAAAATTGTTAAAAATTCCAAAAAATGGAAGTTAATTTCATCTAAATTTACTCAAATTTAGCTCATCCGACAAAAAATCTCATGAAAATCCAAAAAAATCAAAGTAGGTTTCAAAAAATTTTGTGAAATTTGACTAAAAATTTTTAAAAATTCCAAAAAATGCAAGTTAATTTCATCTAAATTTACTCAAATTTAGCTCCTCCGACAAAAAAACTCATGAAAATCCAAAAAAATCGAAGTAGGTTTCAAAAAATTTTATGAAATTTGACTAAAAATTGTTAAAAAGTCCAAAAAATAGAAGTTAATTTCATCAAAATTTACTCAAATTTAGCTCATCCGACAAAAAATCTCATGAAAATCCAAAAAAATCAATGAAGGTTTCAAAAAATTTTATGAAATTTGACTAAAAATTTTTCAAAAATCCAAAAAATACAAGTTAATTTCATCTAAATTTACTCAAATTTAGCTCATCCGACAAAAAATCTCATGAAGATCCAAAAACATCAAAGTAGGTTTCAAAAAATTTTATGAAATTTGACTAAAAATTGTTAAAGAGTCCAAAAAATAGAAGTTAATTTCATCAAAATTTAATCAAATTTAGCTCCTCCGACAAAAAAACTCATGAAAATCCAAAAAAATCGAAGTAGGTTTCAAAAAATTTTATGAAATTTGACTAAAAATTGTTAAAAAGTCCAAAAAATAGAAGTTAATTTCATCTAAATTTACTCAAATTTAGCTCCTCCGACAAAAAAACTCATGAAAATCCCAAAAATCAAAGTAGATTTCAAACAATTTTCACGATATTTGACTGAAAATTGTTAAAAATTCCAAAAAATGCAAGTTAATTTCATCTAAATTTACTCAAATTTAGCTCCTCCGATAAAAAGCTCATGAAAATCCAAAAACATCGAAGTAGGTTTCAAAAAATTTTATGAAATTTGAACAAAAATTGTTAAATAGTCCAAAAAATAGAAGTTAATTTCATCAAAATTTACTCAAATTTAGCTCATCCGACGAAAAAACTCATTAAAATCCAAAAAAATCAATGAAGGTTTAAAAAAATTTTATGAAATTTGACCTAAAATTTTTCAAAAATCCAAAAAATACAAGTTAATTTCATCTAAATTTAATCAAATTTAGCTCCTCCGACAAAAAAACTCATGAAAATCCAAAAAAATCGAAGTAGATTTCAAACAATTTTCACGAAATTTCACTAAAAGTTGTTAAAAAATCCAAAAAATAGAAGTCAATTTCATCTAAATTTACTGAAATTTAGCTCCTCCGACAAAAAAACTCATGAAAATCCCAAAAATCAAAGTAGATTTCAAACAATTTTCACGAAATTTGACTGAAACTTGTAAAAAAATCCAAAAAATGGAAGTTAATTTCATCTAAATTTACTCAAATTTAGCTCCTCCGATAAAAAAACTCATGAAAATCCCAAAAATCAAAGTAGATTTCAAACAATTTTCACGATATTTGACTGAAAATTGTTAAAAAATCAAAAAAATGGAAGTTAATTTCATCTAAATTTAATCAAATTTAGCTCATCCGACAAAAAATCTCATGAAGATCCAAAAAAATCAAAGTAGGTTTCAAAAAATTTTATGAAATTTGACTAAAAATTGTTAAGAAGTCCAAAAAATAGAAGTTAATTTCATCTAAATTTAATCAAATTTAGCTCCTCCGACAAAGAAACTCATGAAAATCCAAAAAAATCGAAGTACATTTCAAACAATTTTCACGAAATTTGACTAAAAATTGTTAAAAATTCCAAAAAATGGAAGTTAATTTCATCTAAATTTACTCAAATTTAGCTCATCCGACAAAAAATCTCATGAAAATCCAAAAAAATCAAAGTAGGTTTCAAAAAATTTTATGAAACTTGACTAAAAATTGTTAAGAAGTCCAAAAAATAGAAGTTAATTTCATCTAAATTTAATCAAATTTAGCTCCTCCGACAAAGAATCTCATGAAAATCCAAAAAAATCAAAGTAGGTTTCAAAAAATTTTGTGAAATTCGACTAAAAATTTTTAAAAATTCCAAAAAATGCAAGTTAATTTCATCTAAATTTACTCAAATTTAGCTCCTCCGACAAAAAACTCATGAAAATCCAAAAAAATCGAAGTAGGTTTCAAAAAATTTTATGAAATTTGACTAAAAATTGTTAAAAAGTCCAAAAAATAGAAGATAATTTCATCAAAATTTACTCAAATTTAGCTCATCCGACAAAAAATCTCATGAAAATCCCAAAAAATCAATGAAGGTTTCAAAAAATTTTATGAAATTTGACTCAAAATTTTTCAAAAATCCAAAAAATACAAGTTAATTTCATCTAAATTTAATCAAATTTAGCTCCTCCGACAAAAAAACTCATGAAAATCCCAAAAATCAAAGTAGATTTCAAACAATTTTCACGATATTTGACTGAAAATTGTTAAAAAATCCAAAAAATGGAAGTTAATTTCATCTAAATTTACTCAAATTTAGCTCATCCGACAAAAAATCTCATGAAGATCCAAAAAAATCAAAGTAGGTTTCAAAAAATTTTATGAAATTTGACTAAAAATTGTTAAAAAGTCCAAAAAATAGAAGTTAATTTCATCAAAATTTAATCAAATTTAGCTCCTCCGACAAAAAAACTCATGAAAATCCAAAAAAATCGAAGTAGGTTTCAAAAAATTTTATGAAATTTGACTAAAAATTGTTAAAAAGTCCAAAAAATAGAAGTTAATTTCATCTAAATTTACTCAAATTTAGCTCCTCCGACAAAAAAACTCATGAAAATCCCAAAAATCAAAGTAGATTTCAAACAATTTTCACGATATTTGACTGAAAATTGTTAAAAATTCCAAAAAATGCAAGTTAATTTCATCTAAATTTACTCAAATTTAGCTCCCCCGACAAAAAGCTCATGAAAATCCAAAAAAATCGAAGTAGGTTTCAAAAAATTTTATGAAATTTGAACAAAAATTGTTAAATAGTCCAAAAAATAGAAGTTAATTTCATGAAAATTTACTCAAATTTAGCTCATCCGACAAAAAAACTCATTAAAATCCAAAAAAATCAATGAAGGTTTAAAAAAATTTTATGAAATTTGACCTAAAATTTTTCAAAAATCCAAAAAATACAAGTTAATTTCATCTAAATTTAATCAAATTTAGCTCCTCCGACAAAAAAACTCATGAAAATCCAAAAAAATCGAAGTAGATTTCAAACAATTTTCACGATATTTCACTAAAAGTTGTTAAAAAATCCAAAAAATAGAAGTCAATTTCATCTAAATTTACTGAAATTTAGCTCCTCCGACAAAAAAACTCATGAAAATCCCAAAAATCAAAGTAGATTTCAAACAATTTTCACGAAATTTGACTGAAACTTGTTAAAAAATCCAAAAAATGGAAGTTAATTTCATCTAAATTTACTGAAATTTAGCTCCTCCGATAAAAAAACTCATGAAAATCCCAAAAATCAAAGTAGATTTCAAACAATTTTCACGATATTTGACTGAAAATTGTTAAAAATTCCAAAAAATGCAAGTTAATTTCATCTAAATTTACTCAAATTTAGCTCATCCGACAAAAAATCTCATGAAGATCCAAAAAAATCAAAGTAGGTTTCAAAAAATTTTATGAAATTTGACTAAAAATTGTTAAATAGTCCAAAAAATAGAAGTTAATTTCATCAAAATTTACTCAAATTTAGCTCATCCGACAAAAAATCTCATTAAAATCCAAAAAAATCAATGAAGGTTTAAAAAAATTTTATGAAATTTGACCTAAAATTTTTCAAAAATCCAAAAAATACAAGTTAATTTAATCTAAATTTAATCAAATTTAGCTCCTCCGACAAAAAAACTCATGAAAATCCCAAAAATCAAAGTAGATTTCAAACAATTTTCACGATATTTGACTCAAAATTGTTAAAAATTCCAAAAAATGGAAGTTAATTTCATCTAAATTTACTCAAATTTAGCTCCTCCGACAAAAAAACTCATGAAAATCCCAAAAACCAAAGTAGATTTCAAACAATTTTCACGAAATTTGATTGAAACTTGTTAAAAAATCCAAAAAATGGAAGTTAATTTCATCTAAATTTACTCAAATTTAGCTCATCCGACAAAAAATCCCATGAAGATCCAAAAAAATCAAAGTAGGTTTCAAAAAATTTTATGAAATTTGACTAAAAATTGTTAAAAAGTCCAAAAAATAGAAGTTAATTTCATCAAAATTTACTCAAATTTAGCTCATCCGACAAAAAATCTCATGAAAATCCAAAAAAATCAATGTAGGTTTCAAAAAATTTTGTGAAATTTGACTAAAAGTTGTTAAAAAATCCAAAAAATGGAAGTTAATTTCATCTAAATTTAATCAAATTTAGCTCCTCCGACAAAGAAACTCATGAAAATCCAAAAAAATCGAAGTAGATTTCAAACAATTTTCACGAAATTTGACTAAAAATTGTTAAAAATTCAAAAAAATGGAAGTTAATTTCATTTAAATTTAGTCAAATTTAGCTCATCCGACAAAAAATCTCATGAAAATCCAAAAAAATCAAAGTAGGTTTCAAAAAATTTTGTGAAATTTAACTAGAAATTTTTAAAAATTCGAAAAAGTGCAAGTTAATTTCATCTAAATTTACTCAAATTTAGCTCCTCCGACAAAAAAACTCATGAAAATCCAAAAAAATCGAAGTAGATTTCAAACAATTTTCACGATATTTGACTAAAAGTTGTTAAAACATTGTCACGTCCCGGGTGGAGGTCGTTGGGGACGATGGCATAGACGGGGAATTATTGAAGGGAACGCGGGCGCGAATGCCAGATTCGTGGCACTGCGGAGAGTTTGGATTCAGGCGCGAATGCCAGATTCGTGGCACTGAATAGTTTGAGGGAATGCAGGCGCGAATGCCAGATTCGTGGCACTGCGGAGAGTTAGGATTCAGGCGCGAATGCCAGATTCGTGGCACTGCGGAGAGTTAGGATGCAGGCGCGAATGCCAGATTCGTGGCACTGCGGAGAGTTAGGATGCAGGCGCGAATGCCAGATTCGTGGCACTGCGGAGAGTTAGGATTCAGGCGCGAATGCCAGATTCGTAGCACTGAACGGTTTGAGGGAATGCAGGCGCGAATGCCAGATTCGTGGCACTGCGGAGAGTTAGGATTCAGGCGCGAATGCCAGATTCGTAGCACTGAACGGTTTGAGGGAATGCAGGCGCGAATGCCAGATTCGTGGCACTGCGGAGAGTTAGGATGCAGGCGCGAATGCCAGATTCGTGGCACTGCGGAGAGTTAGGATTCAGGCGCGAATGCCAGATTCGTAGCACTGAACGACCAGGGAAAGTTTAAATGGTAATCACTCCGGAGGTGACGCCCGTTAGAGCACTTTGTTTGTTTTGGCTTTTTAATTGGATTTACCGTTGCATTTATATAGGAAGTCACACGTAATATTTCCGCGAAATATGTCTAGACATATGGGTGTACACGGCCCATGCAAATATATGTTTGTAAACACTGTAGGAACTCTCGCGTTCACGAACTGAAATCAGCTGTTGCAGTAGCCTGTTTAGATTTGGAGCTTTCGTAACCAAAGGATATTCATAATAATTCGAACCGTGATTTAAAGCCAAGGACTTTATTACTTTGAGCACGAGTGGTGCACTATCAATATATTAGCATGGTTAACATAATAATGCGTCGGACATTAAGCATTAGCACATAACATTTATATAAATAGTAATCAACAGCAATATATGTGTATGAATATGCAATACATGTGTATAAACCAAAGAAAATAGTATGTAAAGTAATAGGAATTTGCTACGCTAACAATATGAGACAATGAGCGTTAGCGGAATAATAATATGAATCAAAATAATATGAAATGCAATAAGCGTTAACGATACAAAATAATATATAGCAATAAGCGTTAATACAAGAATAATAATATGAAATGCAATCAGCGTTAACGATACAAAATGATAATATAAAGCAATAAGCGTTAATACAAGAATAATAATATGAAATGCAATAAGCGTTAACAATACAAAATAATATATATGATGGTGATATGCCGTATGACAATAAAGGTAATTATAATTTCTTACGGTAGTTGCAGTAGAACACTGAATTTAAACACTTGATTTGTTGGTTTTACTGAGGAAGTATTTCCTTAGAAGAATGAATAATAATGAATTCCGGTCTCGCGGTTCCTTGTATTTATAGGGTTTACAAGAATGTCAGGTATGAAGGGTGTGCGCGGTATGCACCTTGACATATTTACGAAATATGCGTCGCAATAGGACTTCCGGGGTTTTTATAAATGTCTATATTTAGACTACGTTTATGAATCATGCGTGAAATATGCGTCGCAATTGGTTTCCAAGATTCTTTTAAACTATTGATAAGACCCATTAGGTGGATTTTAGGCGTTTTGACGGGAAAGGGGTGAGAGTGGCTTTGACTCGGTGAGTCGTAAAGAGGGGCTGAGACGTGGTCTCGAGATAAGAGAGTTTTTGGGACGAGGGACTTGTTTAAATTTAAATAGGAGGGAAGTGGTCATGCCACGTAAGGCGAAGAGGGGATTTGGAGGTCGTAGTTGACCATCTTGAGATGGGGACCGCTAAGGTACATCGCCAAGGTGATCAGTGATTTGGGGAAAAGGGGTAAGATTTGAGTTTGATGGATTTTGATGGAGTTATGGAGCGATTTATGAGGGAGACTTTAGAATAATACCGCGCGAAAAATAGTGGGACATCACACCTCCCCCCTTATATGAAGAAATGTGTACATTTCTTAACAATAAGGTGCGGGGTGGTTTCGTTTGAAAGTTAATCAAAATTCAGCGATGGGTATGGAAGGAAAGAGAAGGAAAAAAAAAACTAAATCTGGTGCATGTGGCCAAAAGGGCGAAATAATAAAGAAAAACTAAAGAAATAATGGAATTAAGTCTAAAGGGATCTATATACAGGGATCTATTTACAGGGAAGGAATTTGGAACTATTTACAAGGGAGGATCGGTTGGACGGAATGGGACATTTTAGGGGGGATAGGAGTAGGAAAGGTCTTGGAAGGTGGCGTCGTCCAGGATGAACGTGAGGTCCTGACCGCTTTGATATAGGTCATCGAACCATCTCAGAAACTCGGGTGTCAGCTCCGTGAGGTTAGGAACCCTAGTCGCTGACCCCGTGTCCAGGATTTCCACGACTCCTGGCCAAGGTGGGATGGTGGAAGGGACTGGAATTTCGGGAGGTTTGGGTGGTGATTGGTAAGGAGGAGGAGAGGGGTAAGGAGGTGGGGATGGACGATTGGGTTCACCCTGTTTTACCCATGCAGTAGGGGGAGGGCTGTTGTGGGGTCTTGGCGTGGTGGCCTCTTGGAAGGCCTGCACGTGACTCGGCGTCGGTGGGGGGGAGTCATCGATGGTGATGATCTTTGGCGCTGCCTCCCTGATGATGACCGTGGAGGTAACCTTCGGGAGGAGGGGCGAGATGCTCCTTCCTTCCCTAGCTGCCTCCCGGCGCATCCATCGCAGGTGAGACAGTCGCCTGGCGGTGCCTCCACCTTTTGGCTGAGGCTTTTTGGGGTTAATTTTGCCCCATCTGTTTGGCATTGTTGATCTAAATAGAAATATTTCTCTTTTTAAAAGTCGTTTATTATACGTGGTCAACCGGGATTCTCGCGTACACGACCAAGACGCGCTTTGTTAGCGTGTATAATTTTAATTTTTCCTTTCCAGGATATTTTCAAGTTTTGTGAAGGGATCACCTCCAAAATTGTGTGCGGGCCTGAGTACTGGTCGCCAAATTTCCCCTTTCGCGGTTCTATCAGTACGAAGATCGAGTCGCCCGGTTTGAAGGTCTCTTCGTTTATGTGCCGATCGTAATACTTTTTATAACGAAGTTTTGACTGTTTTAACTTTTCTGCTGCAGCGGTTTGCAGCTCTTGCACCCTAGTACTTAATTTCGAGAGGTAGTGATTGTATGTTTCATTTTCAAAATCTTCGGGCACCCGATTTCGGCTGGGTACCCGGGCTATTTTCCCGAATACTAACTCATGTGGAGTGTAACCAGTGCCCTCGTGGACACTGGTATTATAAGAGAACGCGGCCAAGTCGGTCCATTCGTCCCAGTCGCTGTATCTACCGATAAACATTTTTAAATATTCCGTTAAAACGAGGTGCGATCGCTCTAAAGAGCCGTTAGTCTGTGGGTGAAAGGCTGTGGTTCGAAATTGTTTAATTTTAAATTTTTGCGCGATAGCTTTCATGAATTTACCAGTGAAATTTGCTGCCTGGTCGGTGAGGATGGCTCTGGGAGTTCCGAATTGACAGATAAATTTTTTTATAAATGCATCTGCGATTTTTATTGATGTGGATTGTTTGAGGGGTTCGCATACGAAGTATTTTGTTAATAAATCTTGCATGGTTAGTATGTATGTATTTCCTTCTTTCGTAGTGGGTAACGGTCCTACTATATCCAGAGCGATTTTGTCAAAGGCTCGTCCAGGCGTATCGGTGAGGATCATTGGTTGCCTGGTTTTAACACGGACGAGTTTCTTCTGTTGACAGTCCGCGCAGTTTCGAATGTAGTCCTCCACGGCTTTCTTCATACCTTTCCAAAAATAATAGTGACGAATTCGATTGTAAGTTTTAGTCACTCCTTTGTGTCCGGCTAAAGCGGATGCGTGGTTTTCTATAATAATGTTTTGGCGTTCCGATTCTCCTGGGATTTGGACTATTTGTAAACATATTGTGACACTGATGTCATCCTCGTCGACGGCTTCGAGAATATCCATAATGATATCCTGCCAGCTTAGTTGATCGATATTTGCAGTTTTGGCTATACTGAACGAATGTATTATTAATTCTCTTATTACATCTTTAAGGGAAGATAGGGCTTCGCTCCAAATTGTCGTGGTTAGGGGAGTACTCTGCGTTTCTTTAATAACTAAACCGATGAGAATTTGTCCCCTATTATAGTTTACATGAGCTCTGCCCAATGTGAGTTCGCTTGCTACTATTAGCTCTCCTGCCTCCTGCAGTTGTTTAGCTCCGTCGTCGCAAGTTTTTCCATCGGCGCTTAGAAAGAAAACAAGCGTTTCTTTTCGTAGGGACAATGGGTCACGACTAATTGATGGGGTTATCCTGATATCTCGATCAGGATTTGCTGCGTAAGCTGCATCAGGGGAATCGTCCAGCTCGATTATTGAGCATTCCGAGTCGGTTGTTGATTCGTCAGACGCGTTGGATTCCACCTCGGAATCGGGGTTTTCCTGTTCCTGTGGTGTTGGAGATTGCGGAGGCGAAATAATTTGATAAGGGGTATCTGCCTGTTCCCTTTCTTCTTCTTAGTCCTCCTCTTCTACACTACTCATTGGTTCAGGCGGGTTTACCGCTGGTGTTAGGTTTTTGCGTGCCTTTCGATGCGGCTGTATCCTTGTAGGTGCCGCTCTTAGGCGGGTTTTGCTCGTGGGTTTCGTTGCGGAGGTAAGTGCTTTGGAGCCCCGAGGTCTCCCTGGGCCTCGTTTAGGAGGGGGATGGTCCTCCCAGTCTTCGTCGGCTTCCTCTCGTGGTCGTATGGGGCATGCCTCCACCGTAGGGGGATTACGGGACAGGGCGTCAGCAAGTTTATTGCTTTTTCCCGGTTGATAGCGAATTTCATAATCGTATTCGGCTAATTTTAGGCGCCACCTAACGAGGCGCGACGTTGGGTCCTTTACCTTGTGTAACCAAATCAAAGGTCGATGGTCGGTATATAAAATAAATTTCCTTCCATAAAGGTAAGGACGGAAGTACCTGATGCAATAAACAATGGCTAAGAGTTCCCTTTTCTATAGTAGAGTAATTGATTTCCGCTTTGTTTAGGAGACGGGATGCGTAAGCAATCGGTAACTCCTTTTCAGCGATAGCCTGACTCAATATTCCTCCTATTGCATATTCGGAGGCGTCAGTAGTTACGTGGAATTCTAGTTCCAAATTTGGGTATTGCAGGATAGGCTCTTCTTGCAATGCTGACCTTAAATGGTCGAAAGCAGTTTGCTGGGACGGTCCCCAGTTAAATGCTGTGTCTTTCTTCAAAAGTTGGGTTAACGGGCGAGCATTTTTAGAAAACTCCGGGATAAACCTTCTATAATATCCGGTTAATCCGAGGAATTCTTTGATTCCTTTGGGTGTGCGAGGAGCTGGGTAGTTCCGGACGGCTTGAATTTTCTGCTGGTCCGGTTTTACGCCTCCCTCGGTAATCACGTGGCCCAAGTATGCAACTTCCTTATGTAGGAATTTGCATTTGGAAGGTTGCAGTTTGAGGTTCGCCTCTCGTAGGCGGTGGGCGAGTTTTTTAAATTTTATTAGGTGCTCGGTGAGAGAACTTGCGTAAAGGACTATATCGTCCAAATACACGAACATTTCCGTGCCCTGGAGCCCCGTAAGAGTGTGGTCCATCAGACGTTGGAAGGTAGCCGGTGCATTGCAAAGCCCAAACGGCATCCTTACGAATTCATAGTGCCCATGGGGCGTAGAGAATGCTGTTTTTGGTGCGTCTTCTGGCTTCATAGGGATTTGGTGAAATCCTGAAGCAAGATCGAATACGGAGAAATATTTTGCTCCTCCTAATTGGTCCAATATCTCGTTGATATTCGGAAGTGGATATGCGTCGGGAACGGTCCTTTTGTTTAGTTCCCTAAAATCAATTACCATTCGCCACAGGGGTTCCCCATCGGGTCCTGGTTTCTTAGAGACGATCCAGATGGGTGAGTTGTAGGGCGATAATGATGGCTTTATGATTTCGCTTTCCAGCATTTTGTGTACTTGTTTGTTAATTTCCTTCTTATGTATCGGAGGGAAGCGGTATTGCTTCGTATTAACAGGTGCCGGGTCCGTTGTTTGGATTCCGTGTTGAATAGCGGTTGTATGACCTAACTTCTCATCTGGCAGATGGAAGAGGTCGTGGTTTCGCTTTATTATTTGTTGAACGTGGCGTTGTTCTTCCGGATTCATGTGTTCCGTGGAGATCGATTTTAGCACTTGTTCCGCCCTTGAAGGAGTTTCTTCAGAAATTTCCAGTGGTTCCGCAGTAAACGTTTTTGCAAGAGACGTGAGGGGTTTTAGGGGAAGGGTTGATTTAGCGGGATGCGTAGGGAATGAGTGCACTTTCTTGGGTGCCTCGAGTTGGTGGATCGACGGATCCGGGGCTAAGAGGGACTTGTATTTTATAAGGTCAGGGATGGGATTGATGCCTGAAGGCGTTTTTGTCTCTTTTCGTCGTTTCTGCTTAGGTTCTGGGATTATTCTGTCGAATTCTTCCAATTCAACTGTGGGTATCGTGACTACGGAATCTTTCTCGTTCGAATTTACCATTTGCAAGTATGCCTTGCCGTTTTGGTTGCGAACAAGCGCGTTGCCGGCGTGAATTCCCGCGCCCAGGTTTAGCCGGGGCAAGTATCCTTCTTCTAGATTAGGGTTTGATACGTACACGAAGGAATTTGTTTTTGACCTCGCGGGTAGCGTGATTTGATTTCTATTTACAAATGGGATGGAGTTTCCGTGGACGTCCAGCTGTTTCTTGAGGTAGTTAATAGTGGCATTCCTCCCTGTCAAGAATTCGGCTCCGAGTATCCCTTGCGGTTTAATTGGAAAATCGTTTTTTACTACGTGGAACGTGGCATCATCGCCCAAAATTGTTATTTTGATCGTTCCGAGGGTGGGAACGGGGTCCGGAGAGATCCCTTTGAGTAATAGGGTTTTTCCCATGTCGACGTCCTGGATTCTTCTTACGGCCTGAACTTTCAATAAGTTCACCTCAGACCCGGTATCGATCATTAATTCGGGGTCTTCTTCGAAGTCCGGGGAGTAAAGGATCACGGACGGGGCTTCGCTGATCGGACTTAACCGCGCTGTGGCGATTTTATTTCCTGTATTATTGAATCCATTTGAATTTTTA
Source organism: Andrena hattorfiana (assembly GCA_944738655.2). NCBI lineage: Eukaryota > Metazoa > Arthropoda > Insecta > Hymenoptera > Andrenidae > Andrena > Andrena hattorfiana. The sequence goes on from OX122891.2 coordinate 20,090,952, forward strand.
TCGGACGCGCTCCCGCTTGGCCCGTTCCACGATACGCGTCCGTAGTTGTCCGTGGGGGCGGGGCGTTTCCCGAATTCGTCTCCTGAAGGGTTCCAGGATTCCTCATGTTGTAATTGTATATGCGTTTTCTGCATTCCGAGATTAGGTGGCCAGGCTTCTTACAATACCCGCAGATTCGCAGTTCCGTAGGCCTGGTAGGTGGAGGTCGAGTCTTGTCCCAGTAGGGGAGCAGAGGGCTCGGTGCTTGGCTCCCGTAGCCAGCGGTAAGGGTTGGGGGGTACCTCTCGAAAGGTTGAGCGGTCGGACCTTGGTTGCTGCGACAGACCCGCGCGTCGTGACCGGTCTTGTTACAAAGTTGGCACGTCAATTTGGGAATTTTCGGTTCCGAAAACCTGAGGCGGTCCCTTTCGATTTTCTTGTCCACCAGGACGGCTAAATTGAACGCTTCATCGAGTGTTTCGAAGTGGTGTAGCTGTAGTCTCGTCCTTATGTGAGGTGGAAGGCCATCGATGAAAGAATCTAGCGTTAAATGATCTAATTTTTCAGGTTGATCCCGCGGGAAGTCGCGGTAGTATTCTCTATCCTCTTCCAAGATAGCGAATCGGAGGTCCTTTACGCGTGAGATGTACTCCAATATGTGTTCGTTGGATCCTTTGATAACGTTGGCAAGTTCTCCACGATAGTGGTCTGACGTTTTCGCAGGGGAGAATGTAATTTTTAATTGTTTAATTAAATCATTTACAGAGTCAAAGACCCTATCCTCAACGGCCAAGCATGCATGGTCTTGCAGCTTGTTTCGCAACAACCTCGCCAGCTGGGGTTCAGCTTGCGGGGGAACCAGAGCCTTAGCCCTGTTGCAGGCTCTAGCGAATTGCTCTACGGGTATATTGTGCCCGTTAAAAATAGGGACTGTCTCTATGGCGTCCTTTAACTTGATCTGGGGTAATGGATCCTGGTCCGGAATATTGTTACGATTTAATACCTCCGGAATATTGTTACGATATAATACCGGTTTCCTATCGAAACGGGAGGAACCCGGTGTGGCAAAATTATTCGCAATTGGTGGGGGTGCAAGAAGTTTTTCCATCATTTCGCGGATGGCTTGAATCTGACCGGAGAGACCCTCCAACGCGGGGCCGTCAAGACCAGTGGCTACGCCTGAACGCGTATTGGGTTCCGGATTTACAACAAATTTCGCGTGCAAGCTCTCAATTTCGGCTTGTTTTTTTCTTAATAATTGCACCCGTTCCATTAATTCGGCGGTCGCGGTGTCTACAGCGTTAGAGGAAGGGCCCGCGTCTTGATCCATTACGCAAGAGTCGTCGGTTTCGCCGTACACGGACATGTTAAATTTTTCGTTTCCGTTTTATTCGGAAATTATAGGGATTTCCCTAGGTTCAGGCGTCCGGCAGCCGTTGTCTAAACCCTACGGCGCTCTCTACCCTGGTACGCGTTAAAAACGTTACGTCTCTTTTTCGAGAGACAATGTTTTTCGGTGCACGCGGCACATTCACTAATGGGGCGTGCTCTGTGTAAGTGGTCTCTACAACGGGGACACTCGGGGAATATGTCGTTTGGTTGGTAGTGGTGTACTTGATAAATCTCGTCCACCTCTACCGGGTCCAAATCGAAACACTTTAGACAAATATCTTCGCCTTCCGTGGTCGTAGCCACTCCTCCAGAAACACAAACCAATGCGTTTGAATCTGACAATACGCCTCTAAATCTACGGCTTGGGTAATATGGTGTGTCTCGACTTTGGTGTTGATCACACATACTAGCTAAAAGATATTATGGGTATTGTGTACTCGACAGATCTTTTCCTGTCTGAAATAAACAAACGTTCCACCTTGAGCGACCAGAATTACGTCACGTCAGGTTGTCGTTTAAAAATCTAGATCTTCTGGGTTATTAAATTGATCATTGCTCTCGTTAGAGAGGAGGTAGTATTCCGTGCACACGGTGCACCTATTCATGGGGCGAGTCTGGTATATTTCGTTATTGCACCGAGGGCAAGGGGAAAACGAATAAGGCGATCGGTAATAATGAATTATGTATACTGTCACCGTATTCACAGGGTCCAACCAGGAACAGCACAAGCAAATATCGTCGCCCCGGTTCGTGGTTGCTAAATTTCCTTTCACACAAATTAAGTTTTGTATGCATGCAGTTGCGCTTTGTAGCCCTCGGCCTCGATGGGCTACTGCGATCCTTTGTGGGCGCGTAATATACATGAGTAGTTAATGGGAAACTTTGTGGGCACCGTATTAAAGAATCTTTCCTTGACAACGGTTGACGAAGATCCCACCGCTGTCACCAAAAATTATGTCACGTCCCGGGTGGAGGTCGTTGGGGACGATGGCATAGACGGGGAATTATTGAAGGGAACGCGGGCGCGAATGCCAGATTCGTGGCACTGCGGAGAGTTTGGATTCAGGCGCGAATGCCAGATTCGTGGCACTGAATAGTTTGAGGGAATGCAGGCGCGAATGCCAGATTCGTGGCACTGCGGAGAGTTAGGATTCAGGCGCGAATGCCAGATTCGTGGCACTGCGGAGAGTTAGGATGCAGGCGCGAATGCCAGATTCGTGGCACTGCGGAGAGTTAGGATGCAGGCGCGAATGCCAGATTCGTGGCACTGCGGAGAGTTAGGATTCAGGCGCGAATGCCAGATTCGTAGCACTGAACGGTTTGAGGGAATGCAGGCGCGAATGCCAGATTCGTGGCACTGCGGAGAGTTAGGATTCAGGCGCGAATGCCAGATTCGTAGCACTGAACGGTTTGAGGGAATGCAGGCGCGAATGCCAGATTCGTGGCACTGCGGAGAGTTAGGATGCAGGCGCGAATGCCAGATTCGTGGCACTGCGGAGAGTTAGGATTCAGGCGCGAATGCCAGATTCGTAGCACTGAACGACCAGGGAAAGTTTAAATGGTAATCACTCCGGAGGTGACGCCCGTTAGAGCACTTTGTTTGTTTTGGCTTTTTAATTGGATTTACCGTTGCATTTATATAGGAAGTCACACGTAATATTTCCGCGAAATATGTCTAGACATATGGGTGTACACGGCCCATGCAAATATATGTTTGTAAACACTGTAGGAACTCTCGCGTTCACGAACTGAAATCAGCTGTTGCAGTAGCCTGTTTAGATTTGGAGCTTTCGTAACCAAAGGATATTCATAATAATTCGAACCGTGATTTAAAGCCAAGGACTTTATTACTTTGAGCACGAGTGGTGCACTATCAATATATTAGCATGGTTAACATAATAATGCGTCGGACATTAAGCATTAGCACATAACATTTATATAAATAGTAATCAACAGCAATATATGTGTATGAATATGCAATACATGTGTATAAACCAAAGAAAATAGTATGTAAAGTAATAGGAATTTGCTACGCTAACAATATGAGACAATGAGCGTTAGCGGAATAATAATATGAATCAAAATAATATGAAATGCAATAAGCGTTAACGATACAAAATAATATATAGCAATAAGCGTTAATACAAGAATAATAATATGAAATGCAATAAGCGTTAACGATACAAAATGATAATATAAAGCAATAAGCGTTAATACAAGAATAATAATATGAAATGCAATAAGCGTTAACAATACAAAATAATATATATGATGGTGATATGCCGTATGACAATAAAGGTAATTATAATTTCTTACGGTAGTTGCAGTAGAACACTGAATTTAAACACTTGATTTGTTGGTTTTACTGAGGAAGTATTTCCTTAGAAGAATGAATAATAATAATTCCGGTCTCGCGGTTCCTTGTATTTATAGGGTTTACAAGAATGTCAGGTATGAAGGGTGTGCGCGGTATGCACCTTGACATATTTACGAAATATGCGTCGCAATAGGACTTCCGGGGTTTTTATAAATGTCTATATTTAGACTACGTTTATGAATCATGCGTGAAATATGCGTCGCAATTGGTTTCCAAGATTCTGTTAAACTATTGATAAGACCCATTAGGTGGATTTTAGGCGTTTTGACGGGAAAGGGGTGAGAGTGGCTTTGACTCGGTGAGTCGTAAAGAGGGGCTGAGACGTGGTCTCGAGATAAGAGAGTTTTTGGGACGAGGGACTTGTTTAAATTTAAATAGGAGGGAAGTGGTCATGCCACGTAAGGCGAAGAGGGGATTTGGAGGTCGTAGTTGACCATCTTGAGATGGGGACCGCTAAGGTACATCGCCAAGGTGATCAGTGATTTGGGGAAAAGGGGTAAGATTTGAGTTTGATGGATTTTGATGGAGTTATGGAGCGATTTATGAGGGAGACTTTAGAATAATACCGCGCGAAAAATAGTGGGACATCACAACAAAAAACTCATCAAAGTCCAAAAAAATCGAATTTGATTTAAAAAAATTTTATTAAAATTTGACTAAAAATTTTCACCAAATCCCAAAAAAAATGAGTTAATTTCATCTAAATTTTCTCAAATTTAGCACCTCCGACAAAAAAACGCATCAAAATCCAAGAAAATCGAATATGATTTCAAAAAATTTTATTAAAATTTGACTAAAAATTTTCACTAAATTCAATAAAATATGGTAAAATTTCACCTAAATTTACTCAAATTTATCTCCTCCAACATAAAAACCCAAAAAAATCCAAAACAATCGAATATGATTTAAAAAAATTTTTTAAAATTTGACTAAAAATTTTAACAAAATCCAAAAAAATATTAGTTAATTTCATCTAAATTTACTCTAATTTAGCTCCACCGTCAAAAAAATTCATCAAAATCCAAAAAAATCGAATTTGATTTCAAATAAATTTATTAAAATTTGACTAAAAATTTTCACAAAATCCAAAAAATATGACTTAATTTCACCTAAATTTACTCAAATTTAGCGCCTCCGACAAAAAAACTCATCAAAATCCAAAAAAATCGAATTTGATTTCAAATAAATTTATTAAAATTTGACTAAAAATTTTCACAAAATCCAATAAAATATTAGTTAATTTCACCTAAATTTACTCTAATTTAGCTCCACCGTCAAAAAAACTCATTACAGACCAAAAAAATCGAATTTGATTTAAAAAAAATTTATTAAAATTTGACTAAAAATTTTCACAAAATCCAAAAAAATATGAGTTAATTTCTCCTAAATTTACTCAAATTTAGCTCAACCACAAAAAACTCATTAAAGTCCAAAAAAATTGAATTTGATTTAAAAAAATTTTATTAAAATTTGACTAAAAATTTTCACAAAATCCAAAAAAAAATGTGTTAATTTCCCCTAAATTTACTAAAATTCAGCTCCTCCGACAAAAAAACTCATTAAAATCCAAAAAAATCAAATTTGACATAAAAAAATTTATTAAAATTTGACTAAAAATTTTCACAAAACCCAAAAAATATGATTTAATTTCATCTAAATTTACTCAAATTTAGCTCCTGTGACAAAACCACATCAAAATCCAAAAATATCGAATTTGAGTTAAAAAAATTTTATTAAAATTTGACTAAAAATTTTCACCAAATCCCCCAAAAAATGAGTTAATTTCACCTAAATTTACTCAAATTTAGCACCTCCGACAAAAAAACTCATCAAAATCCAAAAAAATCGAATTTGATTTCAAATAAATTTATTAAAATTTGACTAAAAATTTTCACAAAATCCAAAAAATTTGATTTAATTTCACCTAAATTTACTAAAATTTAGCTCCTCCGGCAAAAAACTCATCAAAATCCAAAAAAATCGAATTTGATTTCATAAAATTTTATTAAAATTTGACTAAAAATTTTCACAAAATCCAAAAATTATGATTTAATTTCTCCTAAATTTACTCAAATTTAGCTCCTCCGTCAAAAAACTCATCAAAATCCAAAAAAATCGAATTTGATTTCATAAAATTTTATTAAAATTTGACTAAAAATTTTCACAAAATCCAAAAAATATGATTTAATTTCTCCTAAATTTACTCAAATTTAGCTCCTCCGACAAAAAAACACATCAAATTATAAAAAATCGAATTTGGTTTCAAAAAATTTTATTAAAATTTGACTAAAAATTTTCACAAAATCCAAAAAAATATTAGTTAATTTCATCTAAATTTACTCTAATTTAGCTCCACCGTCAAAAAAATTCATCAAAATCCAAAAAAATCGAATTTGATTTCAAATAAATTTATTAAAATTTGACTAAAAATTTTCACAAAATCCAAAAAATATGACTTAATTTCACCTAAATTTACTCAAATTTAGCGCCTCCGACAAAAAAACTCATCAAAATCCAAAAAAATCGAATTTGATTACAAATAAATTTATTAAAATTTGACTAAAAATTTTCACAAAATCCAAAAAAATATTAGTTAATTTCACCTAAATTTACTCTAATTTAGCTCCACCGTCAAAAAAACTCGTCAAAATCCAAAAAAATCGAATTTGATTTAAAAAAATTTTATTAAAATTTGACTAAAAATTTTCACAAAATCCAAAAAAATATGTGTTAATTTCCCCTAAATTTACTAAAATTCAGCTCCTCCGACAAAAAAACTCATTAAAATCCAAAAAAATCAAATTTGACATAAAAAAATTTATTAAAATTTGACTAAAAATTTTCACAAAATCCAAAAAATATGATTTAATTTCATCTAAATTTACTCAAATTTAGCTCCTGTGACAAAACCACATCAAAATCCAAAAATATCGAATTTGAGTTAAAAAAATTTTATTAAAATTTGACTAAAAATTTTCACCAAATCCCCCAAAAAATGAGTTAATTTCACCTAAATTTACTCAAATTTAGCACCTCCGACAAAAAACTCATCAAAATCCAAAAAAATCGGATTTGATTTCAAAAAATTTTATTAAAATTTGACTAAAAATTTTCACAAAATCCAAAAAAATATGAGTTAATTTCACCTAAATTTACTCAAATTTAGCTCCTCCGACAAAAAAACTCATCGAAATAAAAAAAAATCGAAATCGATTTCAAAAAATTTTATTAAAATTTGACTAAAAATTTTCAAAAAATCCAAAAAATATGATTTAATTTCACCTAAATTTACTCAAATTTAGCTCCTCCGACAAAAAAACTCATCAAAATAAGAAAAAATTGAATTTGATTTCATAAAATTTTATTAAAATTTGACTAAAAATTTTCAAAAAATCCAAAAAATATGATTTAATTTCACCTAAATTTACTCAAATTTAGCTCCTCCGACAAAAAAATCATCAAAATAAAAAAAATCGAATTTGATTTAAAAAAATTTTATTAAAATTTGACTAAAAATTTTCACCAAATCCCCCAAAAAATGAGTTAATTTCACCTAAATTTACTCAAATTTAGCACCTCCGACAAAAAAACTCATCAAAATCCAAAAAAATCGAATTTGGTTTCAAAAAATTTTATTAAAATTTGACTAAAAATTTTCACAAGATCCAAAAAATATGATTTAATTTCACCTAAATTTACTAAAATTTAGCTCCTCCGTCAAAAAACTCATCAAAATCCAAAAAAATCGAATTTGATTTCATAAAATTTTATTAAAATTTGACTAAAAATTTTCACAAAATGCAAAAAAATATGTGTTAATTTCCCCTAAATTTACTCAAATTCAGCTCCTCCGACAAAAAAACTCATTAAAATGCAAAAAAATCAAATTTGACATAAAAAAAATTTATTAAAATTTGACTAAAAATTTTCACAAAACCCAAAAAATGTGATTTAATTTCACCTAAATTTACTCAAATTTAGCTCCTGTGACAAAAAACTCATCAAAGTCCAAAAAAATCGAATTTGATTTAAAAAAATTTTATTAAAATTTGACTAAAAATTTTCACCAAATCCCAAAAAAAATGAGTTAATTTCATCTAAATTTACTCAAATTTAGCACCTCCGACAAAAAAACGCATCAAAATCCAAGAAAATCGAATATGATTTCAAAAAATTTTATTAAAATTTGACTAAAAATTTTCACTAAATTCAATAAAATATGGTAAAATTTCACCTAAATTTACTCAAATTTATCTCCTCCAACATAAAAACCCAAAAAAATCCAAAACAATCGAATATGATTTAAAAAAATTTTTTAAAATTTGACTAAAAATTTTAACAAAATCCAAAAAAATATTAGTTAATTTCATCTAAATTTACTCTAATTTAGCTCCACCGTCAAAAAAATTCATCAAAATCCAAAAAAATCGGATTTGATTTCAAATAAATTTATTAAAATTTGACTAAAAATTTTCACAAAATCCAAAAAATATGACTTAATTTCACCTAAATTTACTCAAATTTAGCGCCTCCGACAAAAAAACTCATCAAAATCCAAAAAAATCGAATTTGATTTCAAATAAATTTATTAAAATTTGACTAAAAATTTTCACAAAATCCAAAAAATATGACTTAATTTCACCTAAATTTACTCAAATTTAGCGCCTCCGACAAAAAAACTCATCAAAATCCAAAAAAATCGAATTTGATTACAAATAAATTTATTAAAATTTGACTAAAAATTTTCACAAAATCCAAAAAAATATTAGTTAATTTCACCTAAATTTACTCTAATTTAGCTCCACCGTCAAAAAAACTCGTCAAAATCCAAAAAAATCGAATTTGATTTAAAAAAATTTTATTAAAATTTGACTAAAAATTTTCACAAAATCCAAAAAAATATGTGTTAATTTCCCCTAAATTTACTAAAATTCAGCTCCTCCGACAAAAAAACTCATTAAAATCCAAAAAAATCAAATTTGACATAAAAAAATTTATTAAAATTTGACTAAAAATTTTCACAAAATCCAAAAAATATGATTTAATTTCATCTAAATTTACTCAAATTTAGCTCCTGTGACAAAACCACATCAAAATCCAAAAATATCGAATTTGAGTTAAAAAAATTTTATTAAAATTTGACTAAAAATTTTCACCAAATCCCCCAAAAAATGAGTTAATTTCACCTAAATTTACTCAAATTTAGCACCTCCGACAAAAAACTCATCAAAATCCAAAAAAATCGGATTTGATTTCAAAAAATTTTATTAAAATTTGACTAAAAATTTTCACAAAATCCAAAAAAATATGAGTTAATTTCACCTAAATTTACTCAAATTTAGCTCCTCCGACAAAAAAACTCATCGAAATAAAAAAAAAATCGAAATCGATTTCAAAAAATTTTATTAAAATTTGACTAAAAATTTTCAAAAAATCCAAAAAATATGATTTAATTTCACCTAAATTTACTCAAATTTAGCTCCTCCGACAAAAAAACTCATCAAAATAAGAAAAAATTGAATTTGATTTCATAAAATTTTATTAAAATTTGACTAAAAATTTTCAAAAAATCCAAAAAATATGATTTAATTTCACCTAAATTTACTCAAATTTAGCTCCTCCGACAAAAAAATCATCAAAATAAAAAAAATCGAATTTGATTTAAAAAAATTTTATTAAAATTTGACTAAAAATTTTCACCAAATCCCCCAAAAAATGAGTTAATTTCACCTAAATTTACTCAAATTTAGCACCTCCGACAAAAAAACTCATCAAAATCCAAAAAAATCGAATTTGGTTTCAAAAAATTTTATTAAAATTTGACTAAAAATTTTCACAAGATCCAAAAAATATGATTTAATTTCACCTAAATTTACTAAAATTTAGCTCCTCCGTCAAAAAACTCATCAAAATCCAAAAAAATCGAATTTGATTTCATAAAATTTTATTAAAATTTGACTAAAAATTTTCACAAAATGCAAAAAAATATGTGTTAATTTCCCCTAAATTTACTCAAATTCAGCTCCTCCGACAAAAAAACTCATTAAAATGCAAAAAAATCAAATTTGACATAAAAAAAATTTATTAAAATTTGACTAAAAATTTTCACAAAACCCAAAAAATGTGATTTAATTTCACCTAAATTTACTCAAATTTAGCTCCTGTGACAAAAAACTCATCAAAGTCCAAAAAAATCGAATTTGATTTAAAAAAATTTTATTAAAATTTGACTAAAAATTTTCACCAAATCCCAAAAAAAATGAGTTAATTTCATCTAAATTTACTCAAATTTAGCACCTCCGACAAAAAAACGCATCAAAATCCAAGAAAATCGAATATGATTTCAAAAAATTTTATTAAAATTTGACTAAAAATTTTCACTAAATTCAATAAAATATGGTAAAATTTCACCTAAATTTACTCAAATTTATCTCCTCCAACATAAAAACCCAAAAAAATCCAAAACAATCGAATATGATTTAAAAAAATTTTTTTAAAATTTGACTAAAAATTTTAACAAAATCCAAAAAAATATTAGTTAATTTCATCTAAATTTACTCTAATTTAGCTCCACCGTCAAAAAAATTCATCAAAATCCAAAAAAATCGGATTTGATTTCAAATAAATTTATTAAAATTTGACTAAAAATTTTCACAAAATCCAAAAAATATGACTTAATTTCACCTAAATTTACTCAAATTTAGCGCCTCCGACAAAAAAACTCATCAAAATCCAAAAAAATCGAATTTGATTTCAAATAAATTTATTAAAATTTGACTAAAAATTTTCACAAAATCCAATAAAATATTAGTTAATTTCACCTAAATTTACTCTAATTTAGCTCCACCGTCAAAAAAACTCATTACAGACCAAAAAAATCGAATTTGATTTAAAAAAAATTTATTAAAATTTGACTAAAACTTTTCACAAAATCCAAAAAAATATGAGTTAATTTCTCCTAAATTTACTCAAATTTAGCTCAACCACAAAAAACTCATTAAAGTCCAAAAAAATTGAATTTGATTTAAAAAAATTTTATTAAAATTTGACTAAAAATTTTCACAAAATCCAAAAAAATATGTGTTAATTTCCCCTAAATTTACTCAAATTCAGCTCCTCCGACAAAAAAACTCATTAAAATCCAAAAAAATCAAATTTGACATAAAAAAATTTATTAAAATTTGACTAAAAATTTTCACAAAACCCAAAAAATATGATTTAATTTCATCTAAATTTACTCAAATTTAGCTCCTGTGACAAAACCACATCAAAATCCAAAAATATCGAATTTGAGTTAAAAAAATTTTATTAAAATTTGACTAAAAATTTTCACCAAATCCCCCAAAAAATGAGTTAATTTCACCTAAATTTACTCAAATTTAGCACCTCCGACAAAAAAACTCATCAAAATCCAAAAAAATCGAATTTGATTTCAAATAAATTTATTAAAATTTGACTAAAAATTTTCACAAAATCCAAAAAATTTGATTTAATTTCACCTAAATTTACTAAAATTTAGCTCCTCCGTCAAAAAACTCATCAAAATCCAAAAAAATCGAATTTGATTTCATAAAATTTTATTAAAATTTGACTAAAAATTTTCACAAAATCCAAAAATTATGATTTAATTTCTCCTAAATTTACTCAAATTTAGCTCCTCCGTCAAAAAACTCATCAAAATCCAAAAAAATCGAATTTGATTTCATAAAATTTTATTAAAATTTGACTAAAAATTTTCACAAAATCCAAAAAATATGATTTAATTTCTCCTAAATTTACTCAAATTTAGCTCCTCCGACAAAAAAACACATCAAATTAAAAAAAAATCGAATTTGGTTTCAAAAAATTTTATTAAAATTTGACTAAAAATTTTCACAAAATCCAAAAAAATATTAGTTAATTTCATCTAAATTTACTCTAATTTAGCTCCACCGTCAAAAAAATTCATCAAAATCCAAAAAAATCGAATTTGATTTCAAATAAATTTATTAAAATTTGACTAAAAATTTTCACAAAATCCAAAAAATATGACTTAATTTCACCTAAATTTACTCAAATTTAGCGCCTCCGACAAAAAAACTCATCAAAATCCAAAAAAATCGAATTTGATTTCAAATAAATTTATTAAAATTTGACTAAAAATTTTCACAAAATCCAAAAAAATATTAGTTAATTTCACCTAAATTTACTCTAATTTAGCTCCACCGTCAAAAAAACTCATCAAAATCCAAAAAAATCGAATTTGATTTAAGAAAATTTTATTAAAATTTGACTAAAAATTTTCACAAAATCCAAAAAAATATGTGTTAATTTCCCCTAAATTTACTAAAATTCAGCTCCTCCGACAAAAAAACTCATTAAAATCCAAAAAAAATCAAATTTGACATAAAAAAATTTATTAAAATTTGACTAAAAATTTTCACAAATTCCAAAAAATATGATTTAATTTCATCTAAATTTACTCAAATTTAGCTCCTGTGACAAAAAACTCATCAAAATCCAAAAATATCGAATTTGAGTTAAAAAAATTTTATTAAAATTTGACTAAAAATTTTCACCAAATCCCCCAAAAAATGAGTTAATTTCACCTAAATTTACTCAAATTTAGCACCTCCGACAAAAAAACTCATCAAAATCCAAAAAAATCGAATTTGATTTCAAATAAATTTATTAAAATTTGACTAAAAATTTTCACAAAATCCAAAAAATTTGATTTAATTTCACCTAAATTTACTAAAATTTAGCTCCTCCGTCAAAAAACTCATCAAAATCCAAAAAAATCGAATTTGATTTCATAAAATTTTATTAAACTTTAACTAAAAATTTTCACAAAATCCAAAAATTATGATTTAATTTCTCCTAAATTTACTCAAATTTAGCTCCTCCGTCAAAAAACTCATCAAAATCCAAAAAAATCGAATTTGATTTCATAAAATTTTATTAAAATTTGACTAAAAATTTTCACAAAATCCAAAAAATATGATTTAATTTCTCCTAAATTTACTCAAATTTAGCTCCCCCGACAAAAAAACACATCAAATTAAAAAAATCGAATTTGGTTTCAAAAATTTTATTAAAATTTGACTAAAAATTTTCACAAAATCCAAAAAAATATGAGTTAATTTCACCTAAATTTACTCAAATTTAGCTCCTCCGACAAAAAACTCATCAAAATAAAAAAAATCGAATTTGATTTCAAAAAAGTTTACTAAAATTTGACTAAAATTTTCACAAAATCCAAAAAAATAAGAGTTAATTCCACCTAAATTTAGTCTAATTTAGCTCCTCCGACAAAAAAACTCATCAAAATAAGAAAAAATTGAATTTGATTTCAAAAAATTTTATTAAAATTTGACTAAAAATTTTCAAAAAATCCAAAAAATATGATTTAATTTCACCTAAATTTACTCAAATTTAGCTCCTCCGACAAAAAAATCATCAAAATAAAAAAAATCGAATTTGATTTAAAAAAATTTTATTAAAATTTGACTAAAAATTTTCACCAAATCCCCCAAAAAAATGAGTTAATTTCACCTAAATTTACTCAAATTTAGCACCTCCGACAAAAAAACTCATCAAAATCCAAAAAAAATCGAATTTGGTTTCAAAAAATTTTATTAAAATTTGACTAAAAATTTTCACAAAATCCAAAAAATATGATTTAATTTCACCTAAATTTACTCTAATTTAGCTCCGCCGACAAAAAAACTCATCAAAATTCAAAAAAATCGAATTTGATTTAAAAAAATTTTATTGAAATTTGACTAAAAATTTTCACAAAATCCAAAAAAAT
>OX122891.2:20104692-20139223 GCA_944738655.2 Andrena hattorfiana
CAAAATTTAATCAAATTTAGCTCATCCGACAAAAAATCTCATGAAAATCCAAAAAAATCAATGTAGGTTTCAAAAAATTTTGCGAAATTTGACTAAAAATTGTTAAAAATTCCAAAAAATGGAAGTTAATTTCATCGAAATTTACTCAAATTTAGCTCATCCGACAAAAAATCTCATGAAAATCCAAAAAAATCAATGTAGGTATCAAAAAATTTTGTGAAATTTGACTAAAAATTTTTAAAAATTCCAAAAAATGCAAGTTAATTTCATCTAAATTTACTCAAATTTAGCTCATCCGACAAAAAATCTCATGAAGATCCAAATAAATCAAAGTAGGTTTCAAAAAATTTTATGAAATTTGACTAAAAATTGTTAAAAAGTCCAAAAAATAGAAGTTAATTTCATCAAAATTTAATCAAATTTAGCTCATCCGACAAAAAATCTCATGAAAATCCAAAAAAATCAATGTAGGTTTCAAAAAATTTTGCGAAATTTGACTAAAAATTGTTAAAAATTCCAAAAAATGGAAGTTAATTTCATCGAAATTTACTCAAATTTAGCTCATCCGACAAAAAATCTCATGAAAATCCAAAAAAATCAAAGTAGGTTTCAAAAAATTTTGTGAAATTTGACTAAAAATTTTTAAAAATTCCAAAAAATGCAAGTTAATTTCATCTAAATTTACTCAAATTTAGCTCATCCGACAAAAAATCTCATGAAGATCCAAATAAATCAAAGTAGGTTTCAAAAAATTTTATGAAATTTGACTAAAAATTGTTAAAAAGTCCAAAAAATAGGAGTTAATTTCATCAAAATTTACTCAAATTTAGCTCATCCGACAAAAAATCTCATGAAAATCCAAAAAAATCAATGTAGGTTTCAAAAAATTTTGCGAAATTTGACTAAAAAGTGTTAAAAATTCCAAAAAATGGAAGTTAATTTCATCGAAATTTACTCAAATTTAGCTCATCCGACAAAAAATCTCATGAAAATCAAAAAAAATCAATGAAGGTTTCAAAAAATTTTATGAAATTTGACTAAAAAATTTTCAAAAATCCAAAAAATACAAGTTAATTTCATCTAAATTTATTCAAATTTAGCTCCTACGACAAAAAAACTCATGAAAATCCAAAAAAATCGAAGTAGATTTCAAACAATTTTCACGAAATTTGACTAAAAATTGTTAAAAATTCCAAAAAATGGAAGTTAATTTCATCTAAATTTACTCAAATTTATCTCATCCGACAAAAAATCTCATGAAAATACAAAAAAATCGAAGTAGGTTTCAAAAAATTTTATGAAATTTGACTAAAAATTGTTAAAAAGTCCAAAAAATAGAAGTTAATTTCATCAAAACTTACTCAAATTTAGCTCATCCGACAAAAAATCTCATGAAAATCCAAAAAAATCAATGAAGGTTTCAAAAAATTTTATGAAATTTGACTAAAAATTTTTAAAAATTCCAAAAAATGCAAGTTAATTTCATCTAAATTTACTCAACTTTAGCTCCTCCGACAAAAAAACTCATGAAAATCCAAAAAAATCGAAGTAGATTTCAAACAATTTTCACGAAATTTGACTAAAAATTGTTAAAAATTCCAAAAAATGGAAGTTAATTTCATCTAAATTTACTCAAATTTAGCTCATCCGACAAAAAATCTCATGAAAATACAAAAAAATCGAAGTAGGTTTCAAAAAATTTTATGAAATTTGACTAAAAATTGTTAAAAAGTCCAAAAAATAGAAGTTAATTTCATCAAAATTTACTCAAATTTAGCTCATCCGACAAAAAATCTCATGAAAATCCAAAAAAAATCAATGAAGGTTTCAAAAAATTTTATGAAATTTGACTAAAAATTTTTAAAAATTCCAAAAAATGCAAGTTAATTTCATCTAAATTTACTCAAATTTAGCTCCACCGACAAAAAAACTCATGAAAATCCAAAAAAATCGAAGTAGATTTCAAACAATTTTCACGAAATTTGACTAAAAATTGTTAAAAATTCCAAAAAATGGAAGTTAATTTAATCTAAATTTACTCAAATTTAGCTCATCCGACAAAAAATCTCATGAAAATACAAAAAAATCGAAGTAGGTTTCAAAAAATTTTATGAAATTTGACTAAAAATTGTTAAAAAGGCCAAAAAATAGAAGTTAATTTCATCAAAATTTACTCAAATTTAGCTCATCCGACAAAAAATCTCATGAAAATCCAAAAAAATCAATGAAGGTTTCAAAAAATTTTATGAAATTTGACTAAAAATTTTTCAAGAAACCAAAAAATACAAGTTAATTTCATCTAAATTAAGTCAAATTTAGCTCCTCCGACAAAAAAACTCATGAAAATCCAAAAAAATCGAAGTAGATTTCAAACAATTTTCACGAAATTTGACTAAAAGTTGTTAAAATATCCAAAAAATGGAAGTTAATTTCATCTAAATTTACTCAAATTTAGCTCATCCGACAAAAATTCTCATGAAGATCCAAAAAAATCAAAGTAGGTTTCAAATAATTTTATGAAATTTGACTAAAAATTGTTAAAAAGTCCAAAAAATAGAAGTTAATTTCATCAAAATTTACTCAAATTTAGCTCATCCGACAAAAAATCTCATGAAAATCCAAAAAAATCGATGTAGGTATCAAAAAATTTTGAGAAATTTGACTAAAAATTTTTAAAAATTCCAAAAAATGCAAGTTAATTTCATCTAAATTTACTCAAATTTAGCTCATCCGACAAAAAATCTCATGAAGATCCAAATAAATCAAAGTAGGTTTCAAAAAATTTTATGAAATTCGACTAAAAATTGTTAAAAAGTCCAAAAAATAGAAGTTAATTTCATCAAAATTTAATCAAATTTAGCTCATCCGACAAAAAATCTCATGAAAATCCAAAAAAATCAATGTAGGTTTCAAAAAATTTTGTAAATTTGTCTAAAAATTTTTAAAAATTCCAAAAAATGCAAGTTAATTTCATCTAAATTTACTCAAATTTAGCTCCTCCGACAAAAAAACTCATGAAAATCCAAAAAAATCGAAGTAGGTTTCAAACAATTTTCACGAAATTTGACTAAAAGTTGTTAAAAAATACAAAAAATAGAAGTCAATTTCATCTAAATTTACTCAAATTTAGCTCCTCCGACAAGAAAACTCATGAAAATAAAAAAAAATCGAAGTAGATTTCAAACAATTTTCACGAAATTTGACTAAAAATTGTTAAAAATTCCAAAAAATCGAAGTTAATTTCACCTACATTTACTCAAATTTAGCTCCTCCGACAAAAAAACTCATGAAAATCCCAAAAATCAAAGTAGATTTCAAACAATTTTCACGAGATTTGACTGAAAATTGTTAAAATATCCAAAACATGGAAGTTAATTTCATCTAAATTCACTCAAATTTAGCTCATCCGACAAAAAATCTCATGAAAATCCAAAAAAATCAATGTAGGTTTCAAAAAATTTTGTGAAATTTGACTAAAAATTTTTAAAAAATCCAAAAAATACAAGTTAATTTCATCTAAATTTAATCAAATTTAGCTCCTCCGACAAAAAAACTAATGAAAATCCAAAAAAATCGAAGTAGGTTTCAAACAATTTTCACGAAATTTGACTAAAAGTTGTTAAAAAATCCAAAAAATAGAAGTCAATTTCATCTAAATTTACTCAAATTTAGCTCCTCCGACAAGAAAACTCATGAAAATCAAAAAAAATCGAAGTAGATTTCAAACAATTTTCACGAAATTTGACTAAAAATTGTTAAAAATTCCAAAAAATCGAAGTTAATTTCACCTAACTTTACTCAAATTTAGCTCCTCCGACAAAAAAACTCATGAAAATCCCAAAAATCAAAGTAGATTTCAAACAATTTTCACGAAATTTTACTGAAAATTGTTAAAATATCCAAAACATGGAAGTTAATTTCATCTAAATTCACCCAAATTTAGCTCATCCGACAAAAAATCTCATGAAGATCCAAAAAAATCAAAGTAGGTTTCAAAAAATTTTATGAAATTTGACTAAAAAGTGTTAAAAAGTCCAAAAAATAGAAGTTAATTTCATCAAAATTTACTCAAATTTAGTTCATCCGACAAAAAATCTCATGAAAATCCAAAAAAATCAATGTAGGTATCAAAAAATTTTGTGAAATTTGACTAAAAATTTTTAAAAATTCCAAAAAATGCAAGTTAGTTTCATCTAAATTTACTCAAATTTAGCTCATCCGACAAAAAATCTCATGAAGATCCAAATAAATCAAAGTAGGTTTCAAAAAATTTTATGAAATTTGACTAAAAATTGTTAAAAAGTCCAAAAAATAGAAGTTAATTTCATCAAAATTTAATCAAATTTAGCTCATCCGACAAAAAATCTCATGAAAATCCAAAAAAATCAATGTAGGTTTCAAAAAATTTTGCGAAATTTGACTAAAAATTGTAAAAAATTCCAAAAAATGGAAGTTAATTTCATCGAAATTTACTCAAATTTAGCTCATCCGACAAAAAATCTCATGAAAATCCAAAAAAATCAAAGTAGGTTTCAAAAAATTTTGTGAAATTTGACTAAAAATTTTTAAAAATTCCAAAAAATGCAAGTTAATTTCATCTAAATTTACTCAAATTTAGCTCATCCGACAAAAAATCTCATGAAGATCCAAATAAATCAAAGTAGGTTTCAAAAAATTTTATGAAATTTGACTAAAAATTGTTAAAAAGTCCAAAAAATAGGAGTTAATTTCATCAAAATTTACTCAAATTTAGCTCATCCGACAAAAAATCTCATGAAAATCCAAAAAAATCAATGTAGGTTTCAAAAAATTTTGCCAAATTTGACTAAAAAGTGTTAAAAATTCCAAAAAATGGAAGTTAATTTCATCGAAATTTACTCAAATTTAGCTCATCCGACAAAAAATCTCATGAAAATCTAAAAAAATCAATGAAGGTTTCAAAAAATTTTATGAAATTTGACTAAAAATTTTTCAAAAATCCAAAAAATACAAGTTAATTTCATCTAAATTTACTCAAATTTAGCTCCTCCGACAAAAAAACTCATGAAAATCCAAAAAAATCGAAGTAGATTTCAAACAATTTTCACGAAATTTGACTAAAAATTGTTAAAAATTCCAAAAAATGGAAGTTAATTTCATCTAAATTTACTCAAATTTAGCTCATCCGACAAAAAATCTCATGAAAATACAAAAAAATCGAAGTAGGTTTCAAAAAATTTTATGAAATTTGACTAAAAATTGTTAAAAAGTCCAAAAAATAGAAGTTAATTTCATCAAAACTTACTCAAATTTAGCTCATCCGACAAAAAATCTCATGAAAATCCAAAAAAATCAATGAAGGTTTCAAAAAATTTTATGAAATTTGACTAAAAATTTTTAAAAATTCCAAAAAATGCAAGTTAATTTCATCTAAATTTACTCAACTTTAGCTCCTCCGACAAAAAAACTCATGAAAATCCAAAAAAATCGAAGTAGATTTCAAACAATTTTCACGAAATTTGACTAAAAATTGTTAAAAATTCCAAAAAATGGAAGTTAATTTCATCTAAATTTACTCAAATTTAGCTCATCCGACAAAAAATCTCATGAAAATACAAAAAAATCGAAGTAGGTTTCAAAAAATTTTATGAAATTTGACTAAAAATTGTTAAAAAGGCCAAAAAATAGAAGTTAATTTCATCAAAATTTACTCAAATTTAGCTCATCCGACAAAAAATCTCATGAAAATCCAAAAAAATCAATGAAGGTTTCAAAAAATTTTATGAAATTTGACTAAAAATTTTTCAAAAAACCAAAAAATACAAGTTAATTTCATCTAAATTAAGTCAAATTTAGCTCCTCCGACAAAAAAACTCATGAAAATCCAAAAAAATCGAAGTAGATTTCAAACAATTTTCACGAAATTTGACTAAAAGTTGTTAAAATATCCAAAAAATGGAAGTTAATTTCATCTAAATTTACTCAAATTTAGCTCATCCGACAAAAATTCTCATGAAGATCCAAAAAAATCAAAGTAGGTTTCAAAAAATTTTATGAAATTTGACTAAAAATTGTTAAAAAGTCCAAAAAATAGAAGTTAATTTCATCAAAATTTACTCAAATTTAGCTCATCCGACAAAAAATCTCATGAAAATCCAAAAAAATCAATGTAGGTATCAAAAAATTTTGTGAAATTTGACTAAAAATTTTTAAAAATTCCAAAAAATGCAAGTTAATTTCATCTAAATTTACTCAAATTTAGCTCATCCGACAAAAAATCTCATGAAGATCCAAATAAATCAAAGTAGGTTTCAAAAAATTTTATGAAATTTGACTAAAAATTGTTAAAAAGTCCAAAAAATAGAAGTTAATTTCATCAAAATTTACTCAAATTTAGCTCATCCGACAAAAAATCTCATGAAAATCCAAAAAAATCAATGTAGATTTCAAACAATTTTCACGATATTTGACTAAAAGTTGTTAAAAAATCCAAAAAATGGAAGTTAATTTCATCTAAATTTACCCAAATTTAGCTCCTCCGACAAAAAAACTCATGAAAATTCCAAAAATCAAAGTAGATTTCAAACAATTTTCACGAGATTTGACTGAAAATTGTTAAAATATCCAAAAAATGGAAGTTAATTTCATCTAAATTTACTCAAATTTAGCTCATCCGACAAAAAATCTCATGAAGATCCAAAAAAATCAAAGTAGGTCTCAAAAAATTTATGAAATTTGACTAAAAATTGTTAAAAAGTCCAAAAAAAATAGAAGTTAATTTCATCAAAATTTACTCAAATTTAGCTCATCCGACAAAAAATCTCATGAAAATCCAAAAAAATCGATGTAGGTATCAAAAAATTTTGAGAAATTTGACTAAAAATTTTTAAAAATTCCAAAAAATGCAAGTTAATTTCATCTAAATTTACTCAAATTTAGCTCATCCGACAAAAAATCTCATGAAGATCCAAATAAATCAAAGTAGGTTTCAAAAAATTTTATGAAATTCGACTAAAAATTGTTAAAAAGTCCAAAAAATAGAAGTTAATTTCATCAAAATTTAATCAAATTTAGCTCATCCGACAAAAAATCTCATGAAAATCCAAAAAAATCAATGTAGGTTTCAAAAAATTTTGCGAAATTTGACTAAAAATTGTTAAAAATTCCAAAAAATGGAAGTTAATTTCATCGAAATTTACTCAAATTTAGCTCATCCGACAAAAAATCTCATGAAAATCCAAAAAAATCAAAGTAGGTTTCAAAAAATTTTGTGAAATTTGACTAAAAATTTTTAAAAATTCCAAAAAATGCAAGTTAATTTCATCTAAATTTACTCAAATTTAGCTCATCCGACAAAAAATCTCATGAAGATCCAAATAAATCAAAGTAGGTTTCAAAAAATTTTATGAAATTAGACTAAAAATTGTTAAAAAGTCCAAAAAATAGAAGTTAATTTCATCAAAATTTACTCAAATTTAGCTCATCCGACAAAAAATGTCATGAAAATCCAAAAAAATCAATGTAGGTATCAAAAAATTTTGAGAAATTTGACTAAAAATTTTTAAAAAATCCAAAAAATGCAAGTTAATTTCATCTAAATTTACTCAAATTTAGCTCATCCGACAAAAAATCTCATGAACATCCAAATAAATCAAAGTAGGTTTCAAAAAATTTTATGAAATTTGACTAAAAATTGTTAAAAAGTCCAAAAAATAGAAGTTAATTTCATCAAAATTTAATCAAATTTAGCTCATCCGAGAAAAAATTTCATGAAAATCCAAAAAAATCAATGTAGGTTTCAAAAAATTTTGCAAAATTTGACTAAAAAGTGTTAAAAATTCCAAAAAATGGAAGTTAATTTCATCGAAATTTACTCAAATTTAGCTCATCCGACAAAAAATCTCATGAAAATCCAAAAAAATCAAAGTAGGTTTCAAAAAATTTTGAGAAATTTGACTAAAAATTTTTAAAAATTCCAAAAAATGCAAGTTAATTTCATCTAAATTTACTCAAATTTAGCTCATCCGACAAAAAATCTCATGAAGATCCAAATAAATCAAAGTAGGTTTCAAAAAATTTTATGAAATTTGAATAAAAATTGTTAAAAAGTCCAAAAAATAGAAGTTAATTTCATCAAAATTTAATCAAATTTAGCTCATCCGACAAAAAATCTCATGAAAATCCAAAAAAATCAATGTAGGTGTCAAAAAATTTTGCGAAATTTGACTAAAAATTGTTAAAAATTCCAAAAAATGGAAGTTAATTTCATCGAAATTTACTCAAATTTAGCTCAACCGACAAAAAATCTCATGAAAATCCAAAAAAATCAAAGTAGGTTTCAAAAAATTTTGTGAAATTTGACTAAAAATTTTTAAAAATTCCAAAAAATGCAAGTTAATTTCATCTAAATTTACTCAAATTTAGCTCATCCGACAAAAAATCTCATGAAGATCCAAATAAATCAAAGTAGGTTTCAAAAAATTTTATGAAATTTGACTAAAAATTGTTAAAAAGTCCAAAAAATAGAAGTTAATTTCATCAAAATTTACTCAAATTTAGCTCATCCGACAAAAAATCTCATGAAAATCCAAAAAAATCAATGTAGATTTCAAACAATTTTCACGATATTTGACTAAAAGTTGTTAAAAAATCCAAAAAATGGAAGTTAATTTCATCTAAATTTACCCAAATTTAGCTCCTCCGACAAAAAAACTCATGAAAATCCCAAAAATCAAAGTAGATTTCAAACAATTTTCACGAGATTTGACTGAAAATTGTTAAAATATCCAAAAAATGGAAATTAATTTCATCTAAATTTACTCAAATTTAGCTCATCCGACAAAAAATCTCATGAAGATCCAAAAAAATCAAAGTAGGTCTCAAAAAATTAATGAAATTTGACTAAAAATTGTTAAAAAGTCCAAAAAAAATAGAAGTTAATTTCATCTAAATTTACTCAAATTTAGCTCATCCGACAAAAAATCTCATGAAGATCCAAATAAATCAAAGTAGGTTTCAAAAAATTTTATGAAATTAGACTAAAAATTGTTAAAAAGTCCAAAAAATAGAAGTTAATTTCATCAAAATTTACTCAAATTTAGCTCATCCGACAAAAAATGTCATGAAAATCCAAAAAAATCAATGTAGGTATCAAAAAATTTTGAGAAATTTGACTAAAAATTTTTAAAAAATCCAAAAAATGCAAGTTAATTTCATCTAAATTTACTCAAATTTAGCTCATCCGACAAAAAATCTCATGAACATCCAAATAAATCAAAGTAGGTTTCAAAAAATTTTATGAAATTTGACTAAAAATTGTTAAAAAGTCCAAAAAATAGAAGTTAATTTCATCAAAATTTAATCAAATTTAGCTCATCCGAGAAAAAATTTCATGAAAATCCAAAAAAATCAATGTAGGTTTCAAAAAATTTTGCAAAATTTGACTAAAAAGTGTTAAAAATTCCAAAAAATGGAAGTTAATTTCATCGAAATTTACTCAAATTTAGCTCATCCGACAAAAAATCTCATGAAAATCCAAAAAAATCAAAGTAGGTTTCAAAAAATTTTGAGAAATTTGACTAAAAATTTTTAAAAATTCCAAAAAATGCAAGTTAATTTCATCTAAATTTACTCAAATTTAGCTCATCCGACAAAAAATCTCATGAAGATCCAAATAAATCAAAGTAGGTTTCAAAAAATTTTATGAAATTTGAATAAAAATTGTTAAAAAGTCCAAAAAATAGAAGTTAATTTCATCAAAATTTAATCAAATTTAGCTCATCCGACAAAAAATCTCATGAAAATCCAAAAAAATCAATGTAGGTGTCAAAAAATTTTGCGAAATTTGACTAAAAATTGTTAAAAATTCCAAAAAATGGAAGTTAATTTCATCGAAATTTACTCAAATTTAGCTCAACCGACAAAAAATCTCATGAAAATCCAAAAAAAATCAAAGTAGGTTTCAAAAAATTTTGTGAAATTTGACTAAAAATTTTTAAAAATTCCAAAAAATGCAAGTTAATTTCATCTAAATTTACTCAAATTTAGCTCCTCCGACAAAAAAACTCATGAAAATCCAAAAAAATCGAAGTAGATTTCAAACTTTTTTCACGAAATTTGACTAAAAATTGTTAAAAATTCCAAAAAATGGAAGGTAATTTCATCTAATTTTACTCAAATTTAGCTAATCCGACAAAAAATCTCATGAAAATACAAAAAAATCGAAGTAGGTTTCAAAAAATTTTATGAAATTTGACTAAAAATTGTTAAAAAGTCCAAAAAATAGAAGTTAATTTCATCAAAATTTACTCAAATTTAGCTCATCCGACAAAAAATCTCATGAAAATCCAAAAAAATCAATGAAGGTTTCAAAAAATTTTATGAAATTTGACTAAAAATTTTTAAAAATTCCAAAAAATGCAAGTTAATTTCATCTAAATTTACTCAAATTTAGCTCCTCCGACAAAAAAACTCATGAAAATCCAAAAAAATCGAAGTAGATTTCAAACAATTTTCACGAAATTTGACTAAAAATTGTTAAAAATTCCAAAAAATGGAAGTTAATTTCATCTAAATTTACTCAAATTTAGATCATCCGACAAAAAATCTCATGAAAATACAAAAAAATCGAAGTAGGTTTCAAAAAATTTTATGAAATTTGACTAAAAATTGTTAAAAAGGCCAAAAAATAGAAGTTAATTTCATCAAAATTTACTCAAATTTAGCTCATCCGACAAAAAATCTCATGAAAATCCAAAAAAATCAATGAAGGTGTTACATAGACCCTTCAGGTCCATCCCGTGCTCGCTGTCCTCGCGTCGCTTTCTTTCAAAAGGCGATTCAGCGGAATCGCCTCGCGTGTAGAAGTCACGTTGTGCTTAGCCCATGGCAACAGTCATAGGGACGGCGCCCGCGCTCGTGTCGGTCCCGGATATTTCGCAATATTCAGGGAAATTAGCAAGGCAATCGACAGCTGCCGACGGGGCAGTATTCCCCACTTAGGGGGATCGTTCGAGGTTCGGCCCGCGATCGAGAGCCGGAAAAGGGGCATTGAGATTCGAGAGTTCAAGTTAGGGAGTCACGACGAGCCGGAGGGCCGTCTAGATACCGCGACCACGTCTCCGCGTTGATTCCGCGTAGGGCATTCGGCCGATAGTAATTCGTAAAAGGGTAACTCCATCCGACACACCGAGAACGGCCTAGCCGGGAGTGCCCTTGTGCGTCAATCAGGACCGACGTACGACCGCGAAGATAAGCGACGATCCGAGACTAAGAGGCGCGACGGACCCCAGGTCACCGACTTCCGTGTGCTACCCGAAACCAGAACGAGCGACCACGACCTGCGCTAGGTAGAGCGACACAGCAAGCGAGCGAAACGCGAGACGGCAAGCGTGCCGTGCGATAACAGCGAGCGACAGCTGAGACGAAGCGCCGTCTCGAGGTATGAAATTCTGACTAATTTCTGTAACAATATATTTTCTTGATTGATTTTTTCCTTTATATCCCTTGTACTCTTTTATTCGACCCCTGTATTACCTCCCCGATCCACAGTAAGTGTAGTCAAGGCGTGCTTTAGCACCTTAACAGAGCAAGAACCCGATAATTCATCTCGACCGCTCGGGGTGATTCACAAAAGTCCCTTCAGGACGTAACAAACTGGTGTCAGAAGTGGGATCCACTTTTTCTTTCTTTTTTTTTTCTTGCACGCCGTCGCTACGAACTGCGACAGCCGCAATCTTATCTGCTCGTAACTTGACTACACTTCCCATTACTCAAAGTCTCTTGTCGGGCATTGCATAACAATGCCGGGTGGTATTTTGAGATCACCTCCTCCACAACAGTTTTCTGATTCCCGAACTTCTGCTATCGCTCCTCCGGTTATTCCTCCTCCGGTACCGCCCTCCTCGAGCGATCGGCCTTCTTTGGGTTCTCGGACGAACGACCCAGACATGTCTACAATAGACATATGGCGTTCCCGAGAAGACGAAGAGAGAGTGTATCGGGCGCTCGACAACATTCCCCGTTTCGACCCCGATTTTGTAACCCTGGAGGACTTTGCCGCCTCAATACAGCGCGCAATAAGGCGTGTTCCGCCCGGTCAGGAAGAAAGATTTCTGTCCGAGCTTATATACAAATTAACAGATCCTATTAGATACTATGTCGAAGATAAAGGTTGCCAAAGCGTGGCCGAACTGCTCTCCCTTCTAAGGGTCCGATATTCCCCATGTCGCGGTTATGAGGAGCTCCGACTGGAATTGGAACGTATAAGCATGTTTCCCCGGGAGCGTCTAATAGACTTTATCCACCGCGTGGCTCGCCTGTATCGACAGGTGACTGTAAGAGCGAAAGAATTGATCGGACAAAATGTCGAGAAAACCATAGCTGATGTAGAACGATTGGCACGGACCTCGTTTATCACGGCGTTACCCCAAAGAATTTCGACTAAAGTAGCCTTGTCAAATCCCGGATCTTTGCACGACGCGTTCGATTTAGCAGTACACACTCAAAGGCGAGAGCACGAATTATCCGGTTTGCCGCGCGAGAACACGAACGAATACACTCGGAACGCGCGTCCGCCTTCGCCGTATGACCCCCAGCGTAAATGGACCGAATGGAGACAACCCCGCGAAGAGGACTCGTACTACGAGCCCCAATCTTCCTACTCTGCATATAGCTCCCCGCGCTATCAAAACGAACATGATCGGGACCAGTATTATCGCGATTTGACGCCGGAACACCGTCCCTACGCTGTGCTGACGAGGCAAGGTGAACGCCCGTTGGACTACGAACCCAGACCGTATATTCCACGCGGCAGAGGAGCACGCGGAAGATATCAAAGCGATAGACGCTACCAGCCCCGCGAACCCCAAAGATATGAACCTCGCGAACCTCAATGGTACCGACCCCGCGAACCTCAAAGGTCAGAACCTCCGGAATCACAAAGATATCAATCACGCGAACCAGGGGGATATGAAACTCAAGAATCGCGAGGATCGACGGAACGTGGAACGTCAACCGAAAATACCGGTCATTTAAACTCCCAGCGCGCCCGCCCGTTCAACCAGAACGAGGCGGGCGGGTCCTCCTCGCAAGCCCAAAGATCGCCCCAGGGTCAGAACCAGCAACGGGACTCATACGCGCGGAGTCCCCCCGCATCCAGGTCAAGTCTGAACAACTGGAGAACGGTGAGGGAGAATTCATCGTAGACACGGGTTCCGCTTTGAACCTGTTAGAAATCGGATCTGCAAGCGAAAAGGCCATGGTCCTCAGCACGACTCCCCTCGAAATTAACGGTTTGAACGGAAAGGTCATGACCTTAGGGACGACCGTTGTAAAGATTAACGGCAGTTGGGCATTATTCCATGTGATGCGCATGCCCACTCTACCCGAAGGGATCGCAGGCCTCGTCGGGAGCCCATATTTGCTTCAGGAAGAAGCCATCGTTTCCTATCACCAACGCACTATGGTAACAGCTAAACACCCAATCAGCCCGGTAGTTTTCTCCAATTATAAGGAGTTAGAACGCACGTTAGTGGAATGTAAGCAAAGCCACAAGGACTTCTTGGCGCGCTTAAGCAAACCACCAGAACCCGAGTCGAATGGGAACGTGGTGAGCATTTGCCTCCCTGAAACCCGGGACTGTCCCGAGGATGATGAGAAGGATTGCCCTACCCCCTTTTTCGAGGAAGAATTCGACGCTAACGAAGATCAGGATCTGGGAGACTACCGCGTGGAACAGAAACCCCACGAGGAACGGCTACAACATATAGTAGAAACATTAAAACTGGAAGAATTAGATCCGGAACCGCGTCGTTCAATCGAAGATTTAGTCGTAAGGTATTCAGACAGGTTTTTCGTACCCGGAGACCCGCTTGGCGGAACGACATCAATAGAGCACACCATCCCGTTGACCGATCCAACGCCCGTGTTTACACGACAATACCCACATTCCCCGTTGATGGACGAAGAAATTGCTCGACAAATGCACAATTTGGAGGAATTGGGAATAATCGCGCCTTCGTCGTCGCCACATAACTCACCTCTGCACGTGGTCCCGAAGAAGCAGGACGAAAAAGGAAACAAACGATGGAGGGTGGTGGCCGATTTTAGAATCTTGAACGCAAAAACGATTGACGACCGATTCCCCTTGCCGCGAATTACTGACATCCTCGAC
This sequence comes from Andrena hattorfiana, assembly GCA_944738655.2. NCBI lineage: Eukaryota > Metazoa > Arthropoda > Insecta > Hymenoptera > Andrenidae > Andrena > Andrena hattorfiana. The sequence goes on from OX122891.2 coordinate 20,118,845, forward strand.
CGATTAGGTGGTGCCAAATATTTTTCAGTTTTCGACTTAGCAAACGGTTTTCACCAAATTCCCATGGCTTCCGAAGACCGTGCCAAAACTGCGTTTACCACTCCCGACGGACACTACGAATATCTCCGCATGCCATTCGGATTAAAAAACGCCCCGGCCACATTCCAGCGTTTAATGAACCACGTGTTAAGGGGGCTTATCGGTAAGGAGTTGTTCGTGTACCTAGACGACGTGGTCGTATATTCACGCACACTCGAGGAGCACGAACACCGACTCGAGAGATTCTTCGAACGCTTACGCGAGCATAACTTAACCCTACAGACAGAAAAGGCCAAGTTCTTGAAGGACAAGGTCATATATTTGGGTCATATAATAGCAGCTGACGGAGTAAGACCCAATCCTGAGAAAATTAAGGCCGTCGCTGCCTTCCCCGTACCAAAAGATCGAAAAAATTTGAAGCAATTCTTGGGTCTCGTAAATTATTACCGTCGCTTTATTCCGGACATGGCAAAGCGCGCTAAACCCCTTACAAATTTAACAACCCCGAAAATTCCCTTTTATTGGTCAGAGAAACACCAAGAAAGTTTCGAAGATTTGCGTCAAGTGCTTTGCCAAGAACCGGTTTTGCGTTACCCAAATTTCGACGAACCGTTTATCATTACTACCGACGCGTCTGACGTAGCAGTCGGCGCGATTCTAAGCCAAGGCAAAATAGGCGAGGACCCGCCAATAGCGTACGCCTCACAGGTACTCTCACCTTGCCAAGGAAACTACTCGACGACAGAAAAGGAGTGCTACGCGATCATCTACGCTGTAAAACAATTTCGGACATACATTTATGGACGGAAATTTTCCTTAGTAACTGACCACCGGCCACTTCAATGGTTATTTTCGGTAAAAGACCCGGTATCGCGACTCGCCCGATGGAAAATTACGCTAGCCGATTACAATTACGAAATAATCTACAAACCCGGCAGAGTAAATGCAAACGCCGACGCGCTATCACGAAACCCGGTCTCACACGCTTTTCCGACAATATCGAAGGAGACCGCACCCAATAGTGGAAACGAAGGCATAGCGGCGCGCGTAGCGGAGCGCCGTCATGGCCAGCCACGGCCTAATTATGAAGAACCACCGTCGTTTATAGACGATTCTACGCTATCAAGAGACGAAACGGGAGAGATAGAGATAAGGGCCAACTCTACCGTTTTGGACACAACACATGGACGAACGGGACTGCCCGAATTCCAGGACGAAGATCTGGAAGAAAGCAACGAGGACTCAATCAGTCTAAACGAAGACTCATGCATGGGTCCACTTTCGCAGGAAGAAATCACACTCTTAAAAAGCCTGGATGAGGAGTACCCCTCCAAAAACAAGGGGGTACGGTATGATCGTAACGGAGTTGAAAATTTTGAAGCAGACTACTCCCCCATGTTAACGGAGGGCCCGGGAGCAGGTGAATATACGGAGGACCAATACGCCTTTTTAAAGAGCCTGGACGAACCACCCGAATGGGAGTATATCGAAGGAGAAGACTTGGACTCCACCCACGGGACCATTAATACCCCCAAGGCCCCGGAAACGGAGGCGAGAATCACCATCGCGGGAAGCCTCCCCCACGACGAGGTGGAGACACCAAAAAACGCCCGCGAAAATACTAGTCCTCAAAAGGCAAAACCACAATCTGACCCTAAGAAGCGAGTGTCGTGGGGCGTACCTCTCTACGAAGAAGCCCTGGACATCCCGCAATCAACCATGATCGGTCCGAAGGTTGAAGACATGGAAGAACTGAATGATCAACCGCCTCCTAGAAAAGATTCGAGCATGAACCCAAGGCCCGAGGTAATCAAAATGCCCGACGCAACAGAACTTTATGGAACAGCCGTGGGGCCATTCAAAGACCCCCCTAATTTGCAAAAGGGATCCCAGGAATCGCCTGAATACACCTCGGTACACGGAGCAGAGCCAACAAAATGTTTAGTAAAAATTGTGAGGACCACCCTTACATCTCACCCTGACAACTATGCTCATTTTATATCATCCGACAGATTATTAACTAGCCCAATTTGTAAAACTCTAATAGCTACAGGTCTCCTGGATGAAACAAAATTAATATCTGAGGAATTCTCTAAAAATCATGTAATAATCACTCGCAACGAAATAGGAAAAATTTTTAGCATCATTGGAGCACGAAACTTCTACCATGAAATGGGAACAGGAGAGCTGGTGTCAGCACTAATGGCGCTCAGGGACGCCGTAGAAACCGAAATCCACGTCCGGTCGCTTCGAATAGCGGCGCACGGAGAAACTCTACACCGATTCGATGCTGAAACGCTCCGAAAACATTGCAAAATTATTTTCAAACGTACGCCCATCTCAATTATAATCTGTTCCGGCGAAGTTAAATCACCGCCAGAAAACGAACGCGAAAATATCATTCGTCACTACCACGAAACCATGATAGGAGGGCATAAGGGCGTAACGAAAACGTACCGACGCATACGCAACCTGTTTGACTGGCCCCACCTACATCGGGATGTAGAGAATTACGTACGTAGATGCCAGAGTTGCCAAGAACAAAAGCTCGTACGAATTAAAACTCGGGAACCGATGCTAATCACAGATACGCCTGCACGGCCTTTCGATAAAGTAGCCCTAGACACCGTAGGTCCGCTTCCCCTTACCCCTAGCGGAAACCGTCATGTACTTACAATGCAATGTCAATTATCTAAATTCTGTATGGCCGTGCCATTACCCGACATCCGAGCCCTTACCGTGGCCGACGCGTTATCACGTTACTTTATCGCGATTTTCGGCGCGCCGCGCGCAATATTAACGGACCGCGGAACGAGCTTCATTAATAACACAATACAGGGAATAGCTCATACGTTCAAAATTAAACACGTAACTACTTCGGGATACCGACCCCAGACTAACGGTTCTCTGGAAAGAAGTCATATCGTCTTAACCGAATACTTGAAACATTACCTAGAGAGATACGAAGATTGGGACCTTCTCCTCCCATTCGCTATGTACTCATACAACACCTCGGTGCATGAAGCAACAAAGTTCACTCCATATGAGGTGATTTTCGGACAATTAGCTCGAGACCCATCTACGCCTATGTCCCACGAGGAGCTACTAACGTATCCGACATACGTACAAAATTTGGTAGAACGTTTAGACGAAATTCGAAACACCACAAGATCAAACTTGGACGCGAGCAAATCACGTTCAAAGAATATTTATGACCAGAAAAGTAACCAAGTCACATTCGCGGAAAATGACCTCGTTTACGTGCAAAAGGAACCGCGCCTTCATAAATTTGATCCCCATTACATAGGTCCGTACAAAATAAAAGCAATTACCGAACAAAACAATGCAATATTAATTACGGATGAGGGCCAACAGATTATTAAACATTTCGACAAATTGAAACATGCTTATATTAAAGATAAGCCACCTTGACGCCAGTGGAGCGTATTCAATGTGGTTTAAGCTTACAACGGACCGGCGGAAAAGCTCATTTAGCTGACTCCCATAACCAAGGTCCGACCCCTTATAGATCTAATTTCATTTCTTTTGTTATTATTTTCAATTCCTTATCTCCCCTCCTTAATCTCACTTGTTTTCAAATAATATTGATTTAAATAATATGTTCGAAAACAATAGAATTCACACCCTTCCCCTTAATCTCACTTGTTTTTCGTATTTACAGTAGACAATTACTTAAAACAATAGAATTCCCCGCGTAAGACATTTCGGAAAACCGAGTACTACAGCCACCATGGACGGACGTGGCCCACTAATATTTACGTTCCTATGGATGAGCGTTGCTAGTAACACCATAGATGGAGACTACCAAATATCACCGCTGAGCCCCAACCCGGGCTTGTACTACGAAAAAATTCGACCTCTCCGAGTTTTCCATACCCAATGGAGACTGGTCACGGGCATCGGAGTCGCCGAAATACTGGCCTCGCGACCGCTAACGCAACCCCAGATCAACAGAATGAAAGCGTTATGTACAACATACAACTGGACGCCTTGCCCGGCCGACGCCCTTAACACGGCCCTACAACGTAAACTCCTCGACGCCAAACGTTACGAGGAATTGTTACTCAGTATAATAGGGAAACCACGATTCCCCCGTTCTAAACGATCTGTACCATTGGGATTCATCGGATCGCTGAGCAAGGCCCTTTTCGGAACCCTGGACAGCGACGATGCGCAGTATTATAATAAGGAAATAGATAAGCTTTATAAAGATCAAAATCATCTCGCCGAATTGTTAGCAAACCAAACGCACATTATAAAATCAGAATTTCAGGATATACACGACTCGTTTAAAACTGTAACAAGCTCCGTGCAAACCATGGGCGATAGAATTAAGGAAATAGCGTCGGGTACTCGTCAACTAGACAAGCGCGAAACAAAATTAGAATTAGAACTAGCTTTTTCGTCGTGGACGTTCTTAATGACCAGACACGTGGACGAATATGTAACCGCGTTAATCGTAATTACGGACGCGCTCACGTTCGCGAAACTTGGTATCTTACATCCGGCCGTTCTTTCACCTAGCCAGCTGGCAAATACTTGCGAACGAATCCGCGAATCGACTCCTTATGAATTCCCGCTGACTCCGGAAGAATTAAATTCCGAACAGCTACAAGGGGTGACCAAATTAAACGTGGTTTATTCACATGGCCGAATTATCGTGTCACTCGACATCCCTTTACTAGATCAAATTCCCTTCGACCTTTATTACCTTCAGCCCTGCCCTTCCTTTCAAACTATATCGACCAATGTCTCTACCCCTATATTTATAAAGCCAAGAACGGCATATCTAGCAATCAACCAAATGAACTCTCAATACTTCATGCCCGACGAGAACTACATCGTAGGATGCAGAAAACACCCTCGGATGTACATGTGTGAACTCAGCGTACCCCTCCAAGATTTCGAAAAGGCACCAAACTGCGAAACGAATGCCCTATTAAAACCACAAAATATCGAGTGGCCTAGCTGCAACATTCAAGCTCTTCCCGGGGGCCGAACATATCTGAAGAAGTTGATCACACCTAACTCCTGGATATATTCCGTCAAGGACACCCTGGCACTGCAGGTCCGATGCAATAAGCACGCAGCCGGATATGAAGTGCTACAGGGGGCGGGAATATTACAACTGAGGAGAGACTGTGAGGCCAAAATCGGGACCGACCAGATTTGGGCAACCGGAGTGGACACCGAGGCATTAACAACCATCTACAAACCATCTATCGGCATCAACATTTCGGAAATTCTGCCAACCCTCACGGAACATCATGTAAAAATTTTAACTGACTACCAAGAAAAGGAACCTCAGGGAACCCTTCAAGATTCCCATGCAAAAGCTAATGCAATCGCATTGGAGGATATAGAGAGACAAGCAAGAGAAATAGCAACACACCATCGGACAAAAAATTTATCAACATATGTTACCTATGGATTACCAGGACTAGGAGGCATTTTCATAATCATCCTCGTTATCTGGATTGGATACCGTGTTCGGAGGGCACGTCAAAATCAACATCGCGAGCCCTTGAGGAAAGAGACAAAGGTTAATATTGAAATGACACCACACCGTCCCTCCCCTCCTATAATTTCTAGACCCCGTCCTCTAGCGATTACATCTTTTCCTTCAGACCTACCCGTTATACCACCCACGAGCACAGGATATAGAGCCCACGTGGAACGACAGAAAAGTTTCGCGGATGCCGAGCCGTACTTCGATGTATTCTAGGAAGTACCTCGCTGATAGCAACTAAAACCCCACGCGATACCTGTAGAACCGACCCCTGCGATGCGCTCTGCTGCGATAATTAGGTAGTAGGGACAATAGCATATAAGTCATTAATCAAGCGGACGAGGGACAGTCATTACAAATTTTTTTCACGGTCCCCGTCGATAGTTGTCTTAAACGTAAAACAGTAAAATGTACGCACCGACATTTAATGATACAATGTATCTACGTTCCTCGCTGGCGGAAGTGGTGCTCCCGCGACGTCTGCACGCGCCATTCGTAAGAAGACTGTGTGTGCGACCCCCGAGAGGTTTTGACGGGGCCGAAGGACAAGCCTGGACACATAAATCGCGTAGAACGGAAACAATATGTGGATGTTGTTGGTGGACCGGACCCATCGGAGTGACAGTCGAGTACCACCGGAGCCCCGTGCATTGGCTCGTAGAAGAGACCAGGGCGGTGGCCCTTACCAGATGCAAAATCTGCCGTCACCGTCACCTGGAATGGTCAACGCCCGTAAACTGCACGGGGTGCATAAGGACCATCATGGAAGTCAACCCCGAGTACCTCCCGGCGTTGCCAATCCTGGATGCACCGAAACCTTGGGGGCCACAGGAAAGGCAGGCGATAGTCCGGGTCCTGCCCGCCGGCGAGGAATAAGGGAACACCACCCCTCGCATTAGCGAAGCACCGTTTCCAAAAGGCCACGACCAGGAGCCCCCCCCCCCTTTTTTTTATTTGATCTTGATTTTGACAATACGATTTGTAACAATATATTGGTTTTGTTTTTCCCCGCATAAATTAGAATTTTTTATTGTAATCCCTTTGCGTCCCTTAGATCTAGTGGCGTGAATTATAGCCTTAAGTCGCGAAGAAAAGCGCACGCGTCGACAGCCACGCACGGGTCAACCACGAAACAGCCTCACGAGACCGTTTCGTGTCTAAGGGGGGAGGTGTTACATAGACCCTTCAGGTCCATCCCGTGCTCGCTGTCCTCGCGTCGCTTTCTTTCAAAAGGCGATTCAGCGGAATCGCCTCGCGTGTAGAAGTCACGTTGTGCTTAGCCCATGGCAACAGTCATAGGGACGGCGCCCGCGCTCGTGTCGGTCCCGGATATTTCGCAATATTCAGGGAAATTAGCAAGGCAATCGACAGCTGCCGACGGGGCAGTATTCCCCACTTAGGGGGATCGTTCGAGGTTCGGCCCGCGATCGAGAGCCGGAAAAGGGGCATTGAGATTCGAGAGTTCAAGTTAGGGAGTCACGACGAGCCGGAGGGCCGTCTAGATACCGCGACCACGTCTCCGCGTTGATTCCGCGTAGGGCATTCGGCCGATAGTAATTCGTAAAAGGGTAACTCCATCCGACACACCGAGAACGGCCTAGCCGGGAGTGCCCTTGTGCGTCAATCAGGACCGACGTACGACCGCGAAGATAAGCGACGATCCGAGACTAAGAGGCGCGACGGACCCCAGGTCACCGACTTCCGTGTGCTACCCGAAACCAGAACGAGCGACCACGACCTGCGCTAGGTAGAGCGACACAGCAAGCGAGCGAAACGCGAGACGGCAAGCGTGCCGTGCGATAACAGCGAGCGACAGCTGAGACGAAGCGCCGTCTCGAGGTATGAAATTCTGACTAATTTCTGTAACAATATATTTTCTTGATTGATTTTTTCCTTTATATCCCTTGTACTCTTTTATTCGACCCCTGTATTACCTCCCCGATCCACAGTAATTGTAGTCAAGGCGTGCTTTAGCACCTTAACAGAGCAAGAACCCGATAATTCATCTCGACCGCTCGGGGTGATTCACAAAAGTCCCTTCAGGACGTAACAAAGGTTTCAAAAAATTTTATGAAATTTGACTAAAAATTTTTCAAAAAACCAAAAAATACAAGTTAATTTCATCTAAATTAAATCAAATTTAGCTCATCCGACAAAAATTCTCATGAAGATCCAAAAAAATCAAAGTAGGTTTCAAAAAATTTTATGAAATTTGACTAAAAATTGTTAAAAAGTCCAAAAAATAGAAGTTAATTTCATCAAAATTTACTCAAATTTAGCTCATCCGACAAAAAATCTCATGAAAATCCAAAAAAATCAATGTAGGTATCAAAAAATTTTGTGAAATTTGACTAAAAATTTTTAATAATTCCAAAAAATGCAACTTAATTTCATCTAAATTTACTCAAATATAGCTCATCCGACAAAAAATCTCATGAAGATCCAAATAAATCAAAGTAGGTTTCAAAAAATTTTATGAAATTAGACTAAAAATTGTTAAAAAGTCCAAAAAATAGAAGTTAATTTCATCAAAATTTACTCAAATTTAGCTCATCCGACAAAAAATGTCATGAAAATCCAAAAAAATCAATGTAGGTATCAAAAAATTTTGTGAAATTTGACTAAAAATTGTTAAAAATTCCAAAAAATGGAAGTTAATTTCATCTAAATTTACTCAAATTTAGCTCATCCGACAAAAAATCTCATGAAAATACAAAAAAAATCGAAGTAGGTTTCAAAAAATTTTATGAAATTTGACTAAAAATTGTTAAAAAGTCCAAAAAATAGAAGTTAATTTCAACAAAATTTACTCAAATTTAGCTCATCCGACAAAAAATCTCATGAAAATCCAAAAAAATCAATGAAGGTTTCAAAAAATTTTATGAAATTTGACTAAAAATTTTTAAAAATTCCAAAAAATGCAAGTTAATTTCATCTAAATTTACTCAAATTTAGCTCCTCCGACAAAAAAACTCATGAAAATCCAAAAAAATCGAAGTAGATTTCAAACAATTTTCACGAAATTTGACTAAAAATTGTTAAAAATTCCAAAAAATGGAAGTTAATTTCATCTAAATTTACTCAAATTTAGCTCATCCGACAAAAAATCTCATGAAAATACAAAAAAATCGAAGTAGGTTTCAAAAAATTTTATGAAATTTGACTAAAAATTGTTAAAAAGGCCAAAAAATAGAAGTTAATTTCATCAAAATTTACTCAAATTTAGCTCATCCGACAAAAAATCTCATGAAAATCCAAAAAAATCAATGAAGGTTTCAAAAAATTTTATGAAATTTGACTAAAAATTTTTCAAAAAACCAAAAAATACAAGTTAATTTCATCTAAATTAAATCAACTTTAGCTCATCCGACAAAAATTCTCATGAAGATCCAAAAAAATCAAAGTAGGTTTCAAAAAATTTTATGAAATTTGACTAAAAATTGTTAAAAAGTCCAAAAAATAGAAGTTAATTTCATCAAAATTTACTCAAATTTAGCTCATCCGACAAAAAATCTCATGAAAATCCAAAAAAATCAATGTAGGTATCAAAAAATTTTGTGAAATTTGACTAATAATTTTTAAAAATTCCAAAAAATGCAAGTTAATTTCATCTAAATTTACTCAAATTTAGCTCATCCGACAAAAAATCTCATGAAGATCCAAATAAATCAAAGTAGGTTTCAAAAAATTTTATGAAATGTGACTAAAAATTGTTAAAAAGTCCAAAAAATAGAAGTTAATTTCATCAAAATTTACTCAAATTTAGCTCATCCGACAAAAAATCTCATGAAAATCCAAAAAAAATCAATGTAGATTTCAAACAATTTTCACGATATTTGACTAAAAGTTGTTAAAAAATCCAAAAAATGGAAGTTAATTTCATCTAAATTTACCCAAATTTAGCTCCTCCGACAAAAAAACTCATGAAAATCCCAAAAATCAAAGTAGATTTCAAACAATTTTCACGAGATTTGACTGAAAATTGTTAAAATATCCAAAAAATGGAAGTTAATTTCATCTAAATTTACTCAAATTTAGCTCATCCGACAAAAAATCTCATGAAGATCCAAAAAAAATCAAAGTAGGTCTCAAAAAATTTATGAAATTTGACTAAAAATTGTTAAAAAGTCCAAAAAAAAAATAGAAGTTAATTTCATCAAAATTTACTCAAATTTAGCTCATCCGACAACAAATCTCATGAAAATCCAAAAAAATCAATGTAGGTATCAAAAAATTTTGTGAAATTTGACTAAAAATTTTTAAAAATTCCAAAAAAATGCAAGTTAATTTCATCTAAAATTTACCCAAATTTAGCTCCTCCGATAAAAAAACTCATGAAAATCCCAAAAATCAAAGTAGATTTCAAACAACTTTCACGAGATTTGACTGAAAATTCTTAAAATATCCAAAAAATGGAAGTTAATTTCATCTAAATTTACTCAAATTTAGCTCATCCGACAAAAATTCTCATGAAGATCCAAAAAAATCAAAGTAGGTTTCAAAAAATTTTATGAAATTTGACTAAAAATTGTTAAAAAGTCCAAAAAATAGAAGTTAATTTCATCAACATTTACTCAAATTTAGCTCATCCGACAAAAAATCTCATGAAAACAATTTTCACGAGATTTGACTGAAAATTGTTAAAATATCCAAAAAATGGAAGTTAATTTCATCTAAATTTACTCAAATTTAGCTCATCCGACAAAAATTCTCATGAAGATCCAAAAAAATCAAAGTAGGTTTCAAAAAATTTTATGAAATTTGACTAAAAATTGTTAAAAAGTCCAAAAAATAGAAGTTAATTTCATCAACATTTACTCAAATTTAGCTCATCCGACAAAAAATCTCATGAAAATCCAAAAAAATCAATGTAGGTATCAAAAAATTTTGTGAAATTTGACTAATAATTTTTAAAAATTCCAAAAAATGCAAGTTAATTTCATCTAAATTTACTCAAATTTAGCTCATCCGACAAAAAATCTCATGAAGATCCAAATAAATCAAAGTAGGTTTCAAAAAATTTTATGAAATTTGACTAAAAATTGTTAAAAAGTCCAAAAAATAGAAGTTAATTTCATCAAAATTTACTCAAATTTAGCTCATCCGACAAAAAATCTCATGAAAATCCAAAAAAATCAATGTAGATTTCAAACAATTTTCACGATATTTGACTAAAAGTTGTTAAAAAATCCAAAAAATGGAAGTTAATTTCATCTAAATATACCCAAATTTAGCTCCTCCGACAAAAAAACTCATGAAAATCCCAAAAATCAAAGTAGATTTCAAACAATTTTCACGAGATTTGACTGAAAATTGTTAAAATATCCAAAAAATGGAAGTTAATTTCATCTAAATTTACTCAAATTTAGCTCATCCGACAAAAAATCTCATGAAGATCCAAAAAAATCAAAGTAGGTCTCAAAAAATTTATGAAATTTGACTAAAAATTGTTAAAAAGTCCAAAAAAAATAGAAGTTAATTTCATCAAAATTTACTCAAATTTAGCTCATCCGACAAAAAATCTCATGAAAATCCAAAAAAAACAATGTAGGTATCAAAAAATTTTGTGAAATTTGACTAAAAATTTTTAAAAATTCCAAAAAATGCAAGTTAATTTCATCTAAATTTACTCAAATTTAGCTCATCCGACAAAAAATCTCATGAAGATCCAAATAAATCAAAGTAGGTTTCAAAAAATTTTATGAAATTCGACTAAAAATTGTTAGAAAGTCCAAAAAATAGAAGTTAATATCATCAAAATTGAATCAAATTTAGCTCATCCGACAAAAAATCTCATGAAAATCCAAAAAAATCAATGTAGGTTTCAAAAAATTTTGCGAAATTTGACTAAAAATTGTTAAAAATTCCAAAAAATGGAAGTTAATTTCATCGAAATTTACTCAAATTTAGCTCATCCGACAAAAAATCTCATGAAAATCCAAAAAAATCAAAGTAGGTTTCAAAAAATTTTGTGAAATTTGACTAAAAATTTTTAAAAATTCCAAAAAATGCAAGTTAATTTCATCTAAATTTACTCAAATTTAGCTCATCCGACAAAAAATCTCATGAAGATCCAAATAAATCAAAGTAGGTTTCAAAAAATTTTATGAAATTAGACTAAAAATTGTTAAAAAGTCCAAAAAATAGAAGTTAATTTCATCAAAATTTACTCAAATTTAGCTCATCCGACAAAAAATGTCATGAAAATCCAAAAAAATCAATGTAGGTATCAAAAAATTTTGTGAAATTTGACTAAAAATTTTTAAAAATTCCAAAAAATGCAAGTTAATTTCATCTAAATTTACTCAAATTTAGCTCATCCGACAAAAAATCTCATGAAGATCCAAATAAATCAAAGTAGGTTTCAAAAAATTTTATGAAATTTGACTAAAAATTGTTAAAAAGTCCAAAAAATAGAAGTTAATTTCATCAAAATTTAATCAAATTTAGCTCATCCGAGAAAAAATCTCATGAAAATCCAAAAAAATCAATGTAGGTTTCAAAAAATTTTGCGAAATTTGACTAAAAAGTGTTAAAAATTCCAAAAAATGGAAGTTAATTTCATCGAAATTTACTCAAATTTAGCTCATCCGACAAAAAATCTCATGAAAATCCAAAAAAATCAAAGTAGGTTTCAAAAAATTTTGTGAAATTTGACTAAAAATTTTTAAAAATTCCAAAAAATGCAAGTTAATTTCATCTAAATTTACTCAAATTTAGCTCATCCGACAAAAAATCTCATGAAGATCCAAATAAATCAAAGTAGTTTTCAAAAAATTTTATGAAATTTGAATAAAAATTGTTAAAAAGTCCAAAAAATAGAAGTTAATTTCATCAAAATTTAATCAAATTTAGCTCATCCGACAAAAAATCTCATGAAAATCCAAAAAAATCAATGTAGGTTTCAAAAAATTTTGCGAAATTTGACTAAAAATTGTTAAAAATTCCAAAAAATGGAAGTTAATTTCATCGAAATTTACTCAAATTTAGCACAACCGACAAAAAATCTCATGAAAATCCAAAAAAATCAAAGTAGGTTTCAAAAAATTTTGTGAAATTTGACTAAAAATTTTTAAAAATTCCAAAAAATGCAAGTTAATTTCATCTACATTTACTCAAATTTAGCTCCTCCGACAAAAAAACTCATGAAAAACCAAAAAAATCGAAGTAGATTTCAAACAATTTTCACGAAATTTGACTAAAAATTGTTAAAAAAACCAAAAAATGGAAGTTAATTTCATCTAAATTTACTCAAATTTAGCTCATCCGACAAAAAATCTTATGAAAATACAAAAAAATCGAAGTAGGTTTCAAAAAATTTTATGAAATTTGACTAAAAATTGTTAAAAAGTCCAAAAAATAGAAGTTAATTTCATCAAAATTTACTCAAATTTAGCTCATCCGACAAAAAATCTCATGAAAATCCAAAAAAATCAATGAAGGTTTCAAAAAATTTTTTGAAATTTGACTAAAAATTTTTCAAAAAACCAAAAAATACAAGTTAATTTCATCTAAATTAAATCAAATTTAGCTCATCCGACAAAAATTCTCATGAAGATCCAAAAAAATCAAAGTAGGTTTCAAAAAATTTTATGAAATTTGACTAAAAATTGTTAAAAAGTCCAAAAAATAGAAGTTAATTTCATCAAAATTTACTCAAATTTAGCTCATCCGACAAAAAATCTCATGAAAATCCAAAAAAATCAATGTAGGTATCAAAAAATTTTGTGAAATTTGACTAAAAATTTTTAAAAATTCCTAAAAATGCAAGTTAATTTCATCTAAATTTACTCAAATTTAGCTCATCCGACAAAAAATCTCATGAAGATCCAAAAAAATCAATGTAGGTATCAAAAAATTTTGTGAAATTTGACTAAAAATTTTTAAAAATTCCAAAAAATACAAGTTAATTTCATCTAAATTTACTCAAATTTAGCTCATCCGACAAAAAATCTCATGAAGATCCAAATAAATCAAAGTAGGTCTCAAAAAATTTATGAAATTTGACTAAAAATTGTTAAAAAGTCCAAAAAAAATAGAAGTTAATTTCATCAAAATTTACTCAAATTTAGCTCATCCGACAACAAATCTCATGAAGATCCAAATAAATCAAAGTAGGTCTCAAAAAATTTATGAAATTTGACTAAAAATTGTTAAAAAGTCCAAAAAAAATAGAAGTTAATTTCATCAAAATTTACTCAAATTTAGCTCATCCGACAACAAATCTCATGAAAATCCAAAAAAATCAATGTAGGTATCAAAAAATTTTGTGAAATTTGACTAAAAATTTTTAAAAATTCCAAAAAATACAAGTTAATTTCATCTAAATTTACTCAAATTTAGCTCATCCGACAAAAAATCTCATGAAGATCCAAATAAATCAAAGTAGGTTTCAAAAAATTTTATGAAATTCGACTAAAAATTGTTAAAAAGTCCAAAAAATAGAAGTTAATTTCATCAAAATTTAATCAAATTTAGCTCATCCGACAAAAAATATCATGAAAATCCAAAAAAAATCAAAGTAGGTTTCAAAAAATTTTGCGAAATTTGACTAAAAATTGTTAAAAATTCCAAAAAATGGAAGTTAATTTCATCGAAATTTACTCAAATTTAGCTCAACCGACAAAAAATCTCATGAAAATCCAAAAAAAATCAAAGTAGGTTTCAAAAAATTTTGTGAAATTTGACTAAAAATTTTTAAAATTCCAAAAAATGCAAGTTAATTTCATCTACATTTACTCAAATTTAGCTCCTCCGACAAAAAAACTCATGAAAATCCAAAAAAATCGAAGTAGATTTCAAACAATTTTCACGAAATTTGACTAAAAATTGTTAAAAAAACCAAAAAATGGAAGTTAATTTCATCTAAATTTACTCAAATTTAGCTCATCCGACAAAAAATCTCATGAAAATACAAAAAAATCGAAGTAGGTTTCAAAAAATTTTATGAAATTTGACTAAAAATTGTTAAAAAGTCCAAAAAATAGAAGTTAATTTCATCAAAATTTACTCAAATTTAGCTCATCCGACAAAAAATCTCATGAAAATCCAAAAAAATCAATGAAGGTTTCAAAAAATTTTATGAAATTTGACTAAAAATTTTTAAAAATTCCAAAAAATGCAAGTTAATTTCATCTAAATTTACTCAAATTTAGCTCCTCCGACAAAAAAAACTCATGAAAATCCAAAAAAATCGAAGTAGATTTCAAACAATTTTCACGAAATTTGACTAAAAATTGTTAAAAATTCCAAAAAATGGAAGTTAATTTCATCTAAATTTACTCAAATTTAGCTCATCCGACAAAAAATCTCATGAAAATACAAAAAAATCGAAGTAGGTTTCAAAAAATTTTATGAAATTTGACTAAAAATTGTTAAAAAGGCCAAAAAATAGAAGTTAATTTCATCAAAATTTACTCAAATTTAGCTCATCCGACAAAAAATCTCATGAAAATCCAAAAAAATCAATGAAGGTTTCAAAAAATTTTTTGAAATTTGACTAAAAATTTTTCAAAAAACCAAAAAATACAAGTTAATTTCATCTAAATTAAATCAAATTTAGCTCATCCGACAAAAATTCTCATGAAGATCCAAAAAAATCAAAGTAGGTTTCAAAAAATTTTATGAAATTTGACTAAAAATTGTTAAAAAGTCCAAAAAATAGAAGTTAATTTCATCAAAATTTACTCAAATTTAGCTCATCCGACAAAAAATCTCATGAAAATCCAAAAAAATCAATGTAGGTATCAAAAAATTTGTGAAATTTGACTAAAAATTTTTAAAAATTCCTAAAAATGCAAGTTAATTTCATCTAAATTTACTCAAATTTAGCTCATCCGACAAAAAATCTCATGAAGATCCAAATAAATCAATGTAGGTTTCAAAAAATTTTATGAAATTTGACTAAAAATTGTTAAAAAGTCCAAAAAATAGAAGTTAATTTCATCAAAATTTACTCAAATTTAGCTCATCCGACAAAAAATCTCATGAAAATCCAAAAAAATCAATGTAGATTTCAAAACAATTTTCACGATATTTGACTAAAAGTTGTTAAAAAATCCAAAAAATGGAAGTTAATTTCATCTAAATTTACCCAAATTTAGCTCCTCCGACAAAAAAACTCATGAAAATCCCAAAAATCAAAGTAGATTTCAAACAATTTTCACGAGATTTGACTGAAAATTGTTAAAATATCCAAAAAAATGGAAGTTAATTTCATCTAAATTTACTCAAATTTAGCTCATCCGACAAAAAATCTCATGAAGATCCAAAAAAATCAAAGTAGGTCTCAAAAAATTTATGAAATTTGACTAAAAATTGTTAAAAAGTCCAAAAAAAATAGAAGTTAATTTCATCAAAATTTACTCAAATTTAGCTCATCCGACAACAAATCTCATGAAAATCCAAAAAAATCAATGAGGTATCAAAAAATTTTGTGAAATTTGACTAAAAATTTTTAAAAATTCCAAAAAATACAAGTTAATTTCATCTAAATTTACTCAAATTTAGCTCATCCGACAAAAAATCTCATGAAAATCCAAAAAAATCAATGTAGGTTTCAAAAAATTTTGCGAAATTTGACTAAAAATTGTTAAAAATTCCAAAAAATGGAAGTTAATTTCATCGAAATTTACTCAAATTTAGCTCATCCGACAAAAAATCTCATAAAAATCCAAAAAAATCAAAGTAGGTTTCAAAAAATTTTGTGAAATTTGACTAAAAATTTTTAAAAATTCCAAAAAATGCAAGTTAATTTCATCTAAATTTACTCAAATTTAGCTCATCCGACAAAAAATCTCATGAAGATCCAAATAAATCAATGTAGGTTTCAAAAAATTTTATGAAATTAGACTAAAAATTGTTAAAAAGTCCAAAAAATAGAAGTTAATTTCATCAAAATTTACTCAAATTTAGCTCATCCGACAAAAAATCTCATGAAAATCCAAAAAAATCAATGTAGGTTTCAAAAAATTTTGCGAAATTTGACTAAAAATTGTTAAAAATTCCAAAAAATGGAAGTTAATTTCATCGAAATTTACTCAAATTTAGCTCATCCGCCAAAAAATCTCATGAAAATCCAAAAAATCAAAGTAGGTTTCAAAAAATTTTGTGAAATTTGACTAAAAATTTTTAAAAATTCCAAAAAATGCAAGTTAATTTCATCTAAATTTACTCAAATTTAGCTCCTCCGACAAAAAAACTCATGAAAATCCAAAAAAATCGAAGTAGATTTCAAACAATTTTCACGAAATTTGACTAAAAATTGTTAAAAATTCCTAAAAATGCAAGTTAATTTCATCAAAATTTAATCAAATTTAGCTCATCCGACAAAAAATCTCATGAAAATCCAAAAAAATCAATGTAGGTTTCAAAAAATTTTGCGAAATTTGACTATAAATTGTTAAAAATTCCAAAAAATGGAAGTTAATTTCATCGAAATTTACTCAAATTTAGCTCAACCGACAAAAAATCTCATGAAAATCCAAAAAAATCAAAGTAGGTTTCAAAAAATTTTGTGAAATTTGACTAAAAATTTTTAAAAATTCCAAAAAATGCAAGTTAATTTCATCTACATTTACTCAAATTTAGCTCCTCCGACAAAAAAACTCATGAAAATCCAAAAAAATCGAAGTAGATTTCAAACAATTTTCACGAAATTTGACTAAAAATTGTTAAAAAAACCAAAAAATGGAAGTTAATTTCATCTAAATTTACTCAAATTTAGCTCATCCGACAAAAAATCTCATGAAAATACAAAAAAATCGAAGTAGGTTTCAAAAAATTTTATGAAATTTGACTAAAAATTGTTAAAAAGTCCAAAAAATAGAAGTTAATTTCATCAAAATTTACTCAAATTTAGCTCATCCGACAAAAAATCTCATGAAAATCCAAAAAAATCAATGAAGGTTTCAAAAAATTTTATGAAATTTGACTAAAAATTTTTAAAAATTCCAAAAAATGCAAGTTAATTTCATCTAAATTTACTCAAATTTAGCTCGTCCGACAAAAAAACTCATGAAAATCCAAAAAAATCGAAGTAGATTTCAAACAATTTTCACGAAATTTGACTAAAAATTGTTAAAAATTCCAAAAAATGGAAGTTAATTTCATCTAAATTTACTCAAATTTAGCTCATCCGACAAAAAATCTCATGAAAATACAAAAAAATCGAAGTAGGTTTCAAAAAATTTTATGAAATTTGACTAAAAATTGTTAAAAAGGCCAAAAAATAGAAGTTAATTTCATCAAAATTTACTCAAATTTAGCTCATCCGACAAAAAATCTCATGAAAATCCAAAAAAATCAATGAAGGTTTCAAAAAATTTTTTGAAATTTGACTAAAAATTTTTCAAAAAACCAAAAAATACAAGTTAATTTCATCTAAATTAAATCAAATTTAGCTCATCCGACAAAAATTCTCATGAAGATCCAAAAAAATCAAAGTAGGTTTCAAAAAATTTTATGAAATTTGACTAAAAATTGTTAAAAAGTCCAAAAAATAGAAGTTAATTTCATCAAAATTTACTCAAATTTAGCTCATCCGACAAAAAATCTCATGAAAATCCAAAAAAATCAATGTAGGTATCAAAAAATTTTGTGAAATTTGACTAAAAATTTTAAAAATTCCTAAAAATGCAAGTTAATTTCATCTAAATTTACTCAAATTTAGCTCATCCGACAAAAAATCTCATGAAGATCCAAATAAATCAATGTAGGTTTCAAAAAATTTTATGAAATTTGACTAAAAATTGTTAAAAAGTCCAAAAAATAGAAGTTAATTTCATCAAAATTTACTCAAATTTAGCTCATCCGACAAAAAATCTCATGAAAATCCAAAAAAAATCAATGTAGATTTCAAACAATTTTCACGATATTTGACTAAAAGTTGTTAAAAAATCCAAAAAATGGAAGTTAATTTCATCTAAATTTACCCAAATTTAGCTCCTCCGACAAAAAAACTCATGAAAATCCCAAAAATCAAAGTAGATTTCAAACAATTTTCACGAGATTTGACTGAAAATTGTTAAAATATCCAAAAAATGGAAGTTAATTTCATCTAAATTTACTCAAATTTAGCTCATCCGACAAAAAATCTCATGAAGATCCAAAAAAATCAAAGTAGGTCTCAAAAAATTTATGAAATTTGACTAAAAATTGTTAAAAAGTCCAAAAAAAATAGAAGTTAATTTCATCAAAATTTACTCAAATTTAGCTCATCCGACAACAAATCTCATGAAAATCCAAAAAAATCAATGTAGGTATCAAAAAATTTTGTGAAATTTGACTAAAAATTTTTAAAAATTCCAAAAAATACAAGTTAATTTCATCTAAATTTACTCAAATTCAGCTCATCCGACAAAAAATCTCATGAAGATCCAAATAAATCAAAGTAGGTTTCAAAAAATTTTATGAAATTCGACTAAAAATTGTTAAAAAGTCCAAAAAATAGAAGTTAATTTCATCAAAATTTAATCAAATTTAGCTCATCCGACAAAAAATCTCATGAAAATCCAAAAAAATCAATGTAGGTTTCAAAAAATTTTGCGAAATTTGACTAAAAATTGTTAAAAATTCCAAAAAATGGAAGTTAATTTCATCGAAATTTACTCAAATTTAGCTCATCCGACAAAAAATCTCATAAAAATCCAAAAAAATCAAAGTAGGTTTCAAAAAATTTTGTGAAATTTGAATAAAAATTTTAAAAATTCCAAAAAAATGCAAGTTAATTTCATCTAAATTTACTCAAATTTAGCTCATCCGACAAAAAATCTCATGAAGATCCAAATAAATCAATGTAGGTTTCAAAAAATTTTATGAAATTAGAGTAAAAATTGTTAAAAAGTCCAAAAAATAGAAGTTAATTTCATCAAAATTTACTCAAATTTAGCTCATCCGACAAAAAATCTCATGAAAATCCAAAAAAATCAATGTAGGTTTCAAAAAATTTTGCGAAATTTGACTAAAAATTGTTAAAAATTCCAAAAAATGGAAGTTAATTTCATCGAAATTTACTCAAATTTAGCTCATCCGACAAAAAATCTCATGAAAATCCAAAAATCAAAGTAGGTTTCAAAAAATTTTGTGAAATTTGACTAAAAATTTTTAAAAATTCCAAAAAAATGCAAGTTAATTTCATCTAAATTTACTCAAATTTAGCTCCTCCGACAAAAAAACTCATGAAAATCCAAAAAAATCGAAGTAGATTTCAAACAATTTTCACGAAATTTGACTAAAAATTGTTAAAAATTCCAAAAAATGGAAGTTAATTTCATCTAAATTTACTCAAATTTAGCTCATCCGACAAAAAATCTCATGAAAATACAAAAAAATCGAAGTAGGTTTCAAAAAATTTTATGAAATTTGACTAAAAATTGTTAAAAAGGCCAAAAAATAGAAGTTAATTTCATCAAAATTTACTCAAATTTAGCTCATCCGACAAAAAATCTCATGAAAATCCAAAAAAATCAATGAAGGTTTCAAAAAATTTTATGAAATTTGACTAAAAATTTTTCAAAAAACCAAAAAATACAAGTTAATTTCATCTAAATTAAATCAAATTTAGCTCATCCGACGAAAATTCTCATGAAGATCCAAAAAAATCAAAGTAGGTTTCAAAAAATTTTATGAAATTTGACTAAAAATTGTTAAAAAGTCCAAAAAATAGAAGTTAATTTCATCAAAATTTACTCAAATTTAGCTCATCCGACAAAAAATCTCATGAAAATCCAAAAAAATCAATGTAGGTATCAAAAAATTTTGTGAAATTTGACTAAAAATTTTTAAAAATTCCAAAAAATGCAAGTTATTTA
>OX122891.2:20139423-20171123 GCA_944738655.2 Andrena hattorfiana
CAAAAAATCAATGTAGGTTTCAAAAAATTTTGCGAAATTTGACTAAAAATTGTTAAAAATTCCAAAAAATGGAAGTTAATTTCATTCTAAATTTACTCAAGTTTAGCTCATCCGACAAAAAATCTCATGAAAATCCAAAAAAATCAAAGTAGGTTTCAAAAAATTTGGTGAAATTTGACTAAAACTTTTAAAAATTCCAAAAAATGCAAGTTAATTTCATCTAAATTTACTCAAATTTAGCTCCTTCCGACAAAAAAACTCATGAAAATCCCAAAAATCAAAGTAGATTTCAAATAATTTTCACGAAATTTGACTGAAAATTGTTAAAAAATCAAGAAAAATGGAAGATTTCATTTCATCTAAATTTACTCAAATTTAGCTCATCCGACAAAAAATCTCATGAAGATCCAAAAAAATCAAAGTAGGTTTCAAAAAATTTATGAAATTTGACTAAAAATTGTTAAAAAGTCCAAAAAAATAGAAGTTAATTTCATCAAAATTTAATCAAATTTAGCTCCTCCGACAAAAAAACTCATGAAAATCCAAAAAAATCGGAGTAGATTTCAAATAATTTTCACGAAATTTGACTAAAACTTGTAAAAAAATCCAAAAAATAGAAGTCAATTTCATCTAAATTTACTCAAATTTAGCTCCTCCGACAAAAAAACTCATGAAAATCCAAAAAAATCGAAGTAGATTTCAAACAATTTTCACGAAATTTGACTAAAAATGGTTAAAAAATCAAAAAAATCGAAAGTTAATTTCATCTAAATTTACTCAAATTTAGCTCCTCCGACAAAAAAACTCATGAAAATCCCAAAAATCAAAGTAGATTTCAAACAATTTTCACGAAATTTGACTTAAAATTGTTAAAAAATCCAAAAAATGGAAGTTAATTTCATCTAAAATTTACTCAAATTTAGCTCATCCGACAAAAAATCTCATGAAGATCCAAAAAAATCAAAGTAGGTTTCAAAAAATTTTATGAAATTTGACTAAAAATTGTTAAAAAAGTCCAAAAAATTGAAGTTAATTTCATCAAAATTTACTCAAATTTAGCTCATCCGACAAAAAATCTCATGAAAATCCAAAAAAATCAATGTAGGTTTCAAAAAATTTTGCGAAATTTGAGTAAAAATTGTTTAAAAATTGTTAAAAATTCCAAAAAATGGAAGTTAATTTCATCTAAATTTACTCAAATTTAGCTCCTCCGACAAAAAAACTCATGAAAATCCCAAAAATCAAAGTAGATTTCAAACAATTTTCACGAAATTTGACTGAAAATTGTTAAAAAATCCAAAAAATGGAAGTTAATTTCATCTAAATTTACTCAAATTTAGCTCATCCGACAAAAAATCTCATGAAGATCCAAAAAAATCAAAGTAGGTTTCAAAAAATTTTATGAAATTTGACTAAAAATTGTTAAAAAGTCCAAAAAATAGAAGTTAATTTCATCAAAATTTACTCAAATTTAGCTCATCCGACAAAAAATCTCATGAAAATCCAAAAAAATCAATGTAGGTTTCAAAAAATTTTGCGAAATTTGACTAAAAATTGTTAAAAATTCCAAAAAATGGAAGTTAATTTCATCTAAATTTACTCAAATTTAGCTCATCCGACAAAAAATCTCATGAAAATCCAAAAAAATCAAAGTAGGTTTCAAATAATTTTCACGATATTTGACTAAAAGTTGTTAAAAAATCCAAAAAATGGAAGTTCACTTCATCTAAATTTACTCAAATTTAGCTCCTCCGACAAAAAAACTCATGAAAATCCCAAAAATCAAAGTAGATTTCAAACAATTTTCACGAAATTTGACTGAAAATTGTTAAAAAATCAAAAAAATGGAAGTTCATTTCATCTAAATTTACTCAAATTTAGCTCATCCGACAAAAAATCTCATGAAGATCCAAAAAAATCAAAGTAGGTTTCAAAAAATTTTATGAAATTTGACTAAAAATTGTTAAAAAGTCCAAAAAATAGAAGTTAATTTCATCAAAATTTAATCAAATTTAGCTCCTCCGACAAAAAAACTCATGAAAATCCAAAGAAATCGAAGTAGATTTCAAACAATTTTCACGATATTTGACTAAAAGTTGTAAAAAAATCCAAAAAATACAAGTTAATTTCATCTAAATTTACTCAAATTTAGCTCCTCCGACAAAAAAACTCATGAAAATCCCAAAAATCAAAGTAGATTTCAAACAATTTTCACGAAATTTGACTAAAAATGGTTAAAAAATCAAAAAAATCGAAGTTAATTTCATCTAAATTTACTCAAATTTAGATCCTCCGACAAAAAAACTCATGAAAATCCCAAAAATCAAAGTGGGTTTCAAAAAATTTTATGAAAGTTGACTAAAAATTGTTAAAAAGTCCAAAAAAATAGAAGTTAATTTCATCAAAATTTACTCAAACTTACCTCATCCGACAAAAAATCTCATGAAGATCCAAAAAAAATCAAAGTAGGTTTCAAAAAATTTTATGAAATTTGACTAAAAATTGTTAAAAAGTCCAAAAAATGGAAGTTAATTTCATCTAAATTTACTCAAATTAACTCCTCCGACAAAAAAACTCATGAAAATCCCAAAAATCAAAGTAGATTTCAAACAATTTTCACGAAATTTGACTGAAAATTGTTAAAAAATCCAAAAAATGGAAGTTAATTTCATCTAAATTTACTCAAATTTAGCTCATCCGACAAAAAATCTCATGAAGATCCAAAAAAATCAAAGTAGGTTTCAAAAAATTTTATGAAATTTGACTAAAAATTGTTAAAATGTCCAAAAAATAGAAGTTAATTTCATAAAAATTTACTCAAATTTAGCTCATTCGACAAAAAATCTCATTGTCACGTCCCGGGTGGAGGTCTTTAGGGAACGATGACTATGTGGGGAGAATGTCAGGCGAGAATGTGAAATCCTACACACTGGGGTTGGTAGCTTTTAGGCGCGAATCTTAAATCCGTCACACTGAGGGTAGAAGGAGGTCAGGCGCGAATCTTGCATCCGTCACACTGAGGGTGGAAGGAGGTCAGGCGCGAAACTTAAATCCGTCACACTGAGGGTAGAAGGAGGTCAGGCGCGAATCTTGCATCTGTCACACTGAGGGTGGAAGGAGGTCAGGCGCGAAACTTAAATCCGTCACACTGAGGGTAGAAGGAGTCAGGCGCGAATCTTTAATCCTTCACACTGAGGGTAAAAAGGAGTCAGGCGCGAATCTTTAATCCTTCACACTGAGGGTGGAAGGGGGTCAGGCGCGAATCTTACATCCAGCACACTGATCGACCAGGGAAGTTTAATGGCGAATGGTATCCGGGGAACACCCGTTAGAGCACTTGTTTTGGTTTGGCCCGGTAATTGGATTTAACGTTGCATTCACATAAGAAGTTACACGCAATGCTTCCGCGATATCCGTCTAAGCATACGGCTGTACACGGCCCGTGCAAAAGAACGTTGGTAAACACTGCAAGCACTTTCGCGTTCGCGAACCGAGATCAGCTGTTGCTGCAATTTGTTTTGGTTTTGGGGTTTTTTGTACCCGAAGAATATACACAATAGTTCGAAGCGTGATTTAAGCAAAGAGGTTTATTAGCTTGAAACCCGAATATATGCACTGGTTATGTTTATAGAAATATTAACATGAGAATGCGTTAGACATTAAGCATTTGCACATAACATATATATAAATGTGTCAATATAAGAATATGAACATGATACACATGGAAATAAGCCAATGAAATGATATAAAGCAATAAGCGAAATAATACAAAATGTTATAATAAAGCAATAAGCGAAATAATACAAAATATCATGAAATGCAATAAGCGTTGGTAATACAAATAATATGATGATTAGAAAGAATAGTTATAAGACAAGATGATATGTATGATGGTGATATGCAGATATATATATAAATGGTAATTGTAATTGCTTACGAGGATCTATGATGGTGATGAACACTGATAAAATAAACTTCTTAATGAAAGATTTCTTAACGAAAGAGAGTGTCGATGGTTTCTGTCGAAAGAGGACTTTTGCCTCGGTCCCCTCGTATTTATATATTTGTCGCGGGGGTAAGCGCGGTACAGGCCTTGACCTATTTAATGAATAAGTCGCAGTAGGACTTCCGGGGTTTTTACAAAGGTGCGTCTATTATTAGACGCATTTTCTGTCACGTACACCAAATATTCGTCGTAATTATACTTCCGGGGTTTTTATGACTGTGGAATAATATGCTCAACCCATCGAATGGATTTTGGGAGTTTTAATAGGAAAAGGGGTAGAATGGCTTGGACTCGGTGAGTCGTAAAGAGGGGAGTGAGACGTGGTCTCGATTTAAGAGGTTTTTGGGACGAAGGACTTGTTTAAATTCAAGTATGAAGGAGGGATTGGTGCCTCGTAGGGCGAATAAGCGAAGGAAGTTTCGTACCGACCATCTTGAGATGGGGACCGCTAAGGTACATCGTCAAGGTGATCAGCGATTGAGGAAAAGGGGGTAAGAGTTGAGTTTGAGGGACTTTGGTGGAGTGGTTTTGAGATTTATGACAGAGTTCTGAGAATAATACCGCGCGAAAAATAGTGGGATATCACACCTCCCCCCTTATGTGAAGAAATTTGTACATTTCTTAACATTAAGGCGAGGTGTGGAATTATTTATGAAACGGTGACGTCTCCCTTCTCGGAAGAGAGAAAATAAACGAAAATGTGACTTGAATATTAAAAAGAAATAAACTGAATATTGTGCCAACGGGCGTAAGAAAAACTAAACCTAATTAAAGTGAAATGACTAATTCTAAAGGAGGAATTATGTACAGGGGACTATTTACAGGGAACTATATACAGAGGATAGGAAGGTTTGGTAGGAGGGTTTATGGGGGATAGGAGTAGGAAAGAGTTGAGAAGGATTCATCGTCCAAGATGAAGGTGAGGTCCTGACCGCTTTGGTAGAGGTCATCGAACCATCGTAGGAACTCGGGCGTCAGCCCCGTATGGTCTGGGACCCTAGTGGCTGACCCCGTGTCCAGGATTTCCACCACATCTGGACAAGGAGGGATTGCGGAGGGGACAGAGATTTCGGGAGGTTGTGGGGAATGGTAAGGAGGTGGGGATGGATGAGTGGAGTTCGGGGCCGGCGGGGTGGCGGCTTCCTGCAGCACCTCTTGGGTCATCGGGGGTGCCGGTGGAGGAGAGTCACCAATGGTGATAATCTCGGGGGTGTGATTGGCCTCCCTGATGATCGTAGAGGAGGTCATCTTAGGGAGGAGGGGTGAGATGCTCCTTCCTTCTCGGATTGCCTCCCTCCGTTTCCACTGTATGCGGGAGAGCCTTCTCTTTATTCCTCCCCCGCTGTGCCAGGGCCTTTCGGCCTTGTGGGCCCTTTTGTGTGGCATGTGCGTTATAAGTATAACGATGAGGATGAGGATCTAAGAAACGACTAGTTAGTATATGTATATATATATATATATATATATATATATCTTATGATTGGGGTCAACCGGGATTCTCGCGTATTTGACCAAGACGCGCTTTATTTGCGTGTATGATTCTAGTTTTTCCTTTCCAGGATATCCTCAGGTTTTGTGAAGGGATAACCTCTAATATAGTGTGCGGACCAGAGTACTGGTCTCCAAATTTTCCTTTTCGCGGCTCTACTAGAACGAAGATTGAATCGC
This sequence comes from Andrena hattorfiana, assembly GCA_944738655.2. Lineage (NCBI taxonomy): Eukaryota > Metazoa > Arthropoda > Insecta > Hymenoptera > Andrenidae > Andrena > Andrena hattorfiana. The sequence goes on from OX122891.2 coordinate 20,145,098, forward strand.
CCGGTTTAAAGATCTCTTCGTTCATGTGCCGATCATAATACTTTTTATACCGGAGTTTGGACTGATTTAACTTTTCCGCAGCAGCGGTTTGTAATTCTTGCATCCTCGTATTTAATTTTGAAAAATAATTATTATAAGTTTCGTTTTCGAAATCCTCGGGCACCCGTTTTCGGCTGGGTACCCGGGCTATTTTCCCGAATATTAACTCGTGTGGAGTGTAACCAGTGCCCTCGTGGACCCTGGTATTATAAGAGAACGCGGCCATGTCGGTCCATTCATCCCAGTCACTATATCTACCAATAAACATTTTTAAATACTCGGTTAACACAAGGTGTGACCGCTCTAAAGAACCGTTAGTCTGTGGGTGAAAGGCTGTGGTTCGGAATTGTTCGATTTTAAATTTTTGCGCGATAGCTTTCATGAATTTACCAGTGAAATTTGCTCCTTGGTCGGTGAGGATGGCTCTAGGAGCTCCGTATTGACAAATAAACCGTTTTATAAACGCATCAGCTATTTTTATCGATGTGGATTGTTTAAGAGGTTCACACACGAAGTATTTCGTTAACAAATCTTGCATAGTTAGGATGTAGGTGTTTCCTGCTCTTGTGGTGGGTAGTGGTCCTACTATATCTAACGCGATTTTATCAAAGGCGCGTCCAGGCGTGTCGGTAAGGATCATTGGTTGCCTGGTTTTAACACGAACGAGTTTCTTCCGTTGACAGTCCGCGCAGTTTCGAATGTAGTCCTCCACGGCTTTCTTCATACCTTTCCAAAAATAATAGTGACGAATTCGATTGTAAGTTTTTGTTACTCCTTTATGTCCGGCTAAGGCAGATGCATGGTTTTCAGTAATAATTTTTTGTCGTTCAGATTCCTCTGGAATTCGAACCATTTGTAAACATATGGTGACGCTGATATCTTCCTCGTTGACGGCTTCGAGAATATCCATAATGATATCTTGCCAGTTTAAATGATCAATACTAGTCGTTTTGGCTATACTGAATGAATATATTATCAACTCGCGTACTATATTTTTAAAAGAGGAAAGAGTTTCATCCCAAGTTGTCGTGGTTAAAGGGGTATTTTGAGTTTCTTTAATAACTAGACCGACCAGAATTTGTCCCTTATTATAAGTTACGTGGGCCCGGCCTAATGTGAGTTCGCTTGTTATTATTAACGCTCCTACCTCTTGCAATTGTTTAGCTCCGTCGTCGCAAGGTTTTCCATCGGCGCTCAGAAAGAAAACAAGCGTTTCCTTTCTTAGGGACAATGGGTCACGACTAATTGATGGCGTTATCCTGATGTCTCGATCAGGATCCTCTTCGTACGCTGCGTCAAGGGAATCGTCCAGCTCGACTATTGAGCAATCCGAATCGGTTGTTGATTCGTTCGATGCGTTAGATTCTACCTCGGAATCGGGATCTTCCAGTTCCTGTGGTGTTGGAGATTGCGGAGGCGAAATAATTTGGTAAGGGGCATCTGTTTGTCCCTTTTCTTTTTCTTGGTCCTCCTCTTCTACGCTACTCATTGGTTCAGGCAGGGTTTCTGGTGGTGCTATTGTAGGCGTCGGGGCTTTGCGTACCTTTCGTCGCGGTTGAATTCTTGTAGGCGCCTTTCTTAGGCGGGTTTTGCTCGTGAGTTTCGTTGCGGAGGTGAGTGTTTTGGAGCCCCGAGGTCTCCCTGGGCCTCGTTTAGGAGGGGGATGGTCCTCCCAGTCTTCATCGGCTTCCTCTCGTGGTCTTATAGGGTGTGCTGCCACTGTAGGGGGGTTACGGGACAGGGCGTCAGCAAGTTTGTTGCTTTTTCCCGGCTGGTAGCGAATTTCGTAATCATATTCGGCTAATTTTAGGCGCCACCTAACGAGGCGCGACGTTGGGTCCTTTACTTTGTGTAACCAAATTAAAGGTCGATGGTCGGTATATAAGATAAATTTCCTCCCGTAAAGGTAAGGACGGAAGTACCTGACGCAATAAACAATGGCTAAGAGTTCCTTTTCAATGGTTGCATAATTGATTTCCGCTTTGTTTAGGATACGGGAAGCATAAGCAATTGGTAACTCTTTTCCCGCGACATTTTGACTCAATATTCCCCCAATAGCATATTCAGAGGCGTCCGTAGTGACGTGGAATTCTAGCTCAAAATTAGGATATTGCAGGATTGGTTCTTTCTGCAATGCTGACCTTAAGTGGGCGAAAGCCATCTGCTGGGACGGTCCCCAGTTAAATGCTGTGTCCTTTTTTAATAGTTGGGTTAGTGGGCGAGCATGTTTAGAGAATTCTGGAATAAACCTTCTATAGTATCCGGTTAATCCAAGGAATTGTTTGATTCCTTTTGGGGTACTAGGTGCCGGGTAGTTCCGGACGGATTGAATTTTCTGCTGGTCCGGTTTTACGCCTTTCTCGGTGATCACGTGGCCCAAGTATGCAACTTCTTTGTGTAATAATTTGCATTTGGAAGGTTGCAGTTTAAGGTTCGCCTCTCGTAGGCGGTGGGCGAGTCTCTTAAATTTGATCGAATGTTCGGTAAGGGAACTTGCGTATAGGACAATATCGTCCAGGTAGACAAACATTTCCGTGCCCTGGAGTCCCGTAAGCGTGTGATCCATTAAGCGTTGGAAAGTAGCTGGTGCGTTACAAAGTCCAAACGGCATCCTAACAAATTCATAATGTCCATGAGGTGTAGAGAATGCAGTCTTTGGTGCGTCCTCCGACTTCATAGGTATTTGATGGAATCCTGAAGCGAGGTCGAATACGGAAAAGTATTTTGCTCCTCCTAATTGGTCCAATATTTCGTTGATATTCGGAAGTGGATATGCGTCGGGAATGGTCTTTTTGTTTAGATCCCTAAAGTCGATTACCATTCGCCACAGGAGTTCCCCATCGGGTCCTGGCTTCTTGGACACAATCCAGATAGGTGAGTTGTAGGGCGATAATGACGGCTTTATAATTTCGTTTTCTAGTAGCTTATGTACTTGTTTGTCGATTTCCTTCTTATGTACTGGAGGAAAGCGATATTGTTTCGTATTGACAGGCATTGGGTCCGTTGTCTGGATCCCATGCTGGATAGCGTTCGTATGACCCAGCTTCTCATCTGGTAGATGGAAAAGGTCATGGTTCTTACTTAAAATTCCTTGGACATGAAGTTTTTCCTCCGGATTCATATGTTCCGTTGAAATTAATTCGAGCACTTGTTCCATCCTTGTTGTGGGTTTTTCAGAAATTATCGATACTTCCTCACCCGACGCAATAGCAAGAGACTCAAGGGAATTTGGGTGGAGGGTTGATCTGGCATAATGCACAGGGGGTGAGAGTGAGTGCACTTTCGTGGGTGCCTCTACATGGTGGATCGACGGATCCTGGGGTAAGAGGGACTTGTTTGGATTTAGGGCGGGGATAGGAGTGACGCATTTAGACGTCATAATCTCTTTTTGTCGTCTTTGTTTGGGTTCTGGAATCACAATTTCAAATTCTTCCAATTCAACAGTAGGTATTGTGATCGTTGTGTCCACTTCATTAGAATTTATTACTTGTAAGTACGCCTTGCCGTCCTGATTACGGACAAGAGCGTTACCAGCATGAATCCCAGTGCCTAAGTCTAACCGGGGTAAATACCCTTCCTTTATATTTGAATTTGATATATTAATGAAGGAGACGGTTTTTGATCTAGCGGGTAACACGAGTTGAGCCCTGTTTGCAAACGGAATGGAGACTCCGTTGAACTCCAATTGTTTCTTTGAATAGTGTATTGAGGCGTTCTGTTTTATAAAGAATTCAGTTCCTAGTATTCCGTGTGGTTTAATTGGGAAGTCGTTTTCGACTACGTGGAACGTGACATCGTTGCCCAATAGCATTATTTTTATTGTCCCAAGGGTGGAGACGAGGTCCTTAGCGATACCCCTAAGTTGCACCTGTTTGTTCATGTCGATATCTCGAGATTGCTTTACGGCGTGAATTTTCACTAAGTTCACTTCAGAGCCAGTATCAATCATTAATTCTGGTGCTATTTCAAAGTCTGGGGACTGGATAATTACGGACGGGGCTTCGCCAGCAGTATCTAACCATACGGTGGCGATCTTAGTTTTGGCATTCACGGTTCCGCTTGTACTATTATTGGACGCGCTCCCGCTTGGCCCATTCCACGGTACGCATCCATAGTTGACCGTAGGGGCGAAGCGTTTCCCGAATCTCGTTCTTGAAAGGTTCCAGGGTTCCGTTCGTTACGGTTGAACAGGCGTTTCCTGCATTCTGAGATCAGGTGTCCGGGCTTCTTACAGTACGCACAGATACGTATTTCCGTAGGTCTAGCAGGAGGAGGTCGAGTTCTGTCCCAGTAGGGAAGCAGAGGATTGGGTGCCTGATTCCCATATCCTGTTACGCGGTTTGGAGGGTACCTATCGGAAGGTTGCGAGGCAATATTTTGATTGCCACGGCAGGATCGTGCGTCGTGTCCTGTCTTATTGCAAATTTGGCATGTCAATTTCGGGGTTTTTTGCTCGGAAAACCTGAGACGATCCCTATCAATCCTTTTATCTACGAGAACAGCTAGGTTGAAAGCTTCTTCGAGGGTTTCGAATTGGTGTTGGAGTAATCTTGTCCTTATGTGGGGCGGGAGCCCATCTATGAATGAATCTAACGTTAGCCGATCTAGGTCTTCGGGATGATTCCGTGCGAAATCGCGGTAATATTCTCTATCCTCTTCCAAAATAGCGAATCGCAGATCCTTAACGCGCGATATGTACTCTAATACGTGTTCGTTAGTTCCTTTAATGATGTTTGCTAGCTCTCCACGATAGTGATCTGATGTTTTGGCAGGAGAAAAAGTGCGTTTAAGTTGCTTAATTAGGTCATTAACGGAGTCAAAGACCCGATCCTCCAGGGCCAAGCATGCATGGTCTTGCAGCTTGTTTCGCAACAACCTCGCTAGCTGGGGTTCGGCTTGCGGGGGAACCAGAGCCTTAGCCCTATTGCAAGCTCTCGCGAACTGCTCTACGGGTATATTATGCCCGTTAAAATTCGGGACGGGCTCTATGGCGTCTTTTAACGTAATCTGGGGTGATGGATCCCGGTCCGGTGTTCTATTATGATTTAATGATTCCGGAACATTATTACGATTTAGTACCGATTTCCTATCAAAACGGGAGGAACCCGGCGTGGCAAAATTATTTGTAATTGGCGGGGGTGCAAGAAGTTTCTCCATCATCATTTCGATGTTTTGTATTTTATCGGAAAGACCTTTTAACGTGGGGTCGAACGATCCGGTGGCTACGCCCGAATGCGTTTTGTTTTCTGGATTTACTACAAATTTCGTGTGTAAACTTTCAATCTCGGCTTGTTTTTCTCGCAATACTTGTAACCGTTCCATTATTTCGGCGGTCGCGACTTCTATAGGGTTATTAGAAGGGCCCGCGTCTTGGTTTATCACGCAAGAATCCTCGGTTTCGCCATACACAGACATGTTTAAATTTTTTTTTTTTGATTTTACTTTTGGGGTTTTGGTTTTTAATTTTTCTTGATTTGGGCGTACAGTAGCCGTTATTTAAATCCTACTGTATTCTCTACCCGGGTAGTTACTATCGAATCTATTGTGATTCTTTCTTGAAACGCGTTTACGCTTGGTGCACACGGCACAACTATTTATAGAACGCACTTTAAGCAAAAGTTTCTGCAACGAGGGCACTCAGGAAATATATCGTTAGGTTGGTGGTAGTGTTCTTGGTATATCTCATCCACTTCCACCGGGTCCAAATTTAAACAATTTAAGCAAATATCTACGCCTTCCGTGGTCGTTGCTACGCCTCCAGAAACGCAGAGTAATGTATTTGAATCTGATAATACGTCTCGCAGTCTGCGGCTTGGGTAGTATGGTGTGTCTCGAATTTGACTTTGGTTGCTCATACTAGCTAAAAGATATTATGGGTATTGTGTACTCGACAGATATTTTCCTGTCTGAAATAAACAAACGTTCCACCTTGGGCGACCAGAATTACGTCACGTCAGGTTGTCGTTTAAAAATCTAGATCTTCTGGGTTATTAAATTGATCATTGCTCTCGTTAGAGAGGAGGTAGTATTCCGTGCACACGGTGCACCTATTTATGGGACGAATTTGATATATTTTGTTATTGCACCGAGGGCAAGGGGAGAACGAATTAGGCGTTTGGTAATAATGTATGATGTATACTGTCACCGTATTCATAGGGTCCAACCAGGAGCAGCACAAGCAAATTTCGTCGCCCTGGTTCGTTGTTGCAAACTTCCTTTCACACACATTAATGTTTGCATATGTGCATTAATGTTTTCTAGCTCGCGGCTCCTGTAAGCTACCGCGATCTGTTGCGGACGTGTAATATACATGTGAAATATCGGGACTTTGTGGGTACCGTGTCTAAGAACTTGTTTCTATCGACGGCAAACGAAAATCCCACACCGCTGTCACCAAAAATTATGTCACGTCCCGGGTGGAGGTCTTTAGGGAACGATGACTATGTGGGGAGAAAGTCAGGCGAGAATGTGAAATCCTACACACTGGGGTTGGTAGCTTTTAGGCGCGAATCTTAAATCCGTCACACTGAGGGTAGAAGGAGGTCAGGCGCGAATCTTGCATCCGTCACACTGAGGGTGGAAGGAGGTCAGGCGCGAAACTTAAATCCGTCACACTGAGGGTAGAAGGAGGTCAGGCGCGAATCTTGCATCTGTCACACTGAGGGTGGAAGGAGGTCAGGCGCGAAACTTAAATCCGTCACACTGAGGGTAGAAGGAGTCAGGCGCGAATCTTTAATCCTTCACACTGAGGGTAAAAAGGAGTCAGGCGCGAATCTTTAATCCTTCACACTGAGGGTGGAAGGGGGTCAGGCGCGAATCTTACATCCAGCACACTGATCGACCAGGGAAGTTTAATGGCGAATGGTATCCGGGGAACACCCGTTAGAGCACTTGTTTTGGTTTGGCCCGGTAATTGGATTTAACGTTGCATTCACATAAGAAGTTACACGCAATGCTTCCGCGATATCCGTCTAAGCATACGGCTGTACACGGCCCGTGCAAAAGAACGTTGGTAAACACTGCAAGCACTTTCGCGTTCGCGAACCGAGATCAGCTGTTGCTGCAATTTGTTTTGGTTTTGGGGTTTTTTGTACCCGAAGAATATACACAATAGTTCGAAGCGTGATTTAAGCAAAGAGGTTTATTAGCTTGAAACCCGAATATATGCACTGGTTATGTTTATAGAAATATTAACATGAGAATGCGTTAGACATTAAGCATTTGCACATAACATATATATAAATGTGTCAATATAAGAATATGAACATGAAACACATGGAAATAAGCCAATGAAATGATATAAAGCAATAAGCGAAATAATACAAAATGTTATAATAAAGCAATAAGCGAAATAATACAAAATATCATGAAATGCAATAAGCGTTGGTAATACAAATAATATGATGATTAGAAAGAATAGTTATAAGACAAGATGATATGTATGATGGTGATATGCAGATATATATATAAATGGTAATTGTAATTGCTTACGAGGATCTATGATGGTGATGAACACTGATAAAATAAACTTCTGAATGAAAGATTTCTTAACGAAAGAGAGTGTCGATGGTTTCTGTCGAAAGAGGACTTTTGCCTCGGTCCCCTCGTATTTATATATTTGTCGCGGGGGTAAGCGCGGTACAGGCCTTGACCTATTTAATGAATAAGTCGCAGTAGGACTTCCGGGGTTTTTACAAAGGTGCGTCTATTATTAGACGCATTTTCTGTCACGTACACCAAATATTCGTCGTAATTATACTTCCGGGGTTTTTATGACTGTGGAATAATATGCTCAACCCATCGAATGGATTTTGGGAGTTTTAATAGGAAAAGGGGTAGAATGGCTTGGACTCGGTGAGTCGTAAAGAGGGGAGTGAGACGTGGTCTCGATTTAAGAGGTTTTTGGGACGAAGGACTTGTTTAAATTCAAGTATGAAGGAGGGATTGGTGCCTCGTAGGGCGAATAAGCGAAGGAGGTTTCGTACCGACCATCTTGAGATGGGGACCGCTAAGGTACATCGTCAAGGTGATCAGCGATTGAGGAAAAGGGGGTAAGAGTTGAGTTTGAGGGACTTTGGTGGAGTGGTTTTGAGATTTATGACAGAGTTCTGAGAATAATACCGCGCGAAAAATAGTGGGATATCACATCATGAAGATCCAAAAAAATCAAAGTAGGTTTCAAACAATTTTCACGAAATTTGACTAATAATTGTTAAAAAATCCAAAAAATGGAAGTTAATTTCATCTAAATTTACTCAAATGAACTCCTCCGACAAAAAAACTCATGAAAATCCAAAAAAATCAAAGTAGGTTTCAAAAAATTTTCACGAAATTTGACTAAAAATTGTTAAAAAATCAAAAAAATCGAAGTTAATTTCATCTAAATTTACTCAAATTTAGCTCCTCCGACAAAAAAACTCATGAAAATCCAAAAAAATCAAAGTAGATTTCAAACAATTTTCACGAAATTTGACTGAAAATTGTTAAAAAATCCAAAAAATGGAAGTTAATTTCATCTAAATTTACTCAAATTTAGCTCATCCGACAAAAAATCTCATGAAGATCCAAAAAAATCAAAGTAGGTTTCAAAAAATTTTATGAAATTTGACTAAAAATTGTTAAAAAGTCCAAAAAATAGAAGTTAATTTCATCAAAATTTACTCAAATTTAGCTCATCCGACAAAAAATCTCATGAAAATCCAAAAAAATCAATGTAGGTTTCAAAAAATTTTGCGAAATTTGACTAAAAATTGTTAAAAATTCCAAAAAATGGAAGTTAATTTCATTTAAATTTACTCAAATTTAGCTCCTCCGACAAAAAAACTCATGAAAATCCCAAAAATCAAAGTAGATTTCAAACAATTTTCACGAAATTTGACTGAAAATTGTTAAAAAATCCAAAAAATGGAAGTTAATTTCATCTAAACTTACTCAAATTTAGCTCATCCGACAAATAATCTCATGAAGATCCAAAAAAATCAAAGTAGGTTTCAAAAAATTTTATGAAATTTGACTAAAAATTGTTAAAAAGTCCAAAAAATAGAAGTTAATTTCATCAAAATTTACTCAAATTTAGCTCATCCGACAAAAAATCTCATGAAAATCCAAAAAAATCAATGTAGGTTTCAAAAAATTTTGCGAAATTTGACTAAAAATTGTTAAAAATTCCAAAAAATGGAAGTTAATTTCATCTAAATTTACTCAAATTTAGCTCATCCGACAAAAAATCTCATGAAAATCCAAAAAAATCAATGTAGGTTTCAAAAAATTTTGCGAAATTTGACTAAAAATTGTTAAAAATTCCAAAAAATGGAAGTTAATTTCATCTAAATTTCCTCAAATTTAGCTCCTCCGACAAAAAAACTCATGAAAATCCCAAAAATCAAAGTAGATTTCAAACAATTTTCACGAAATTTGACTGAAAATTGTTAAAAAATCCAAAAAATGGAAGTTAATTTCATCTAAATTTACTCAAATTTAGCTCATCCGACAAATAATCTCATGAAGATCCAAAAAAATCAAAGTAGGTTTCAAAAAATTTTATGAAATTTGACTAAAAATTGTTAAAAAGTCCAAAAAATGGAAGTTAATTTCATCTAAATTTACTCAAGTTTAGCTCATCCGACAAAAAATCTCATGAAAATCCAAAAAAATCAAAGTAGGTTTCAAAAAATTTGGTGAAATTTGACTAAAACTTTTTAAAAATTCCAAAAAATGCAAGTTAATTTCATCTAAATTTACTCAAATTTAGCTCCTCCGACAAAAAAACTCATGAAAATCCAAAAAAATCGAAGTAGATTTCAAACAATTTTCACGAAATTTGACTAAAAATGGTTAAAAAATCAAAAAAATCGAAGTTAATTTCATCTAAATTTACTCAAATTTAGCTCCTCCGACAAAAAAACTCATGAAAATCCCAAAAATCAAAGTAGATTTCAAACAATTTTCACGAAATTTGACTGAAAATTGTTAAAAAATCCAAAAAATGGAAGTTAATTTCATCTAAATTTACTCAAATTTAGCTCATCCGACAAAAAATCTCATGAAGATCCAAAAAAATCAAAGTAGGTTTCAAAAAATTTTATGAAATTTGACTAAAAATTGTTAAAAAGTCCAAAAAATAGAAGTTAATTTCATCAAAATTTACTCAAATTTAGCTCATCCGACAAAAAATCTCATGAAAATCCAAAAAAATCAATGTAGGTTTCAAAAAATTTTGCGAAATTTGACTAAAAATTGTTAAAAATTCCAAAAAATGGAAGTTAATTTCATCTAAATTTACTCAAATTTAGCTCCTCCGACAAAAAAACTCATGAAAATCCCAAAAATCAAAGTAGATTTCAAACAATTTTCACGAAATTTGACTGAAAATTGTTAAAAAATCCAAAAAATGGAAGTTAATTTCATCTAAATTTACTCAAATTTAGCTCATCCGACAAAAAATCTCATGAAGATCCAAAAAAATCAAAGTAGGTTTCAAAAAATTTTATGAAATTTGACTAAAAATTGTTAAAAAGTCCAAAAAATAGAAGTTAATTTCATCAAAATTTACTCAAATTTAGCTCATCCGACAAAAAATCTCATGAAAATCCAAAAAAATCAATGTAGGTTTCAAAAAATTTTGCGAAATTTGACTAAAAATGGTTAAAAAATCAAAAAAATCGAAGTTAATTTCATCTAAATTTACTCAAATTTAGATCCTCCGACAAAAAAAACTCATGAAAATCCCAAAAATCAAAGTGGGTTTCAAAAAATTTTATGAAAGTTGACTAAAAATTGTTAAAAAGTCCAAAAAATAGAAGTTAATTTCATCAAAATTTACTCAAACTTACCTCATCCGACAAAAAATCTCATGAAGATCCAAAAAAATCAAAGTAGGTTTCAAAAAATTTTATGAAATTTGACTAAAAATTGTTAAAAAGTCCAAAAAATGGAAGTTAATTTCATCTAAATTTACTCAAATTAACTCCTCCGACAAAAAAACTCATGAAAATCCCAAAAATCAAAGTAGATTTCAAACAATTTTCACGAAATTTGACTGAAAATTGTTAAAAAATCCAAAAAATGGAAGTTAATTTCATCTAAATTTACTCAAATTTAGCTCATCCGACAAAAAATCTCATGAAGATCCAAAAAAATCAAAGTAGGTTTCAAACAATTTTCACGAAATTTGACTAATAATTGTTAAAAAATCCAAAAAATGGAAGTTAATTTCATCTAAATTTACTCAAATTAACTCCTCCGACAAAAAAACTCATGAAAATCCAAAAAAATCAAAGTAGGTTTCAAAAAATTTTCACGAAATTTGACTAAAAATTGTTAAAAAATCAAAAAAATCGAAGTTAATTTCATCTAAATTTACTCAAATTTAGCTCCTCCGACAAAAAAACTCATGAAAATCCAAAAAAATCAAAGTAGATTTCAAACAATTTTCACGAAATTTGACTGAAAATTGTTAAAAAATCCAAAAAATGGAAGTTAATTTCATCTAAATTTACTCAAATTTAGCTCATCCGACAAAAAATCTCATGAAGATCCAAAAAAATCAAAGTAGGTTTCAAAAAATTTTATGAAATTTGACTAAAAATTGTTAAAAAGTCCAAAAAATAGAAGTTAATTTCATAAAAATTTACTCAAATTTAGCTCATTCGACAAAAAATCTCATGAAGATCCAAAAAAATCAAAGTAGGTTTCAAACAATTTTCACGAAATTTGACTAATAATTGTTAAAAAATCCAAAAAATGGAAGTTAATTTCATCTAAATTTACTCAAATTAACTCCTCCGACAAAAAAACTCATGAAAATCCAAAAAAATCAAAGTAGGTTTCAAAAAATTTTCACGAAATTTGACTAAAAATTGTTAAAAATCAAAAAAATCGAAGTTAATTTCATCTAAATTTACTCAAATTTAGCTCCTCCGACAAAAAAACTCATGAAAATCCAAAAAAATCAATGTAGATTTCAAACAATTTTCACGAAATTTGACTGAAAATTGTTAAAAAATCCAAAAAATGGAAGTTAATTTCATCTAAATTTACTCAAATTTAGCTCATCCGACAAAAAATCTCATGAAGATCCAAAAAAATCAAAGTAGGTTTCAAAAAATTTTATGAAATTTGACTAAAAATTGTTAAAAAGTCCAAAAAATAGAAGTTAATTTCATCAAAATTTACTCAAATTTAGCTCATCCGACAAAAAATCTCATGAAAATCCAAAAAAATCAATGTAGGTTTCAAAAAATTTTGCGAAATTTCACTAAAAATTGTTAAAAATTCCAAAAAATGGAAGTTAATTTCATTTAAATTTACTCAAATTTAGCTCCTCCGACAAAAAAACTCATGAAAATCCCAAAAATCAAAGTAGATTTCAAACAATTTTCACGAAATTTGACTGAAAATTGTTAAAAAATCCAAAAAATGGAAGTTAATTTCATCTAAATTTACTCAAATTTAGCTCATCCGACAAATAATCTCATGAAGATCCAAAAAAATCAAAGTAGGTTTCAAAAAATTTTATGAAATTTGACTAAAAATTGTTAAAAAGTCCAAAAAATAGTAGTTAATTTCATCAAAATTTACTCAAATTTAGCTCATCCGACAAAAAATCTCATGAAAATCCAAAAAAATCAATGTAGGTTTCAAAAAATTTTGCGAAATTTGACTAAAAATTGTTAAAAATTCCAAAAAATGGAAGTTAATTTCATCTAAATTTACTCAAGTTTAGCTCATCCGACAAAAAATCTCATGAAAATCCAAAAAAATCAAAGTAGGTTTCAAAAAATTTGGTGAAATTTGACTAAAACTTTTTAAAAATTCCAAAAAATGCAAGTTAATTTCATCTAAATTTACTCAAATTTAGCTCCTCCGACAAAAAAACTCATGAAAATCCCAAAAATCAAAGTAGATTTCAAACAATTTTCACGAAATTTGACTGAAAATTGTTAAAAAATCAAAAAAATGGAAGTTCATTTCATCTAAATTTACTCAAATTTAGCTCATCCGACAAAGAATCTCATGAAGATCCAAAAAAATCAAAGTAGGTTTCAAAAAATTTTATGAAATTTGACTAAAAATTGTTAAAAAGTCCAAAAAATAGAAGTTAATTTCATCAAAATTTAATCAAATTTAGCTCCTCCGACAAAAAAACTCATGAAAATCCAAAGAAATCGAAGTAGATTTCAAACAATTTTCACGATATTTGACTAAAAGTTGTTAAAAAATCCAAAAAATACAAGTTAATTTCATCTAAATTTACTCAAATTTAGCTCCTCCGACAAAAAAACTCATGAAAATCCCAAAAATCAAAGTAGATTTCAAACAATTTTCACGAAATTTGACTAAAAATGGTTAAAAAATCAAAAAAATCGAAGTTAATTTCATCTAAATTTACTCAAATTAACTCCTCCGACAAAAAAACTCATGAAAATCCAAAAAAATCAAAGTAGGTTTCAAAATATTTTCACGAATTTTGACTAAAAATTGTTAAAAAATCAAAAAAATCGAAGTTAATTTCATCTAAATTTACTCAAATTTAGCTCCTCCGACAAGAAACTCATGAAAATCCAAAAAAATCAAAGTAGATTTCAAACAATTTTCACGAAATTTGACTAAAAGTTGTTAAAAAATCCAAATAATGGAAGTTAATTTCATCTAAATTTACTCAAATTTAGCTCCTCCGACAAAAAAACTCATGAAAATCCCAAAAATCAAAGTTGATTTCACACAATTTTCACGAAATTTGACTGAAAATTGTTAAAAAATCCAAAAAATGGAAGTTAATTTCATCTAAATTTACTCAAATTTAGCTCATCCGACAAAAAATCTCATGAAGATCCAAAAAAATCAAAGTAGGTTTAAAAAAATTTTATGAAATTTGACTAAAAATTGTTAAAAAGTCCAAAAAATAGATGTTAATTTCATAAAAATTTACTCAAATATAGCTCATTCGACAAAAAATCTCATGAAGATCCAAAAAAATCAAAGTAGGTTTCAAACAATTTTCACGAAATTTGACTAAAAATTGTTAAAAAATCCAAAAAATGGAAGTTAATTTCATCTAGATTTACTCAAATTAACTCCTCCGACAAAAAAACTCATGAAAATCCAAAAAAATCAAAGTAGATTTCAAACAATTTTCACGAAATTTGACTAAAATTTGTTAAAAAATCAAAAAAATGGAAGTTAATTTCATCTAAATTTACTCAAATTTAGCTCCTCCGACAAAAAAACTCATGAAAATCCCAAAAATCAAAGTAGATTTCAAACAATTTTCACGAAATTTGACTGAAAATTGTTAAAAAATCCAAAAAATGGAAGTTAATTTCATCTAAATTTACTCAAATTTAGCTCAACCGACAAAAAATCTCATGAAGATCCAAAAAAATCAAAGTAGGTTTCAAAAAATTTTATGAAATTTGACTAAAAATTGTTAAAAAGTCCAAAAAATAGAAGTTAATTTCATCAAAATTTAATCAAATTTAGCTCCTCCGACAAAAAAACTCATGAAAATCCAAAGAAATCGTAGTAGATTTCAAACAATTTTCTCGAAATTTGACTAAAAATTGTTAAAAATTCCAAAAAATGCAAGTTAATTTCATCTAAATTTACTCAAATTTAGCTCCTCCGACAAAAAAACTCATGAAACTCCAAAAAAATCAAAGTAGATTTCAAACAATTTTCACGAAATTTGACTAAAAGTTGTTACAAAATCCAAAAAATGGAAGTTAATTTCATCTAAATTTACTCAAATTGAGCTCCTCCAACAAAAAAACTCATGAAAATCCCAAAAATCAAAGTAGATTTCAAACAATTTTCACGAAATTTGACTGAAAATTGTTAAAAAATCCAAAAAATGGAAGTTAATTTCATCTAAATTTACTCAAATTTAGCTCATCCGACAAAAAATCTCATGAAGATCCAAAAAAATCAAAGTAAGTTTCAAAAAATTTTATGAAATTTGACTAAAAATTGTTAAAAAGTCCAAAAAATAGAAGTTAATTTCATCTAAATTTACTCAAATTTAGCTCCTCCGACAAATATAACTCATGAAAATCCCAAAAATCAAAGTAGATTTCAAACAATTTTCACGAAATTTGACTGAAAATTGTTAAAAAATCCAAAAAATGGAGTTAATTTCATGTAAATTTACTCAAATTTAGCTCCTCCGACAAAAAAACTCATGAAAATCCAAAGAAATCGTAGTAGATTTCAAACAATTTTCACGAAATTTGACTAAAAATTGTTAAAAATTCCAAAAAATGCAAGTTAATTTCATCTAAATTTACTCAAATTTAGCTCCTCCGACAAAAAAACTCATGAAACTCCAAAAAAATCAAAGTAGGTTTCAAAAAATTTTGTGAAATTTGCCTAAAAATTTTTAAAAATTCCAACAAATGCAAGTTAATTTCATCTAAATTTACTCAGATTTAGCTCCTCCGACTAAAAAACTCATGAAAATCCAAAAAAATCAAAGTAGATTTCAAACAATTTTCACGAAATTTGACTAAAAGTTGTTACAAAATCCAAAAAATGGAAGTTAATTTCATCTAAATTTACTCAAATTTAGCTCCTCCAACAAAAAAACTCATGAAAATCCCAAAAATCAAAGTAGATTTCAAACAATTTTCACGAAATTTGACTGAAAATTGTTAAAAAATCCAAAAAATGGAAGTTAATTTCATCTAAATTTACTCAAATTTAGCTCATCCGACAAAAAATCTCATGAAGATCCAAAAAAATCAAAGTAAGTTTCAAAAAATTTTATGAAATTTGACTAAAAAATGTTAAAAAGTCCAAAAAATAGAAGTTAATTTCATCTAAATTTACTCAAATTTAGCTCCTCCGACAAATATAACTCATGAAAATCCCAAAAATCAAAGTAGATTTCAAACAATTTTCACGAAATTTGACTGAAAATTTTTAAAAAATCCAAAAAATGGAAGTTAATTTCATGTAAATTTACTCAAATTTAGCTCATCCGACAAAAAATCTCATGAAGATCCAAAAAAATCAAAGTAGGTTTCAAAAAATTTTATGAAAAATGACTAAAAATTGTTAAAAAGTCCAAAAAATAGAAGTTAATTTCATCAAAATTTAATCAAATTTAGCACCTCCGACAAAAAAAACTCATGAAAATCCAAAGAAATCGAAGTAGATTTCAAACAATTTTCACGAAATTTGACTAAGAATTGTTAAAAATTCCAAAAAATGCAAGTTAATTTCATCTAAATTTACTCAAATTTAGCTCCTCCGACAAAAAAAACTCATGAAAATCCAAAAAAAATCAAAGTAGGTTTCAAAAAATTTTGTGAAATTTGCCTAAAAATTTTTAAAAATTCCAAAAAATGCAAGTTAATTTCATCTAAATTTACTCAAATTTAGCTCCTCCGACAAAAAAACTCATGAATATCCCAAAAATCAAAGTAGATTTCAAACAATTTTCACGAAATTTGACTGAAAATTGTTAAAAAATCCAAAAAATGGAAGTTAATTTCATCTAAATTTACTCAAATTTAGCTCATCCGACAAAAAATCTCATGAAGATCCAAAAAAATCAAAGTAAGTTTCAAAAAATTTTATTAAATTTGACTAAAAATTGATAAAAAGTCCAAAAAATAGAAGTTAATTTCATCTAAATTTACTCAAATTTAGCTCCTCCGACAAAAAAACTCATGAAAATCCAAAGAAGTCGAAGTAGATTTCAAACAATTTTCACGAAATTTGACTAAAAATTGTTAAAAATTCCAAAAAATGCAAGTTAATTTCATCTAAATTTACTCAAATTTAGCTCCTCCGACAAAAAACTCATGAAAATCCAAAAAAATCAAAGTAGATTTCAAACAATTTTCACGAAATTTGACTGAAAATTGTTAAAAAATCCAAAAAATGGAAGTTAATTTCATCTAAATTTACTCAAATTTAGCTCATCCGACAAAAAATCTCATGAAAATGCAAAAAAATCAAAGTAGGTTTCAAAAAATTTGGTGAAATTTGACTAAAAATTTTTAAATATTCCAAAAAATGCAAGTTAATTTCATCTAAATTTACTCAAATTTAGCTCCTCCGACAAAAAAAACTCATGAAAATCCCAAAAATCAAAGTAGATTTCAAACAATTTTCACGAAATTTGACTGAAAATTGTTGAAAAATCCAAAAAATGGAAGTTCATTTCATCTAAATTTACTCAAATTTAGCTTATCCGACAAAAAATCTCATGAAGATCCAAAAAAATCAAAGTAGGTTTCAAAACATTTTATGAAATTTGACTAAAAATTGTTAAAAAGTCCAAAAAATAGAAGTTAATTTCATCAAAATTTAATCAAATTTAGCTCCTCCGACAAAAAAACTCATGAAAATCCAAAGAAATCGAAGTAGATTTCAAACAATTTTCACGAAATTTGACTAAAAATTGTTAAAAATTCCAAAAAATGCAAGTTAATTTCATCTAAATTTACTCAAATTTAGCTCATCCGACAAAAAATCTCATGAAAATCCAAAAAAATCAATGTACGTTTCAAAAAATTTTGTGAAATTTGACTAAAAATTTTTAAAAATTCCAAAAAATGCAAGTTAATTTCATCTAAATTTACTCAAATTTAGCTCCTCCGACAAAAAAACTCATGAATATCCCAAAAATCAAAGTAGATTTCAAACAATTTTCACGAAATTTGACTGAAAATTGTTAAAAAATCCAAAAAATGGAAGTTAATTTCATCTAAATTTACTCAAATTTAGCTCATCCGACAAAAAATCTCATGAAGATCCAAAAAAATCAAAGTAAGTTTCAAAAAATTTTATTAAATTTGACTAAAAATTGATAAAAAGTCCAAAAAATAGAAGTTAATTTCATCTAAATTTACTCAAATTTAGCTCCTCCGACAAAAAAACTCATGAAAATCCAAAGAAGTCGAAGTAGATTTCAAACAATTTTCACGAAATTTGACTAAAAATTGTTAAAAATTCCAAAAAATGCAAGTTAATTTCATCTAAATTTACTCAAATTTAGCTCCTCCGACAAAAAACTCATGAAAATCCAAAAAAATCAAAGTAGGTTTCAAAAAATTTTGTGTAATTTGCCTAAAAATTTTTAAAAATTCCAACAAATGCAAGTTAATTTCATCAAAATTTAATCAAATTTAGCTCCTCCGACAAAAAAAACTCATGAAAATCCAAAGAAATCGAAGTAGATTTCAAACAATTTTCACGAAATTTGACTAAAAATTGTTAAAAATTCCAAAAAATGCAAGTTAATTTCATCTAAATTTACTCAAATTTAGCTCATCCGACAAAAAATCTCATGAAAATCCAAAAAAATCAATGTACGTTTCAAAAAATTTTGTGAAATTTGACTAAAAATTTTTAAAAATTCCAAAAAATGCAAGTTAATTTCATCTAAATTTACTCAAATTTAGCTCCTCCGACAAAAAAACTCATGAAAATCCCAAAAATCAAAGTAGATTTCAAACAATTTTCACGAAATTTGACTGAAAATTTTTAAAAAATCCAAAAAATGGAAGTTAATTTCATGTAAATTTACTCAAATTTAGCTCATCCGACAAAAAATCTCATGAAGATCCAAAAAAATCAAAGTAGGTTTCAAAAAATTTTATGAAAAATGACTAAAAATTGTTAAAAAGTCCAAAAAATAGAAGTTAATTTCATCAAAATTTAATCAAATTTAGCACCTCCGACAAAAAAACTCATGAAAATCCAAAGAAATCGAAGTAGATTTCAAACAATTTTCACGAAATTTGACTAAGAATTGTTAAAAATTCCAAAAAATGCAAGTTAATTTCATCTAAATTTACTCAAATTTAGCTCCTCCGACAAAAAAAACTCATGAAAATCCAAAAAAATCAAAGTAGGTTTCAAAAAATTTTGTGAAATTTGCCTAAAAATTTTTAAAAATTCCAACAAATGCAAGTTAATTTCATCTAAATTTACTCAAATTTAGCTCATCCGACAAAAAATCTCATGAAAATGCAAAAAAATCAAAGTAGGTTTCAAAAAATTTGGTGAAATTTGACTAAAAATTTTTAAATATTCCAAAAAATGCAAGTTAATTTCATCTAAATTTACTCAAATTTAGCTCCTCCGACAAAAAAACTCATGAAAATCCCAAAAATCAAAGTAGATTTCAAACAATTTTCACGAAATTTGACTGAAAATTGTTGAAAAATCCAAAAAATGGAAGTTCATTTCATCTAAATTTACTCAAATTTAGCTTATCCGACAAAAAATCTCATGAAGATCCAAAAAAATCAAAGTAGGTTTCAAAAAATTTTATGAAATTTGACTAAAAATTGTTAAAAAGTCCAAAAAATAGAAGTTAATTTCATCAAAATTTAATCAAATTTAGCTCCTCCGACAAAAAAAACTCATGAAAATCCAAAGAAATCGAACTAGATTTCAAACAATTTTCACGAAATTTGACTAAAAATTGTTAAAAATTCCAAAAAATGCAAGTTAATTGTCATCTAAATTTACTCAAATTTAGCTCATCCGACAAAAAAATCTCATGAAAATCCAAAAAAATCAATGTACGTTTCAAAAAATTTTGTGAAATTTGACTAAAAATTTTTAAAAATTCCAAAAAATGCAAGTTAATTTCATCTAAATTTACTCAAATTTAGCTCCTCCGACAAAAAAACTCATGAATATCCCAAAAATCAAAGTAGATTTCAAACAATTTTCACGAAATTTGACTGAAAATTGTTAAAAAATCCAAAAAATGGAAGTTAATTTCATCTAAATTTACTCAAATTTAGCTCATCCGACAAAAAATCTCATGAAGATCCAAAAAAATCAAAGTAAGTTTCAAAAAATTTTATTAAATTTGACTAAAAATTGATAAAAAGTCCAAAAAATAGAAGTTAATTTCATCTAAATTTACTCAAATTTAGCTCCTCCGACAAAAAAAACTCATGAAAATCCAAAGAAGTCGAAGTAGATTTCAAACAATTTTCACGAAATTTGACTAAAAATTGTTAAAAATTCCAAAAAATGCAAGTTAATTTCATCTAAATTTACTCAAATTTAGCTCCTCCGACAAAAAACTCATGAAAATCCAAAAAAATCAAAGTAGGTTTCAAAAAATTTTGTGTAATTTGCCTAAAAATTTTTAAAAATTCCAACAAATGCAAGTTAATTTCATCAAAATTTAATCAAATTTAGCTCCTCCGACAAAAAAACTCATGAAAATCCAAAGAAATCGAAGTAGATTTCAAACAATTTTCACGAAATTTGACTAAAAATTGTTAAAAATTCCAAAAAATGCAAGTTAATTTCATCTAAATTTACTCAAATTTAGCTCATCCGACAAAAAATCTCATGAAAATCCAAAAAAATCAATGTACGTTTCAAAAAATTTTGTGAAATTTGACTAAAAATTTTTAAAAATTCCAAAAAATGCAAGTTAATTTCATCTAAATTTACTCAAATTTAGCTCCTCCGACAAAAAAACTCATGAAAATCCCAAAAATCAAAGTAGATTTCAAACAATTTTCACGAAATTTGACTGAAAATTGTTAAAAAATCCAAAAAATGGAAGTTAATTTCATCTAAATTTACTCAAATTTAGCTCAACCGACAAAAAATCTCATGAAGATGCAAAAAAATCAAAGTAGGTTTCAAAAAATTTTATGAAATTTGACTAAAAATTGTTAAAAAGTCCAAAAAATAGAAGTTAATTTCATCAAAATTTAATCAAATTTAGCTCCTCCGACAAAAAAACTCATGAAAATCCAAAGAAATCGAAGTAGATTTCAAACAATTTTCACGAAATTTGACTAAAAATTGTTAAAAATTCCAAAAAATGCAAGTTAATTTCATCTAAATTTACTCAAATTTAGCTCATCCGACAAAAAATCTCATGAAAATCCAAAAAAAATCAATGTACGTTTCAAAAAATTTTGTGAAATTTGACTAAAAATTTTTAAAAATTCCAAAAAATGCAAGTTAATTTCATCTAAATTTACTCAAATTTAGCTCCTCCGACAAAAAAACTCATGAATATCCCAAAAATCAAAGTAGATTTCAAACAATTTTCACGAAATTTGACTGAAAATTGTTAAAAAATCCAAAAAATGGAAGTTAATTTCATCTAAATTTACTCAAATTTAGCTCATCCGACAAAAAATCTCATGAAGATCCAAAAAAATCAAAGTAAGTTTCAAAAAATTTTATTAAATTTGACTAAAAATTGATAAAAAGTCCAAAAAATAGAAGTTAATTTCATCTAAATTTACTCAAATTTAGCTCCTCCGACAAAAAAACTCATGAAAATCCAAAGAAGTCGAAGTAGATTTCAAACAATTTTCACGAAATTTGACTAAAAATTGTTAAAAATTCCAAAAAATGCAAGTTAATTTCATCTAAATTTACTCAAATTTAGCTCCTCCGACAAAAAACTCATGAAAATCCAAAAAAATCAAAGTAGGTTTCAAAAAATTTTGTGTAATTTGCCTAAAAATTTTTAAAAATTCCAACAAATGCAAGTTAATTTCATCAAAATTTAATCAAATTTAGCTCCTCCGACAAAAAAACTCATGAAAATCCAAAGAAATCGAAGTAGATTTCAAACAATTTTCACGAAATTTGACTAAAAATTGTTAAAAATTCCAAAAAATGCAAGTTAATTTCATCTAAATTTACTCAAATTTAGCTCATCCGACAAAAAATCTCATGAAAATCCAAAAAAATCAATGTACGTTTCAAAAAATTTTGTGAAATTTGACTAAAAATTTTTAAAAATTCCAAAAAAATGCAAGTTAATTTCATCTAAATTTACTCAAATTTAGCTCCTCCGACAAAAAAACTCATGAAAATCCCAAAAATCAAAGTAGATATCAAACAATTTTCACGAAATTTGACTGAAAATTGTTAAAAAATCCAAAAAATGGAGTTAATTTCATGTAAATTTACTCAAATTTAGCTCCTCCGACAAAAAAACTCACGAAACTCCAAAAAAATCAAAGTAGGTTTCAAAAAATTTTGTGAAATTTGCCTAAAAATTTTTAAAAATTCCAACAAATGCAAGTTAATTTCATCTAAATTTACTCAAATTTAGCTCCTCCGACTAAAAAACTCATGAAAATCCGAAAAAATCAAAGTAGATTTCAAACAATTTTCACGAAATTTGACTAAAAGTTGTTACAAAATCCAAAAAATGGAAGTTAATTTCATCTAAATTTACTCAAATTTAGCTCCTCCAACAAAAAAACTCATGAAAATCCCAAAAATCAAAGTAGATTTCAAACAATTTTCACGAAATTTGACTGAAAATTGTTAAAAAATCCAAAAAATGGAAGTTAATTTCATCTAAATTTACTCAAATTTAGCTCATCCGACAAAAAATCTCATGAAGATCCAAAAAAAATCAAAGTAAGTTTCAAAAAATTTTATGAAATTTGACTAAAAAATGTTAAAAAAGTCCAAAAAATAGAAGTTAATTTCATGTAAATTTACTCAAATTTAGCTCATCCGACAAAAAATCTCATGAAGATCCAAAAAAATCAAAGTAGGTTTCAAAAAATTTTATGAAAAATGACTAAAAATTGTTAAAAAGTCCAAAAAATAGAAGTTAATTTCATCAAAATTTAATCAAATTTAGCACCTCCGACAAAAAAACTCATGAAAATCCAAAGAAATCGAAGTAGATTTCAAACAATTTTCACGAAATTTGACTAAAAATTGTTAAAAATTCCAAAAAATGCAAGTTAATTTCATCTAAATTTACTCAAATTTAGCTCCTCCGACAAAAAAAACTCATGAAAATCCAAAAAAATCAAAGTAGGTTTCAAAAAATTTTGTGAAATTTGCCTAAAAATTTTTAAAAATTCCAACAAATGCAAGTTAATTTCATCTAAATTTACTCAAATTTAGCTCATCCGACAAAAAAATCTCATGAAAATGCAAAAAAATCAAAGTAGGTTTCAAAAAATTTGGTGAAATTTGACTAAAAATTTTTAAATATTCCAAAAAATGCAAGTTAATTTCATCTAAATTTACTCAAATTTAGCTCCTCCGACAAAAAAAACTCATGAAAATCCCAAAAATCAAAGTAGATTTCAAACAATTTTCACGAAAATTTGACTGAAAATTGTTGAAAAATCCAAAAAATGGAAGTTCATTTCATCTAAATTTACTCAAATTTAGCTTATCCGACAAAAAATCTCATGAAGATCCAAAAAAATCAAAGTAGGTTTCAAAAAATTTTATGAAATTTGACTAAAAATTGTTAAAAAGTCCAAAAAATAGAAGTTAATTTCATCAAAATTTAATCAAATTTAGCTCCTCCGACAAAAAAACTCATGAAAATCCAAAGAAATCGAAGTAGATTTCAAACAATTTTCCACGAAATTTGACTGAAAATTGTTAAAAAATCCAAAAAATGGACGTTCATTTCATCTAAATTTAATCAAATTTAGCTCATCCGACAAAAAATCTCATGAAGATCCAAAAAAATCAAAGTAGGTTTCAAAAAATTTTATGAAATTTGCCTAAAAATTGTTAAAAAGTCCAAAAAATAGAAGTTACTTTCATCAAAATTTAATCAAATTTAGCTCCTCCGACAAAAAAACTCATGAAAATCCAAAAAAATCGAAGTAGATTTCAAATAATTTTCACGAAATTTGACTAAAAGTTGTAAAAAAATCCAAAAAATAGAAGTCAATTTCATCTAAATTTACTCAAATTTAGCTCCTCCGACAAAAAAAACTCATGAAAATCCAAAAAAATCGAAGTAGATTTCAAACCATTTTCACGAAATTTGACTGAAAATTGTTAAAAAATCCAAAAAATGGAAGTTAATTTCATCTAAATTTACTCAAATTTAGCTCATCCGACAAAAAATCTCATGAAAATCCAAAAAAATCAATGTAGGTTTCAAAAAATTTTGCGAAATTTGACTAAAAATTGTTAAAAATTCCAAAAAATGGAAGTTAATTTCATCTAAATTTACTCAAATTTAGCTCATCCGACAAAAAATCTCATGAAAGTCCAAAAAAATCAAAGTAGGTTTCAAAAAATTTGGTGAAATATGCCTAAAAATTTTTAAAAATTCCAAAAAATGCAAGATAATTTCATCTAAATTTACTCAAATTTAGCTCCTCCGACAAAAAAACTCATGAAGATCCCAAAAATCAAAGTAGATTTCAAACATTTTCACGAAATTTGACTGAAAATTGTTGAAAAAATCCAAAAAATGGAAGTTCATTTCATATAAATTTACTCAAATTTAGCTTATCCGACAAAAAATCTCATGAAGATCCAAAAAAAATCAAAGTAGGTTTCAAAAAATTTTATGAAATTTGACTAAAAATTGTTAAAAAAGTCCAAAAAATAGAAGTTAATTTCATCAAAATTTAATCAAATTTAGCTCCTCCGACAAAAAAACTCATGAAAATCCAAAGAAATCGAAGTAGATTTCAAACAATTTTCACGAAATTTGACTAAAAATTGTTAAAAATTCCAAAAAATGCAAGTTAATTTCATCTAAATTTACTCAAATTTAGCTCATCCGACAAAAAATCTCATGAAAATCCAAAAAAATCAATGTACGTTTAAAAAAATTTTGTGAAATTTGACTAAAAATTTTTAAAAATTCCAAAAAAATGCAAGTTAATTTCATCTAAATTTACTCAAAATTTAGCTCCTCCGACAAAAAAACTCATGAATATCCCAAAAATCAAAGTAGATTTCAAACAATTTTCACGAAATTTGACTGAAAATTGTTAAAAAATCCAAAAAAATGGAAGTTAATTTCATCTAAATTTACTCAAATTTAGCTCATCCGACAAAAAATCTCATGAAGATCCAAAAAAATCAAAGTAAGTTTCAAAAAATTTTATTAAATTTGACTAAAAATTGATAAAAAGTCCAAAAAATAGAAGTTAATTTCATCTAAATTTACTCAAATTTAGCTCCTCCGACAAAAAAAACTCATGAAAATCCAAAGAAGTCGAAGTAGATTTCAAACAATTTTCACGAAATTTGACTAAAAATTGTTAAAAATTCCAAAAAATGCAAGTTAATTTCATCTAAATTTACTCAAATTTAGCTCCTCCGACAAAAAAACTCATGAAAATCCAAAAAAATCAAAGTAGGTTTCAAAAAATTTTGTGTAATTTGCCTAAAAATTTTTAAAAATTCCAACAAATGCAAGTTAATTTCATCTAAATTTACTCAAATTTAGCTCATCCGACAAAAAATCTCATGAAAATGCAAAAAAATCAAAGTAGGTTTCAAAAAATTTGGTGAAATTTGACTAAAAATTTTTAAATATTCCAAAAAATGCAAGTTAATTTCATCTAAATTTACTCAAATTTAGCTCCTCCGACAAAAAAACTCATGAAAATCCCAAAAATCAAAGTAGATTTCAAACAATTTTCACGAAATTTGACTGAAAATTGTTAAAAAAATCCAAAAAAATGGAAGTTCATTTCATCTAAATTTACTCAAATTTAGCTCGTCCGACAAAAAATCTCATGGAGGTCCAAAAAAATCAAAGTAGGTTTCAAAAAATTTTATGAAATTTGCCTAAAAATTGTTAAAAAGTCCAAAAAATAGAAGTTACTTTCATCAAAATTTAATCAAATTTAGCTCCTCCGACAAAAAAACTCATGAAAATCAAAAAAAATCGAAGTAGATTTCAAATAATTTTCACGAAATTTGACTAAAAGTTGTAAAAAAATCCAAAAAATAGAAGTCAATTTCATCTAAATTTACTCAAATTTAGCTCCTCCGACAAAAAAACTCATGAAAATCCAAAAAAATCGAAGTAGATTTCAAAACCATTTTCACGAAATTTGACTGAAAATTGTTAAAAAATCCAAAAAATGGAAGTTAATTTCATCTAAATTTACTCAAATTTAGCTCATCCGACAAAAAATCTCATGAAAATCCAAAAAAATCAATGTAGGTTTCAAAAAATTTTGCGAAATTTGACTAAAAATTGTTAAAAATTCCAAAAAATGGAAGTTAATTTCAT
>OX122891.2:20171323-20205899 GCA_944738655.2 Andrena hattorfiana
AGAGCTAAATTTGAGTAAATTTAGATGAAATTAACTTCTATTTTTTGGATTTTTTAACAATTTTTAGTGTAAATTTTCTGGAATTTGTTTGAAATCTACTTGGATTTTTTTGGATTTTCATGAGTTTTTTTGTCGGAGGAGCTAAATTTGAGTAAATTTAGATGAAATAAACTTCTATTTTTTGGATTTTTTATCAACTTTTAGTCAAATTTCGTTAAAATTGTTTGAAACCTACTTCGATTTTTTGGATTTTCATTAGTTTTTTGTCGGAGGAGCTAAATTTGAGTAACTTTAGATGAAATTAACTTCCATTTTTTGGATTTTTTAACAATTTTTAGTCAAATTTCGTGAAAATTGTTTGAAACCTACTTTAATTTTTTTTGGATTGTCATGAGTTTTTTTTGTCGGAGGAGCTAAATTTGAGTAAATTTAAATGAAATTAACTTCCACTTTTTGGATTTTTTTAACAATTTTTGGTCAAATTTCGTGAAAATTGTTGAAATCTACTTTTATTTTTTTGGATTTTCATGATTTTTTTGTCGGAAGAGCTAAATTTGAGTAAATTTAGATGAAATTAACTTCTATTTTTTGGATTTTTTAACAATTTTTAGTGTAAATTTTCTGGAATTTGTTTGAAATCTACTTGGATTTTTTTGGATTTTCATGAGTTTTTTTGTCGGAGGAGCTAAATTTGAGTAAATTTAGATGAAATAAACTTCTATTTTTTTGATTTTTTATCAACTTTTAGTCAAATTTCGTTAAAATTGTTTGAAACCTACTTCGATTTTTTTGGATTTTCATTAGTTTTTTGTCGGAGGAGCTAAATTTGAGTAACTTTAGATGAAATTAACTTCAATTTTTTGGATTTTTTAACAATTTTTAGCCAAATTTCGTGAAAATTGTTTGAAACCTACTTTGATTTTTTTAGGATTGTCATGAGTTTTTTTGTCAGATGAGCTAAATTTGAGTAAATTTAGATGAAATTAACTTTCATTTTTTGGATTTTTTAACAATTTTTAGCCAAATTTCGTGAAAATTGTTTGAAATTCTACTTTGATTTTTTTGGATTTTCATGAGTTTTTTTGTCGGAGGAGCTAAATTTGAGTAAATTTAGATGAAATTAACTTCTATTTTTTGGATTTTTTAACAATTTTTAGTCAAATTTCGTCAAAAATTGTCTGAAATCTACTTCGATTTTTTTGGATTTTCATCAGTTTTTTTGTCAGAGGAGCTAAATTTGTGTACATTTAGATGAAATTAGCTTCTATTTTTTGGATTTTTTAACAATTTTTAGTCAAATTTCGTGAAAATTATTTGAAATCTACTTCGATTTTTTTGGATTTTCATGAGTTTTTTTGCCGGAGGAGCTAAATTTGAGTACATTTAGATGAAATTAACTTCTATTTTTTGGATTTTTTAACAATTTTTAGTCAAACTTTGTGGAAATTGTTTGAAATCTACTTCGATTTTTTTTGATTTTCATGAGTTTTTTTTGTCGGAGGAGCTAAATTTGATTAAATTTAGATGAAATAAACTTCTATTTTTTGGATTTTTTATCAACTTTTAGTCAAATTGCGTTAAAATTGTTTGAAACCTACTTCGATTTTTTGGATTTTCATTTGTTTTTTGTCGGAGAAGCTAAATTTGAGTAACTTTAGATGAAATTAACTTCCATTTTTTAGATTTTTTAACAATTTTTAGTCAAATTGCGTTAAAATTGTTTGAAACCTACTTCGATTTTTTGGATTTTCATTTGTTTTTTGTCGGAGAAGCTAAATTTGAGTAAGTTTTAGATGAAATCAACTTCCATTTTTTGGATTTTTTAACAAATTTTAGTCAAATTTCGTGAAAATTATTTGAAATCTACTTCGATTTTTTTGGATTTTCATGAGTTTTTTTGTCGGAGGAGCTAAATTTGAGTACATTTAGATGAAATTAACTTCTATTTTTTGGATTTTTTAACAATTTTTAGTCAAATTTTGTGAAATTGTTTGAAATCTACTTCGATTTTTTTTTATTTTCATGAGTTTTTTTGTCGGAGGAGCTAAATTTGAGTAAATTTGGATGAAATAAACTTCTATTTTTTGGATTTTTTTTCAGCTTTTAGTCAAATTTCGTGAAAATTGTTTGAAACCTACTTCGATTTTTTTGGATTTTCATTAGTTTTTTGTCGGAGGAGCTAAATTTGAGTAACTTTAGATGAAATTAAGTTCCATTTTTTTGGATTTTTTAACAATTTTTAGTCAAATTTTGTGGAAATTGTTTGGAATCTACTTGGATTTTTTTGGATTTTCATGAGTTTTTTTGTCGGACGAGCTAAATTTGAGTAAATTTAGATGAAATAAACTTCTATTTTTTGGATTTTTTATCAACTTTTAGTCAAATTGCGTTAAAATTGTTTGAAACCTACTTCGATTTTTTGGATTTTCATTAGTTTTTTGTCGGAGGAGCTAAATTTGAGTAACTTTAGATGAAATTAAGTTCCATTTTTTGGATTTTTTAACAATTTTTAGTCAAATTTCGTGAAAATTGTTTGAAACCTACTTTAATTTTTTTTGGATTGTCATGAGTTTTTTTGTCGGAGGAGCTAAATTTGAGTAAATTTAGATGAAATTAACTTCCACTTTTTGGATTTTTTATCAACTTTTAGTCAAATTTCGTGAAAATTGTTTGAAACATACTTCGATTTTTTTGGATTTTCATTAGTTTTTTGTCGGAGGAGCTAAATTTGAGTAACTTTAGATGAAATTAACTTCCATTTTTTGGATTTTTTAACAATTTTTAGTCAAATTTCGTGAAAATTGTTTGAAATCTACTTTGATTTTTTTGGATTTTCATGATTTTTTTTGTCGGAAGAGCTAAATTTGAGTAAATTTAGATGAAATTAACTTCTATTTTTTGGATTTTTTTAACAATTTTTGGTCAAATTTCGTGAAAATTGTTTGAAATCTACTTTTATTTTTTTTGGATTTTCATGATTTTTTTGTAGGAAGAGCTAAAATTTGAGTAAATTTAGATGAAATTAACTTCTATTTTTTGGATTTTTTAACAATTTTTAGTGTAAATTTTCTGGAATTTGTTTGAAATCTACTTGGATTTTTTTCGATTTTCATGAGTTTTTTTGTCGGAGGAGCTAAATTTGAGTAAATTTCGATGAAATAAACTTCTATTTTTGGATTTTTTATCAACTTTTAGTCAAATTTCGTTAAAATTGTTTGAAACCTACTTCGATTTTTTTGGATTTTCATTAGTTTTTTGTCGGAGGAGCTAAATTTGAGTAACTTTAGATGAAATTAACTTCAATTTTTTGGATTTTTTTAACAATTTTTAGTCAAATTTCGTGAAAATTGTTTGAAACCTACTTTGATTTTTTTAGGATTGTCATGAGTTTTTTTGTCAGATGAGCTAAATTTGAGTAAATTTAGATGAAATTAACTTTCATTTTTTGGATTTTTTAACAATTTTTAGCCAAATTTCGTGAAAATTGTTTGAATTCTACTTTGATTTTTTTTGGATTTTCATGAGTTTTTTTGTCGGAGCAGCTAAATTTGAGTAAATTTAGATGAAATTAACTTCTATTTTTTGGATTTTTTAACAATTTTTAGTCAAATTTCGTCAAAATTGTCTGAAATCTACTTCGATTTTTTTTGGATTTTCATCAGTTTTTTTGTCAGAGGAGCTAAATTTGTCTACATTTAGATGAAATTAGCTTCTATTTTTTGGATTTTTTAACAATTTTTAGTCAAATTTCGTGAGAATTTTTTGAAATCTACTTCGATTTTTTTGGATTTTCATGAGTTTTTTTGTCGGAGGAGCTAAATTTGAGTAAATTTAGATGAAATAAACTTCTATTTTTTGCATTTTTTATCAACTTTTAGTCAAATTTCGTGAAAATTGTTTGAAATCTACTAGATTTTTTTGGATTTTCATGTGTTTTTTTGTCGGAGGAGCTGGATTTGAGTACATTTAGATGAAATTTACCTCTATTTTTTGGATTTTTTAACAATTTTTAGTCAAATTTTGTGGAAATTGTTTGAAATCTACTTGGATTTTTTTGGATTTTCATGAGTTTTTTTGTCGGAGGAGCTAAATTTGAGTAAATTTAGATGAAATAAACTTCTATTTTTTGGATTTTTTATCAACTTTTAGTCAAATTTCGTTAAAATTGTTTGAAACCTACTTCGATTTTTTGGATTGTCATGAGTTTTTTTGTCCGAGTAGCTAAATTTGAGTAAATTTAGATGAAATTAACTTTCATTTTTTGGATTTTTTAACAATTTTTAGCCAAATTTCGTGAAAATTGTTTGAAATCTACTTTGATTTTTTTGGATTTTCATGAGTTTTTTTGTCGGAGGAGCTAAATTTGAGTACATTTAGATGAAATTAACTTCTATTTTTTGGATTTTTTAACAATTTTTAGTCAAATTTCGTGAAAATTGTTTGAAATCTACTTTTATTTTTTTGGATTTTCATGATTTTTTTGTCGGAAGAGCTAAATTTGAGTAAATTTAGATGAAATTAACTTCTATTTTTTGGATTTTTTAACAATTTTTAGTGTAAATTTTGTGGAATTTGTTTGAAATCTACTTGGATTTTTTCGGATTTTCATGAGTTTTTTTGTCGGAGGAGCTAAATTTGCGTAAATTTAGATGAAATTGATTTCCATTTTTTGGATTTTTTAACAATTTTTAGCCAAATTTCGTGGAAATTGTTTGAAATCTACTATGATTTTTTTGGATTTTCATGAGTCTTTTTGTCGGAGGAGCTAAATTTGAGTAAATTTAGATGAAATTAACTTCCACTTTTTTGATTTTTTAAAAATTTTTAGTCAAATTTCGTGAAAATTGTTTGAAATCTACTTTGATTTTTTTGGATTTTCATGATTTTTTTGTCGGAAGAGCTAAATTTGAGTAAATTTAGATGAAATTAACTTCTATTTTTTGTATTTTTTAACAATTTTAAGTGTTAATTTTGTGGAATTTGTTTGAAATCTACTTCGATTTTTTTTGATTTTCATGAGTTTTTTTGTCGGAGGAGCTAAATTTGAGTAAATTTAGATGAAATAAACTTCTATTTTTTGGATTTTTTTTCAACTTTTAGTCAAATTTCGTGAAAATTGTTTGAAACCTACTTCGATTTTTTTGGATTTTCATTAGTTTTTTGTCGGAGGAGCTAAATTTGAGTAACTTTAGATGAAATTAACTTCCATTTTTTGGATTTTTTAACAATTTTTAGTCAAATTTTGTGAAAATTGTTTGAAATCTACTTTGATTTTTTTGGATTTTCATCATTTTTTTGTCGGAAGAGCTAAATTTGAGTAAATTTAGATGAAATTAACTTCTATTTTTTGGATTTTTTAACAATTTTTAGTTAAATTTCGTGAAAATTGTTTGTAATCTACTTCGATTTTTTTGGATTTTCATTAGTTTTTTGTCGGAGGAGCTAAATTTGAGTAACTTTAGATGAAATTAACTTCTATTTTTTGGATTTTTTAACAATTTTTAGTGTAAATTTTGTGGAATTTGTTTGAAATCTACTTGGATTTTTTTGGATTTTCATGAATTTTTTTGTCGGAGGAGCTAAATTTGTGTAAATTTAGATGAAATAAACTTCTATTTTTTGGATTTTTTATCAACTTTTAGTCAAATTTCGTTAAAATTGTTTGAAACCTACTTCGATTTTTTTGGATTTTCATGAGTTTTTTTTGTCGGAGGAGCTAAATTTGAGTACATTTAGATGAAATTAACTTCTATTTTTTGGATTTTTTAACAATTTTTAGTCAAATTTTGTGAAAATTGTTTGAAATCTACTTTGATTTTTTTGGATTTTCATCATTTTTTTGTCGGAAGAGCTAAATTTGAGTAAATTTAGATGAAATTAACCTCTATTTTTTGGATTTTTTAACAATTTTTAGTCAAATTTTGTGGAAATTGTTTGAAATCTACTTGGATTTTTTTGGATTTTCATGAGTTTTTTTGTCGGACGAGCTAAATTTGAGTAAATTTAGATGAAATAAACTTCTATTTTTTGGATTTTTTATCAACTTTTAGTCAAATTTCGTTAAAATTGTTTGAAACCTACTTCGATTTTTTTGGATTTTCATGAGTTTTTTTGTCGGTGGAGCTAAATTTGAGTAACTTTAGATGAAATTAACTTCCATTTTTTGGATTTTTAACAATTTTTAGTCAAATTTTGTGGAAATTGTTTGAAATCTACTTCGTTTTTTTTTTATTTTCATGAGTTTTTTTGTCGGAGGAGCTAAATTTGAGTACATTTAGATGAAATTAACTTCTATTTTTTGGATTTTTTATAAATTTTTAGTCAAATTTTGTGGAAATTGTTTGAAATCTACTTCGTTTTTTTTTTATTTTCATGAGTTTTTTTGTCGGAGGAGCTAAATTTGAGTAAATTTAGATGAAATAAACTTCTATTTTTTGGATTTTTTTTCAACTTTTAGTCAAATTTCGTGAAAATTGTTTGAAACCTACTTCGATTTTTTTGGATTTTCATTAGTTTTTTGTCGGAGGAGCTAAATTTGAGTAACTTTAGATGAAATTAACTTCCATTTTTTGGATTTTTAACAATTTTTAGTCAAATTTTGTGAAAATTGTTTGAAATCTACTTTGATTTTTTTGGATATTCATCATTTTTTTGTCGGAAGAGCTAAATTTGAGTAAATTTAGATGAAATTAACCTCTATTTTTTGGATTTTTTAACAATTTTTAGTCAAATTTTGTGGAAATTGTTTGAAATCTACTTGGATTTTTTTGGATTTTCATGAGTTTTTTTGTCGGACGAGCTAAATTTGAGTAAATTTAGATGAAATAAACTTCTATTTTTTGGATTTTTTATCATCTTTTAGTCAAATTTCGATAAAATTGTTTGAAACCTACTTCGATTTTTTTGGATTTTCATTAGTTTTTTGTCGGAGGAGCTAAATTTGAGTAACTTTAGATGAAATTAACTTCCATTTTTTGGATTTTTTAACAATTTTTAGTCAAATTTCGTGAAAATTGTTTGAAACCTACTTTGATTTTTTTGGATTTTCATGAGTTTTTTTGTCGGAGGAGCTAAATTTGTGTACATTTAGATGAAATTAGCTTCTATTTTTTGGATTTTTTAACAATTTTTAGTCAAATTTCGTGAGAATTTTTTGAAATCTACTTCGATTTTTTTGGATTTTCATGAGTTTTTTTGTCGGAGGAGCTAAATTTGAGTAAATTTAGATGAAATAAACTTCTATTTTTTGCATTTTTTATCAACTTTTAGTCAAATTTCGTGAAAATTGTTAGAAATCTTCTTCGATTTTTTTGGATTTTCATTAGTTTTTTGTCGGAGGAGCTAAATTTGAGTAACTTTAGATGAAATTAACTTCTATTTTAAGGATTTTTTAACAATTTTTAGTCAAATTTCATGAAAATTGTTTGAAATCTACTAGATTTTTTTGGATTTTCATGTGTTTTTTTGTCGGAGGAGCTGGATTTGAGTACATTTAGATGAAATTTACCTCTATTTTTTGGATTTTTTAACAATTTTTAGTCAAATTTTGTGGAAATTGTTTGAAATCTACTTGGATTTTTTTGGATTTTCATGAGTTTTTTTGTCGGAGGAGCTAAATTTGAGTAAATTTAGATGAAATAAACTTCTATTTTTTGGATTTTTTATCAACTTTTAGTCAAATTTCGTTAAAATTGTTTGAAACCTACTTCGATTTTTTGGGTTGTCATGAGTTTTTTTGTCCGAGTAGCTAAATTTGAGTAAATTTAGATGAAATTAACTTTCATTTTTTGGATTTTTTAACAATTTTTAGCCAAATTTCGTGAAAATTGTTTGAAATCTACTTTGATTTTTTTGGATTTTCATGAGTTTTTTTGTCGGAGGAGCTAAATTTGAGTACATTTAGATGAAATTAGCTTCTATTTTTTGGATTTTTTAACAATTTTTAGTCAAATTTCGTGAAAATTGTTTGAAATCTACTTTTATTTTTTTGGATTTTCATGATTTTTTTGTCGGAAGAGCTAAATTTGAGTAAATTTAGATGAAATTAACTTCTATTTTTTGTATTTTTTAACAATTTTTAGTGTTAATTTTGTGGAATTTGTTTGAAATCTACTTCGATTTTTTTTTATTTTCATGAGTTTTTTTGTCGGAGGAGCTAAATTTGAGTAAATTTAGATGAAATAAACTTCTATTTTTTGGATTCTTTTTCAACTTTTAGTCAAATTTCGTGAAAATTGTTTGAAACCTACTTTAATTTTTTTTGGATTGTCATGAGTTTTTTTGTCGGAGGAGCTAAATTTGAGTAAATTTAGATGAAATTAACTTCCACTTTTTGGATTTTTTAACAATTTTTAGTCAAATTTCGTGAAAATTGTTTGAAATCTACTTTTATTTTTTTGGATTTTCATGATTTTTTTGTCGGAAGAGCTAAATTTGAGTAAATTTAGATGAAATTAACTTCTATTTTTTGGATTTTTTAACAATTTTTAGTGTAAATTTTGTGGAATTTGTTTGAAATCTACTTGGATTTTTTTTGATTTTCATGAGTTTTTTTGTCGGAGGAGCTAAATTTGAGTAAATTTAGTTGAAATAAACTTCTATTTTTTGGATTTTTTATCAACTTTTAGTCAAATTTCGTTAAAATTGTTTGAAACCTACTTCGATTTTTTTGGATTTTCATGAGTTTTTTTGTCGGAGGAGCTAAATTTGAGTACATTTAGATGAAATTAACTTCTATTTTTTGGATTTTTTAACAATTTTTAGTCAAATTTTGTGAAAATTGTTTGAAATCTACTTTGATTTTTTTGGATTTTCATCATTTTTTTGTCGGAAGAGCTAAATTTGAGTAAATTTAGATGAAATTAACCTCTATTTTTTGGATTTTTTAACAATTTTTAGTCAAATTTTGTGGAAATTGTTTGAAATCTACTTGGATTTTTTTGGATTTTCATGAGTTTTTTTGTCGGACGAGCTAAATTTGAGTAAATTTAGATGAAATAAACTTCTATTTTTTGGATTTTTTATCAACTTTTAGTCAAATTTCGTTAAAATTGTTTGAAACCTACTTCGATTTTTTTGGATTTTCATGAGTTTTTTTGTCGGTGGAGCTAAATTTGAGTAACTTTAGATGAAATTAACTTCCATTTTTTGGATTTTTAACAATTTTTAGTCAAATTTTGTGGAAATTGTTTGAAATCTACTTCGTTTTTTTTTTATTTTCATGAGTTTTTTTGTCGGAGGAGCTAAATTTGAGTACATTTAGATGAAATTAACTTCTATTTTTTGGATTTTTTATAAATTTTTAGTCAAATTTTGTGGAAATTGTTTGAAATCTACTTCGTTTTTTTTTTATTTTCATGAGTTTTTTTGTCGGAGGAGCTAAATTTGAGTAAATTTAGATGAAATAAACTTCTATTTTTTGGATTTTTTTTCAACTTTTAGTCAAATTTCGTGAAAATTGTTTGAAACCTACTTCGATTTTTTTGGATTTTCATTAGTTTTTTGTCGGAGGAGCTAAATTTGAGTAACTTTAGATGAAATTAACTTCCATTTTTTGGATTTTTAACAATTTTTAGTCAAATTTTGTGAAAATTGTTTGAAATCTACTTTGATTTTTTTGGATATTCATCATTTTTTTGTCGGAAGAGCTAAATTTGAGTAAATTTAGATGAAATTAACCTCTATTTTTTGGATTTTTTAACAATTTTTAGTCAAATTTTGTGGAAATTGTTTGAAATCTACTTGGATTTTTTTGGATTTTCATGAGTTTTTTTGTCGGACGAGCTAAATTTGAGTAAATTTAGATGAAATAAACTTCTATTTTTTGGATTTTTTATCATCTTTTAGTCAAATTTCGATAAAATTGTTTGAAACCTACTTCGATTTTTTTGGATTTTCATTAGTTTTTTGTCGGAGGAGCTAAATTTGAGTAACTTTAGATGAAATTAACTTCCATTTTTTGGATTTTTTAACAATTTTTAGTCAAATTTCGTGAAAATTGTTTGAAACCTACTTTGATTTTTTTGGATTTTCATGAGTTTTTTTGTCGGAGGAGCTAAATTTGTGTACATTTAGATGAAATTAGCTTCTATTTTTTGGATTTTTTAACAATTTTTAGTCAAATTTCGTGAGAATTTTTTGAAATCTACTTCGATTTTTTTGGATTTTCATGAGTTTTTTTGTCGGAGGAGCTAAATTTGAGTAAATTTAGATGAAATAAACTTCTATTTTTTGCATTTTTTATCAACTTTTAGTCAAATTTCGTGAAAATTGTTAGAAATCTTCTTCGATTTTTTTGGATTTTCATTAGTTTTTTGTCGGAGGAGCTAAATTTGAGTAACTTTAGATGAAATTAACTTCTATTTTAAGGATTTTTTAACAATTTTTAGTCAAATTTCATGAAAATTGTTTGAAATCTACTAGATTTTTTTGGATTTTCATGTGTTTTTTTGTCGGAGGAGCTGGATTTGAGTACATTTAGATGAAATTTACCTCTATTTTTTGGATTTTTTAACAATTTTTAGTCAAATTTTGTGGAAATTGTTTGAAATCTACTTGGATTTTTTTGGATTTTCATGAGTTTTTTTGTCGGAGGAGCTAAATTTGAGTAAATTTAGATGAAATAAACTTCTATTTTTTGGATTTTTTATCAACTTTTAGTCAAATTTCGTTAAAATTGTTTGAAACCTACTTCGATTTTTTGGGTTGTCATGAGTTTTTTTGTCCGAGTAGCTAAATTTGAGTAAATTTAGATGAAATTAACTTTCATTTTTTGGATTTTTTAACAATTTTTAGCCAAATTTCGTGAAAATTGTTTGAAATCTACTTTGATTTTTTTGGATTTTCATGAGTTTTTTTGTCGGAGGAGCTAAATTTGAGTACATTTAGATGAAATTAGCTTCTATTTTTTGGATTTTTTAACAATTTTTAGTCAAATTTCGTGAAAATTGTTTGAAATCTACTTTTATTTTTTTGGATTTTCATGATTTTTTTGTCGGAAGAGCTAAATTTGAGTAAATTTAGATGAAATTAACTTCTATTTTTTGTATTTTTTAACAATTTTTAGTGTTAATTTTGTGGAATTTGTTTGAAATCTACTTCGATTTTTTTTTATTTTCATGAGTTTTTTTGTCGGAGGAGCTAAATTTGAGTAAATTTAGATGAAATAAACTTCTATTTTTTGGATTCTTTTTCAACTTTTAGTCAAATTTCGTGAAAATTGTTTGAAACCTACTTTAATTTTTTTTGGATTGTCATGAGTTTTTTTGTCGGAGGAGCTAAATTTGAGTAAATTTAGATGAAATTAACTTCCACTTTTTGGATTTTTTAACAATTTTTAGTCAAATTTCGTGAAAATTGTTTGAAATCTACTTTTATTTTTTTGGATTTTCATGATTTTTTTGTCGGAAGAGCTAAATTTGAGTAAATTTAGATGAAATTAACTTCTATTTTTTGGATTTTTTAACAATTTTTAGTGTAAATTTTGTGGAATTTGTTTGAAATCTACTTGGATTTTTTTTGATTTTCATGAGTTTTTTTGTCGGAGGAGCTAAATTTGAGTAAATTTAGTTGAAATAAACTTCTATTTTTTGGATTTTTTATCAACTTTTAGTCAAATTTCGTTAAAATTGTTTGAAACCTACTTCGATTTTTTTGGATTTTCATTAGTTTTTTGTCGGAGGAGCTAAATTTGATTAGCTTTAGATGAAATTAACTTCAATTTTTTGGATTTTTTAACAATTTTTAGTCAAATTTCGTGAAAATTGTTTGAAACCTACTTTGATTTTTTTAGGATTGTCATGAGTTTTTTGTCAGATGAGCTAAATTTGAGTAAATTTAGATGAAATTAACTTTCATTTTTTGGATTTTTTAACAATTTTTAGCCAAATTTCGTGAAAATTGTTTGAAATCTACTTTGATTTTTTTGGATTTTCATAAGTTTTTTTGTCGGAGGAGCTAAATTTGCGTAAATTTAGATGAAATTAATTTCCATTTTTTGGATTTTTTAAAAATTTTTAACCAAATTTCGTGAAAATTGTTTGAAATCTACTATGATTTTTTTGGATTTTCATGAGTCTTTTTGTCGGAGGAGCTAAATTTGAGTAAATTTAGATGAAATTAACTTCTATTTTTTGGATTTTTTAACAATTTTTAGTTAAATTTCGTGAAAATTGTTTGTAATCTACTTCGATTTTTTTGGATTTTCATTAGTTTTTTGTCGGAGGAGCTAAATTTGAGTAACTTTAGATGAAATTAACTTCTTTTTTTTGGATTTTTTAACAATTTTTAGTCAAATTTCATGAAAATTGTTTGAAATCTACTAGATTCTTTTGGATTTTCATGAGTTTTTTTGTCGGGGGAGCTGGATTTGTGTACATTTAGATGAAATTAACCTCCATTTTTGGGATTTTTTAACAATTTTTAGTGTAAATTTTCTGGAATTTGTTTGAAATCTACTTGGATTTTTTTGGATTTTCATGAGTTTTTTTGTCGGAGGAGCTAAATTTGAGTAAATTTAGATGAAATAAACTTCTATTTTTTTGATTTTTTTTCAACTTTTAT
This sequence comes from Andrena hattorfiana, assembly GCA_944738655.2. Classification (NCBI taxonomy): domain Eukaryota; kingdom Metazoa; phylum Arthropoda; class Insecta; order Hymenoptera; family Andrenidae; genus Andrena; species Andrena hattorfiana. The sequence goes on from OX122891.2 coordinate 20,183,885, forward strand.
TCAAATTTCGTTAAAATTGTTTGAAACCTACTTCGATTTTTTTGGATTTTCATTAGTTTTTTGTCGGAGGAGCTAAATTTAAGTAACTTTAGATGACATTAACTTCAATTTTTTGGATTTTTTAACAATTTTTAGTCAAATTTCGTGAAAATTGTTTGAAACCTACTTTGATTTTTTTAGGATTGTCATGAGTTTTTTTGTCAGAGGAGCTAAATTTGAGTAAATTTAGATGAACTTAACTTTCATTTTTTGGATTTTTTAACAATTTTTAGCCAAATTTCGTGAAAATTGTTTGAATTCTACTTTGAATTTTTTGGATTTTCATGAGTTTTTTTGTCGGAGGAGGTAAATTTGAGTAAATGTAGATGAAATTAACTACTATTTTTTGGATTTTTTAACAATTTTTAGTCAAATTTCGTGAAAATTGTTTGAAATCTACTTTTATTTTTTTGGATTTTCATGATTTTTTTGTCGGAAGAGCTAAATTTGAGTAAATTTAGATGAAATTAACTTCTATTTTTTGGATTTTTTAACAATTTTTAGTGTAAATTTTGTGGAATTTGTTTGAAATCTACTTGGATTTTCTTTGGATTTTCATGAGTTTTTTTGTCGGAGGAGCTAAATTTGAGTAAATTTAGATGAAATAAACTTCTATTTTTTGGATTTTTTATCAACTTTTAGTCAAATTTCGTTAAAATTGTTTGAAACCTACTTCGATTTTTTTGGATTTTCATTAGTTTTTTGTCGGAGGAGCTAAATTTGATTAGCTTTAGATGAAATTAACTTCAATTTTTTGGATTTTTTAACAATTTTTAGTCAAATTTCGTGAAAATTGTTTGAAACCTACTTTGATTTTTTTTGGATTGTCATGAGTTTTTTTGTCAGATGAGCTAAATTTGAGTAAATTTAGATGAAATTAACTTTCATTTTTTGGATTTTTTAACAATTTTTAGCCAAATTTCGTGAAAATTGTTTGAATACTACTTTGATTTTTTTGGATTTTCATGAGTTTTTTTGTCGGAGGAGCTAAATTTGAGTAAATTTAGATGAAATTAACTTCTATTTTTTGAATTTTTTAACAATTTTTAGTCAAATTTCGTCAAAATTGTCTGAAATCTACTTCGATTTTTTTGGATTTTCATGAGTTTTTTTGTCGGAGGAGCTAAATTTGAGTACATTTAGATGAAATTAATTTCTATTTTTTGGATTTTTTAACAATTTTTAGTCAAATTTTGTGGAAATTGTTTGAAATCTACTTCGATTTTTTTTTATTTTCATGAGTTTTTTTGTCGGAGGAGCTAAATTTGAGTAAATTTAGATGAAATAAACCTCTATTTTTTGGATTTTTTTTCAACTTTTAGTCAAATTTCGTGAAAATTGTTTGAAACCTACTTCGATTTTTTTGGATTTTCATTAGTTTTTTGTCGGAGGAGCTAAATTTGAGTAACTTTAGATGAAATTAACTTCCATTTTTTGGATTTTTTAACAATTTTTAGTCAAATTTTGTGAAAATTGTTTGAAATCTACTTTGATTTTTTTGGATTTTCATCATTTTTTTGTCGGAAGAGCTAAATTTGAGTAAATTTAGATGAAATTAACTTCTATTTTTTGGATTTTTTAAGAATTTTTAGTTAAATTTCGTGAAAATTGTTTGTAATCTACTTCGATTTTTTTGGATTTTCATTAGTTTTTTGTCGGAGGAGCTAAATTTGAGTAACTTTAGATGAAATTAACTTCTATTTTTTGGATTTTTTAACAATTTTTAGTCAAATTTCATGAAAATTGTTTGAAATCTACTAGATTTTTTTGGATTTTCATGAGTTTTTTTGACGGAGGAGCTGGATTTGTGTACATTTAGATGAAATTAACCTCTATTTTTTGGATTTTTTAACAATTTTTAGTCAAATTTTGTGGAAATTGTTTTAAATCTACTTGGATTTTTTTGGATTTTCATGAGTTTTTTTGTCGGCGGAGCTGGATTTGTGTACATTTAGATGAAATTAACCTCTATTTTTTGGATTTTTTAACAATTTTTAGTCAAATTTTGTGGAAATTGTTTTAAATCTACTTGGATTTTTTTGGATTTTCATGAGTTTTTTTGTCGGAGGGGCTAAATTTGAGTACATTTAGATGAAATTAACTTCTATTTTTTGGATTTTTTAACAATTTTTAGTCAAATTTTGTGGAAATTGTTTGAAATCTACTTCGATTTTTTTTTATTTTCATGAGTTTTTTTGTCGGAGGAGCTAAATTTGAGTAAATTTGGATGAAATAAACTTCTATTTTTTGGATTTTTTTTCAACTTTTAGTCAAATTTCGTGAAAATTGTTTGAAACCTACTTCGATTTTTTTGGATTTTCAATAGTTTTTTGTCGGAGAAGCTAAATTTGAGTAACTTTAGATGAAATTAACTTCCATTTTTTGGATTTTTTAACAATTTTTAGTCAAATTTCGTGAAAATTGTTTGAAATCTACTTTGATTTTTTTTGGATTTTCATGATTTTTTTGTCGGAAGAGCTAAATTTGAGTAAATTTAGATGAAATTAACTTCTATTTTTTGTATTTTTTAACAATTTTTAGTTAAATTTCGTGAAAATTGTTTGTAATCTACTTCGATTTTTTTGGATTTTCATTAGTTTTTTGTCGGAGGAGCTAAATTTGAGTAAATTTAGATGAAATTAACTTCCATTTTTTGGATTTTTTAACAATTTTTAGTCAAATTTCGTGAAAATTGTTTGAAACCTACTTTAATTTTTTTTGGATTGTCATGAGTTTTTTTGTCCGAGGAGCTAAATTTGAGTAAATTTAGATGAAATTAACTTTCATTTTTTGGATTTTTTAACAATTTTTAGCCAAATTTCGTGGAAATTGTTTTAAATCTACTTGGATTTTTTTGGATTTTCATGAGTTTTTTTGTCGGGGGAGCTGGATTTGTGTACATTTAGATGAAATTAACCTCTATTTTTGGGATTTTTTAACAATTTTTAGTGTAAATTTTCTGGAATTTGTTTGAAATCTACTTGGATTTTTTTGGATTTTCATGAGTTTTTTTGTCGGAGGAGCTAAATTTGAGTAAATTTAGATGAAATAAACTTCTATTTTTTTGATTTTTTATCAACTTTTATTCAAATTTCGTTAAAATTGTTTGAAACCTACTTCGATTTTTTTGGATTTTCATTAGTTTTTTGTCGGAGGAGCTAAATTTAAGTAACTTTAGATGAAATTAGCTTCAATTTTTTGGATTTTTTAACAATTTTTAGTCAAATTTCGTGAAAATTGTTTGAAACCTACTTTGATTTTTTTAGGATTGTCATGAGTTTTTTTGTCAGAGGAGCTAAATTTGAGTAAATTTAGATGAACTTAACTTTCATTTTTTGGATTTTTTAACAATTTTTAGCCAAATTTCGTGAAAATTGTTTGAATTCTACTTTGAATTTTTTGGATTTTCATGAGTTTTTTTGTCGGAGGAGGTAAATTTGAGTAAATGTAGATGAAATTAACTACTATTTTTTGGATTTTTTAACAATTTTTAGTCAAATTTCGTGAAAATTGTTTGAAATCTACTTCGATTTTTTTGGATTTTCATGAGTTTTTTTGTCAGAGGAGCTAAATTTGTGTACATTTAGATGAAATTAGCTTCTATTTTTCGGATTTTTTAACAATTTTTAGTCAAATTTTGTGGAATTTGTTTGAAATCTATGTGACGTCCCACTATTTTTCGCGCGGTATTATACTAAAGTCTCCCTCATAAATCGCTCCACAACTCCATCAAAATTCCTCAATTCAAGTCTTACCCCTTTTCCCCAATCACTGATCACCTTGACGATGTACCTTAGCGGTCCCCATCTCCAGATGATATAATTTCAAATCCCCTTCCCCTCTTCGGCCTTCGAGGCGCGAACTCCTTCCACGTTTAAACCTTAGACAAGTCCCTCACTAAAAACTCGCTCATCTCGAGACTATGTCTCACCCCCCCCCCCCTCCTTTTACAACAAACGTATTCAAACCTCCACTTTTCAAACCCCAATCAAAACCCTCCAAATCCATCCAACGGGTGGAGTACCCCTTTTCAATGCCCCGAAAGAGCCGCCGAAATACGCAATAACGACACATATTTTACGCATGAATCATCAATACGCGCCGATTACATAACACATATTTTAAGCATGAGTCATCACGCATACCGCAAATTCCCCGCATACCTGACATTCCATCGCTTTGTATAAATACCAGCGCCGCATGGACCACAGACAGTCAGTCGCAGTCAGTCACAGTCAGACACAGTCAGTCACAGTCAGTTAGTTCGGGAACATCTGTTACGCCAAAGTCTCTATTATAAAAGTACAGTGTATAATATAAAATTTCGCTTCAGTGCAACGTCCCCAATAGGGTTACCAAACCTTCTACATCACTGTAAGCATTTATCAATTTATCTTATTGTAAAACACTAACGCTATCGTCTTCTATTATTTTCATTTACTTATGCTTATCTATACTTATATCATTTGATTTTGCTCACGCTTATTGCTTATGTTATTTCCTTATGCTTATGCTATTTGCTTTATATTCTTTGCTCACGCTTATTGCATTTATATCATTTAGCTTCTTACTCTTATTGCTTTATATTGTATTCTTTCGCTTAAGTTATTTGCTTATATTATCTTCTCTTCTTACGCTTATCGCTTTAAATCGTTTCATTGCTTATATTACCGCCTAATTATATTATTGCCTAAGCTTATTGCCTTATGTCAACCTGTTTATAACCAACTCTAACACTTCTTATGTTTATCTTATCTTATGCGTAATATTATTATCATTGATCATCGTTATATAAATGTCTTGTGCTAATGCTTAATGTCCAACGCATTGTTATAATACGTTTACCGCCATTGCTTCAGTAGTGCATGGCTTATTCACACGCGTTCCAATAAATAACGCTTTTGTTTTACCCGACATTGGAATTCTTGTAATTATCCTTCGAATACCTAGAATCGTTACGAGCCATAGCAACAGCTGATCTCTCTTCGCGAACACCGGGAGTTCTTATCAGTGTTTACAAGCTTACTTTCGCTTAAGGTCCCGCATGCCCAATGCTACACCTATTGAAAAGAACTACGACGCGTGTCTTTTATTGCAATGCAGTAGTTAAGCCAATTATAAAGCCATAAATACAAACCACAAGAGTTCTAACGGGTGTCACTCTGGTGAGCGATAACTCCCTAACCTTCCCTGGTCGATTTATGCTGCGAAGCTGGCCTTCGTGCTGAACGCCTAAACTCTCCAGAGCTGCGAAGCTGGCCTTCGTGCCTAAATACCATCCACCCCTCAGAGCTGCGAAGCTGGCCTTCGTGTCTGAGCTCCTAAACTCCCCAGAGCTGCGAAGCTGGCCTTCGTGTCTGAGCTCCTAAACTCCCCAGAACTGCGAAGCTGGCCTTCGTGCCTGAACACCTTCCACCCCTCAGAGCTGCGAAGCAGGCCTTCGTGTCTGAACTCCTAAACTCCTCAGAGCTGCGAAGCTGGCCTTCGTGTCTGAGCTCCTAAACACCCCTCAGAGCTGCGAAGCTGGCCTTCGTGTCTGAGCTCCTTTCACCCCTCAGAGCTGCGAAGCTGGCCTTCGCGCCTGAGCTCCTAAACTCTCCAGAGCTGCGAAGCTGGCCTTCGTGCTCAACCTCCCAATATTCCCCAACCTTGTCACAGCCCTTACTTCCGCCACCCAGGACGTGACATAATTTTGGTGACAGCGGTGGGATCTTCGTCTACCGTCGATAGAAAAAAGGATCCTTTGACACGGTACACACAAGGTCCCAATATTTAGTATGTACATTATACGCCCACAGCAGATCGCAGTAGCTTACCGAAGCCGCAGGTTACAAAACATAACTGCATATATGCAGACGTTAATTTGTATTATTGGGAATTTAGCGACGACCAGCGAAGACGACGAAATATGTTTGAGCTGCTCCCAGTTGGATCCAATAAATACGGTGACAGTATACCAAATTCATTATTACCAGACGCCTTTTTCATTCCCCCCTTGCCTTCGATGCAATAACATCATATACCAAACTCGTCCCGTAAATAGGTGCGCCGTGTGTACGGAATTTTACCTCCTTTCTAATGAGAGCTATGACCAATTCTATGTCCTCCCGAACATAGGAGATCTCGATTTCTAAAATAACGACTACCTGACGCGACATAATTTTGATCACCTAAGGTAGGACGTCACGTAAGAAAAGTAGAGAAGGACGAATTAAACATGTCCGTGTACGGCGAAACCGACGACTCTTGTGTAATGGACCAGGACGCGGGCCCTTCCACTAACGCTGTAGACAATGCAACCGCTGAATTAATGGAACGGGTCCAATTGTTACGGCAAAAACAAGCTGAAATTGAGAGCTTACACGCGAAATTCGTCGTAAACCCGAAACCCAATACGCGTTCGGACGTAGCCACCGGTTTGGACGGCCCCTCGGTAGAAAATCTCTCCAGTCAGATTCAAGCCATCCGCGACATGATGGAAAGACTCCTTGCACCCCCGCCAACGGCAGACAATTTTGCCACACCAGGTTCCTCTCGTTTCGATAGGAAACCAGTACTAAATTATAATTATATTCCGGGCCAGGATCCATCGCCCCAGATCAAATTGAAAGACGCCGTAGAAACGGTCCCAGAGTTTAATGGTCACAATATGTCCGTTTTGCAATTCGCGAGAGCCTGCAATAGAGCTAAGGCTCTGGTTCCCTCGCAATCCGAACCCCAGCTAGCGAGGTTGTTGAGAAATAAACTGCAAGACCATGCGTACTTGGCCGTTGAGGACCGGGTCTTTGACTCCGTACGCGGGTTAATCAAACAACTCAAACGCACATTTTCTCCTGCCAAAACGTCGGACCACTATCGCGGAGAACTGGCCAACGTTATCAAAGGAAATAACGAGCATATATTGGAGTACATTTCGCGGGTCAAGGACCTCCGATTCGCCATTTTAGATGGGGATAGCGAATACTACCACGACTTCGCACGAAATCACCCTGAGGACTTAGACCGGCTAGCCTTGGATTCGTTCGTTGAGGGTCTTCCACCCTACATGAGGACTAGACTGCAACAGCATAACTTCGAAACGCTCGACGAAGCGTTCGATCTAGCTGTCCTTGTGGACAAAAAGATAGACAGGGACCGTCTCAGATTCTCGGAGCAAAAGACTCCCAAGGTAACCTGTCAACTTTGCAATAAGACAGGTCACGACGCACGGTCCTGTCGAAGCAATCAACAGTCAGTAATCAACCAAAACTCCGAGAGGCACCCTCTAAACCGCGCTGCGGAATATGGGTATCAAGCACCCAAACCCCTGCTGTCATACTGGGACAAAAACCGTCCTCCATCTCCGAAACCTACGGAGGTATACATTTGCAATTACTGCAAGAAGCCCGGACACGCGACCTCGGAATGCAGAAAACGCATCTTTACCATCGACCGGAACCCTAGTACCTACTGGAAAATGGATTCGGGAAATGCCCCACTGGGCACCGATGGATGCGAACCGAGGAGTGGGCCATGCGGGAGCGCACCCACTTACGATGCAACTCAAGACACCAGCGATACTGTAAAAATCGCTATCGTACAACTAAACCCAGTTGGTCAGGTACCATCGGTAAAAATTCACACGTCGGATCTCGTGAAAATACCTGAATTAATGACCGACACACCAGTCACAATACCCACCGTTGAACTAGAAGAATTCGATAGAATAATTCCAGACTCCAAACCGGTACGTCCAAAAGAGACTACGACGCCGACAAGCATCACTCCTATCCCTGACCTAATAAAAAGCAAGTCCCTCTTAGCCCTGGATCCGTCGATCCACCACCTCGAGACACCCGCGAAGGTGCACTCACTCTCACCCCCTGCGCATGACACCAAATCAACCCTTCCCCTAACCTCCCAAGAGTCTCTTGCGGATACGCCTGAACAGGAAATAATGGAAAAATCTGAAGAAATCCCTTCGAGGGCAGAACAATCACTCCAGTCAATCTCAACGGGACACATAGTCACCGAGGAAGCAGACCGAGTGAAATCGGACCAACAGAAAATACAAGCCGTCCAGAACTACCCAGTACCTCGCACACCAAAAGCAATTAAGGAATTCCACGGACTGACCGGGTATTACGGAAGATTTATCCCAGAATTCTCTAGAACGATTCGCCCATTGACCTCACTACTCAAGAAGGACGCACATTTTGACTGGGGACTATCCCAACAAGCCGCTTTTAACCACTTAAAACCAGCATTGCAGAAGGAATCTACCCTGCAATATCCGAATTTTAAACTGGAATTCCACGTCACAGCAGACGCCTTATCCCGTAAACCTCCTGCAGTGGAGGCATGCCCCATACGACCGCGAGGAAAATCTGACGATGACTTGGAGGACTGGCTCAAACGTAAACCAAGCAGATCCAAGAGACCACGTTTCTCCAAATCACCGATCCATGCGGCAACGAGTGGCAGCAACACCGTTGACTTTGTAACACCCACATTCAGCGCTCGCCAGGGTTGGAAACCCATTCAACTGCACCGAAAGATGCGTCGGAAATTATTACCAGCAGAAAATCCGCCAAGTTCTCCCCCAGAAAACATACGTGAACGACTGCCTACCACGAGAACAGACCACACTTACATATTACCCGTGCAGGTTTTATTGACAAAATACCTTGTGTGCGTGCTCCTCAGCCTATTCACCTCAATTAATATCGCCGACGCATTCACTAAAAGATTCATCTGTCACTTCGGAGCTCCTAGAGCCGTCCTCACCGACCAAGCAGCAAATTTCACTAGCGCTTTCACGAAAGCAGTAGCGCGGAAATGTAAAGTCCAACAATTCCGAACCACAGCCTTTCACCCACAGTCAAATGGCCCTATAAAGAGATTGCACTTCGTATTGACCGAATATTTAAAAATGATTATTGGTAGATACAGTGACTCGGACGAATGGACCAACTTGGCCGCGTTCTCGTATATTACCAGTGTCCACGAGGGCACTTCACATGAATTAAAATTCGGAAAATTAGCTCGGATACCCAGCCGGAACGCGGTTTATGATGAAATCGAAAACGAAACATACCATGGTTACCTTTCGAAACCGAGTAGGAAACAACGTTGCAAAATACATTACGGTCTCCATACCCACGTGCGCGAGAATCCCGGTTGACCCCAAGTCACCACAAAGAAAATACTCTAATCAATTTTCCGCCATAGATCGTTCCTACTGCAACATTTATTGCAACCACCATTTACGCGGTCATGCCGTCCAGAGGGAAGGAAGGAATATCGCATCCCTCCTCCCTAAAGTCATCTCATCCGTCATCATCAGGGAGGCGCCTTCGCAGACTGAGAGCAGCTCCAGGAGGCCACTACCCTTCGCCCCGTATAGACCCCTCTTACGAACAATCAAATCCACCCTGCTCCGTACTGTTAAGAAATGCACGCATTTCTTCATATAGGGGGGGAGGTGTGACGTCCCACTATTTTTCGCGCGGTATTATACTAAAGTCTCCCTCATAAATCGCTCCACAACTCCATCAAAATTCCTCAATTCAAGTCTTACCCCTTTTCCCCAATCACTGATCACCTTGACGATGTACCTTAGCGGTCCCCATCTCCAGATGATATAATTTCAAATCCCCTTCCCCTCTTCGGCCTTCGAGGCGCGAACTCCTTCCACGTTTAAACCTTAGACAAGTCCCTCACTAAAAACTCGCTCATCTCGAGACTATGTCTCACCCCCCCCCCCTCCTTTTACAACAAACGTATTCAAACCTCCACTTTTCAAACCCCAATCAAAACCCTCCAAATCCATCCAACGGGTGGAGTACCCCTTTTCAATGCCCCGAAAGAGCCGCCGAAATACGCAATAACGACACATATTTTACGCATGAATCATCAATACGCGCCGATTACATAACACATATTTTAAGCATGAGTCATCACGCATACCGCAAATTCCCCGCATACCTGACATTCCATCGCTTTGTATAAATACCAGCGCCGCATGGACCACAGACAGTCAGTCGCAGTCAGTCACAGTCAGACACAGTCAGTCACAGTCAGTTAGTTCGGGAACATCTGTTACGCCAAAGTCTCTATTATAAAAGTACAGTGTATAATATAAAATTTCGCTTCAGTGCAACGTCCCCAATAGGGTTACCAAACCTTCTACATCACTGTAAGCATTTATCAATTTATCTTATTGTAAAACACTAACGCTATCGTCTTCTATTATTTTCATTTACTTATGCTTATCTATACTTATATCATTTGATTTTGCTCACGCTTATTGCTTATGTTATTTCCTTATGCTTATGCTATTTGCTTTATATTCTTTGCTCACGCTTATTGCATTTATATCATTTAGCTTCTTACTCTTATTGCTTTATATTGTATTCTTTCGCTTAAGTTATTTGCTTATATTATCTTCTCTTCTTACGCTTATCGCTTTAAATCGTTTCATTGCTTATATTACCGCCTAATTATATTATTGCCTAAGCTTATTGCCTTATGTCAACCTGTTTATAACCAACTCTAACACTTCTTATGTTTATCTTATCTTATGCGTAATATTATTATCATTGATCATCGTTATATAAATGTCTTGTGCTAATGCTTAATGTCCAACGCATTGTTATAATACGTTTACCGCCATTGCTTCAGTAGTGCATGGCTTATTCACACGCGTTCCAATAAATAACGCTTTTGTTTTACCCGACATTGGAATTCTTGTAATTATCCTTCGAATACCTAGAATCGTTACGAGCCATAGCAACAGCTGATCTCTCTTCGCGAACACCGGGAGTTCTTATCAGTGTTTACAAGCTTACTTTCGCTTAAGGTCCCGCATGCCCAATGCTACACCTATTGAAAAGAACTACGACGCGTGTCTTTTATTGCAATGCAGTAGTTAAGCCAATTATAAAGCCATAAATACAAACCACAAGAGTTCTAACGGGTGTCACTCTGGTGAGCGATAACTCCCTAACCTTCCCTGGTCGATTTATGCTGCGAAGCTGGCCTTCGTGCTGAACGCCTAAACTCTCCAGAGCTGCGAAGCTGGCCTTCGTGCCTAAATACCATCCACCCCTCAGAGCTGCGAAGCTGGCCTTCGTGTCTGAGCTCCTAAACTCCCCAGAGCTGCGAAGCTGGCCTTCGTGTCTGAGCTCCTAAACTCCCCAGAACTGCGAAGCTGGCCTTCGTGCCTGAACACCTTCCACCCCTCAGAGCTGCGAAGCAGGCCTTCGTGTCTGAACTCCTAAACTCCTCAGAGCTGCGAAGCTGGCCTTCGTGTCTGAGCTCCTAAACACCCCTCAGAGCTGCGAAGCTGGCCTTCGTGTCTGAGCTCCTTTCACCCCTCAGAGCTGCGAAGCTGGCCTTCGCGCCTGAGCTCCTAAACTCTCCAGAGCTGCGAAGCTGGCCTTCGTGCTCAACCTCCCAATATTCCCCAACCTTGTCACAGCCCTTACTTCCGCCACCCAGGACGTGACATAATTTTGGTGACAGCGGTGGGATCTTCGTCTACCGTCGATAGAAAAAAGGATCCTTTGACACGGTACACACAAGGTCCCAATATTTAGTATGTACATTATACGCCCACAGCAGATCGCAGTAGCTTACCGAAGCCGCAGGTTACAAAACATAACTGCATATATGCAGACGTTAATTTGTATTATTGGGAATTTAGCGACGACCAGCGAAGACGACGAAATATGTTTGAGCTGCTCCCAGTTGGATCCAATAAATACGGTGACAGTATACCAAATTCATTATTACCAGACGCCTTTTTCATTCCCCCCTTGCCTTCGATGCAATAACATCATATACCAAACTCGTCCCGTAAATAGGTGCGCCGTGTGTACGGAATTTTACCTCCTTTCTAATGAGAGCTATGACCAATTCTATGTCCTCCCGAACATAGGAGATCTCGATTTCTAAAATAACGACTACCTGACGCGACATAATTTTGGTCACCTAAGGTAGGACGTCACGTAAGAAAAGTAGAGAAGGACGAATTAAACATGTCCGTGTACGGCGAAACCGACGACTCTTGTGTAATGGACCAGGACGCGGGCCCTTCCACTAACGCTGTAGACAATGCAACCGCTGAATTAATGGAACGGGTCCAATTGTTACGGCAAAAACAAGCTGAAATTGAGAGCTTACACGCGAAATTCGTCGTAAACCCGAAACCCAATACGCGTTCGGACGTAGCCACCGGTTTGGACGGCCCCTCGGTAGAAAATCTCTCCAGTCAGATTCAAGCCATCCGCGACATGATGGAAAGACTCCTTGCACCCCCGCCAACGGCAGACAATTTTGCCACACCAGGTTCCTCTCGTTTCGATAGGAAACCAGTACTAAATTATAATTATATTCCGGGCCAGGATCCATCGCCCCAGATCAAATTGAAAGACGCCGTAGAAACGGTCCCAGAGTTTAATGGTCACAATATGTCCGTTTTGCAATTCGCGAGAGCCTGCAATAGAGCTAAGGCTCTGGTTCCCTCGCAATCCGAACCCCAGCTAGCGAGGTTGTTGAGAAATAAACTGCAAGACCATGCGTACTTGGCCGTTGAGGACCGGGTCTTTGACTCCGTACGCGGGTTAATCAAACAACTCAAACGCACATTTTCTCCTGCCAAAACGTCGGACCACTATCGCGGAGAACTGGCCAACGTTATCAAAGGAAATAACGAGCATATATTGGAGTACATTTCGCGGGTCAAGGACCTCCGATTCGCCATTTTAGATGGGGATAGCGAATACTACCACGACTTCGCACGAAATCACCCTGAGGACTTAGACCGGCTAGCCTTGGATTCGTTCGTTGAGGGTCTTCCACCCTACATGAGGACTAGACTGCAACAGCATAACTTCGAAACGCTCGACGAAGCGTTCGATCTAGCTGTCCTTGTGGACAAAAAGATAGACAGGGACCGTCTCAGATTCTCGGAGCAAAAGACTCCCAAGGTAACCTGTCAACTTTGCAATAAGACAGGTCACGACGCACGGTCCTGTCGAAGCAATCAACAGTCAGTAATCAACCAAAACTCCGAGAGGCACCCTCTAAACCGCGCTGCGGAATATGGGTATCAAGCACCCAAACCCCTGCTGTCATACTGGGACAAAAACCGTCCTCCATCTCCGAAACCTACGGAGGTATACATTTGCAATTACTGCAAGAAGCCCGGACACGCGACCTCGGAATGCAGAAAACGCATCTTTACCATCGACCGGAACCCTAGTACCTACTGGAAAATGGATTCGGGAAATGCCCCACTGGGCACCGATGGATGCGAACCGAGGAGTGGGCCATGCGGGAGCGCACCCACTTACGATGCAACTCAAGACACCAGCGATACTGTAAAAATCGCTATCGTACAACTAAACCCAGTTGGTCAGGTACCATCGGTAAAAATTCACACGTCGGATCTCGTGAAAATACCTGAATTAATGACCGACACACCAGTCACAATACCCACCGTTGAACTAGAAGAATTCGATAGAATAATTCCAGACTCCAAACCGGTACGTCCAAAAGAGACTACGACGCCGACAAGCATCACTCCTATCCCTGACCTAATAAAAAGCAAGTCCCTCTTAGCCCTGGATCCGTCGATCCACCACCTCGAGACACCCGCGAAGGTGCACTCACTCTCACCCCCTGCGCATGACACCAAATCAACCCTTCCCCTAACCTCCCAAGAGTCTCTTGCGGATACGCCTGAACAGGAAATAATGGAAAAATCTGAAGAAATCCCTTCGAGGGCAGAACAATCACTCCAGTCAATCTCAACGGGACACATAGTCACCGAGGAAGCAGACCGAGTGAAATCGGACCAACAGAAAATACAAGCCGTCCAGAACTACCCAGTACCTCGCACACCAAAAGCAATTAAGGAATTCCACGGACTGACCGGGTATTACGGAAGATTTATCCCAGAATTCTCTAGAACGATTCGCCCATTGACCTCACTACTCAAGAAGGACGCACATTTTGACTGGGGACTATCCCAACAAGCCGCTTTTAACCACTTAAAACCAGCATTGCAGAAGGAATCTACCCTGCAATATCCGAATTTTAAACTGGAATTCCACGTCACAGCAGACGCCTTATCCCGTAAACCTCCTGCAGTGGAGGCATGCCCCATACGACCGCGAGGAAAATCTGACGATGACTTGGAGGACTGGCTCAAACGTAAACCAAGCAGATCCAAGAGACCACGTTTCTCCAAATCACCGATCCATGCGGCAACGAGTGGCAGCAACACCGTTGACTTTGTAACACCCACATTCAGCGCTCGCCAGGGTTGGAAACCCATTCAACTGCACCGAAAGATGCGTCGGAAATTATTACCAGCAGAAAATCCGCCAAGTTCTCCCCCAGAAAACATACGTGAACGACTGCCTACCACGAGAACAGACCACACTTACATATTACCCGTGCAGGTTTTATTGACAAAATACCTTGTGTGCGTGCTCCTCAGCCTATTCACCTCAATTAATATCGCCGACGCATTCACTAAAAGATTCATCTGTCACTTCGGAGCTCCTAGAGCCGTCCTCACCGACCAAGCAGCAAATTTCACTAGCGCTTTCACGAAAGCAGTAGCGCGGAAATGTAAAGTCCAACAATTCCGAACCACAGCCTTTCACCCACAGTCAAATGGCCCTATAAAGAGATTGCACTTCGTATTGACCGAATATTTAAAAATGATTATTGGTAGATACAGTGACTCGGACGAATGGACCAACTTGGCCGCGTTCTCGTATATTACCAGTGTCCACGAGGGCACTTCACATGAATTAAAATTCGGAAAATTAGCTCGGATACCCAGCCGGAACGCGGTTTATGATGAAATCGAAAACGAAACATACCATGGTTACCTTTCGAAACCGAGTAGGAAACAACGTTGCAAAATACATTACGGTCTCCATACCCACGTGCGCGAGAATCCCGGTTGACCCCAAGTCACCACAAAGAAAATACTCTAATCAATTTTCCGCCATAGATCGTTCCTACTGCAACATTTATTGCAACCACCATTTACGCGGTCATGCCGTCCAGAGGGAAGGAAGGAATATCGCATCCCTCCTCCCTAAAGTCATCTCATCCGTCATCATCAGGGAGGCGCCTTCGCAGACTGAGAGCAGCTCCAGGAGGCCACTACCCTTCGCCCCGTATAGACCCCTCTTACGAACAATCAAATCCACCCTGCTCCGTACTGTTAAGAAATGCACGCATTTCTTCATATAGGGGGGGAGGTGTGACGTCCCACTATTTTTCGCGCGGTATTATACTAAAGTCTCCCTCATAAATCGCTCCACAACTCCATCAAAATTCCTCAATTCAAGTCTTACCCCTTTTCCCCAATCACTGATCACCTTGACGATGTACCTTAGCGGTCCCCATCTCCAGATGATCTAATTTCAAATCCCCTTCCCCTCTTCGGCCTTCGAGGCGCGAACTCCTTCCACGTTTAAACCTTAGACAAGTCCCTCACTAAAAACTCGCTCATCTCGAGACTATGTCTCACCCCCCCCCTCCTTTTACAACAAACGTATTCAAACCTCCACTTTTCAAACCCCAATCAAAACCCTCCAAACCCATCCAACGGGTGGAGTACCCCTTTTCAAAGCCCCGAAAGAGCCGCCGAAATACGCAATAACGACACATATTTTACGCATGAATCATCAATACGCGCCGATTACATAACATATTTTAAGCATGAGTCATCACGCATACCGCAAATTCCCCGCATACCTGACATTCCATCGCTTTGTATAAATACCAGCGCCGCATGGACCACAGACAGTCAGTCGCAGTCAGTCACAGTCAGACACAGTCAGTCACAGTCAGTTAGTTCGGGAACATCTGTTACGCCAAAGTCTCTATTATAAAAGTACAGTGTATAATATAAAATTTCGCTTCAGTGCAACGTCCCCAATAGGGTTACCAAACCTTCTACATCACTGTAAGCATTTATCAATTTATCTTATTGTAAAACACTAACGCTATCGTCTTCTATTATTTTCATTTACTTATGCTTATCTATACTTATATCATTTGATTTTGCTCACGCTTATTGCTTATGTTATTTCCTTATGCTTATGCTATTTGCTTTATATTCTTTGCTCACGCTTATTGCATTTATATCATTTAGCTTCTTACTCTTATTGCTTTATATTGTATTCTTTCGCTTAAGTTATTTGCTTATATTATCTTCTCTTCTTACGCTTATCGCTTTAAATCGTTTCATTGCTTATATTACCGCCTAATTATATTATTGCCTAAGCTTATTGCCTTATGTCAACCTGTTTATAACCAACTCTAACACTTCTTATGTTTATCTTATCTTATGCGTAATATTATTATCATTGATCATCGTTATATAAATGTCTTGTGCTAATGCTTAATGTCCAACGCATTGTTATAATACGTTTACCGCCATTGCTTCAGTAGTGCATGGCTTATTCACACGCGTTCCAATAAATAACGCTTTTGTTTTACCCGACATTGGAATTCTTGTAATTATCCTTCGAATACCTAGAATCGTTACGAGCCATAGCAACAGCTGATCTCTCTTCGCGAACACCGGGAGTTCTTATCAGTGTTTACAAGCTTACTTTCGCTTAGGGTCCCGCATGCCCAATGCTACACCTATTGAAAAGAACTACGACGCGTGTCTTTTATTGCAATGCAGTAGTTAAGCCAATTATAAAGCCATAAATACAAACCACAAGAGTTCTAACGGGTGTCACTCTGGTGAGCGATAACTCCCTAACCTTCCCTGGTCGATTTATGCTGCGAAGCTGGCCTTCGTGCTGAACGCCTAAAATCTCCAGAGCTGCGAAGCTGGCCTTCGTGCCTAAATACCATCCACCCCTCAGAGCTGCGAAGCTGGCCTTCGTGTCTGAGCTCCTAAACTCCCCAGAGCTGCGAAGCTGGCCTTCGTGTCTGAGCTCCTAAACTCCCCAGAGCTGCGAAGCTGGCCTTCGTGCCTGAACACCTTCCACCCCTCAGAGCTGCGAAGCAGGCCTTCGTGTCTGAACTCCTAAACTCCTCAGAGCTGCGAAGCTGGCCTTCGTGTCTGAGCTCCTAAACACCCCTCAGAGCTGCGAAGCTGGCCTTCGTGTCTGAGCTCCTAAACACCCCTCAGAGCTGCGAAGCTGGCCTTCGTGTCTGAGCTCCTTTCACCCCTCAGAGCTGCGAAGCTGGCCTTCGCGCCTGAGCTCCTAAACTCTCCAGAGCTGCGAAGCTGGCCTTCGTGCTCAACCTCCCAATATTCCCCAACCTTGTCACAGCCCTTACTTCCGCCACCCAGGACGTGACAATCTACTTGGATTTTTTTTGGATTTTCATGAGTTTTTTTGTCGGAGGAGCTAAATTTTGAGTAAATTTAGATGAAATAAACTTCTATTTTTTGGATTTTTTAT
This sequence comes from Andrena hattorfiana, assembly GCA_944738655.2. NCBI lineage: Eukaryota > Metazoa > Arthropoda > Insecta > Hymenoptera > Andrenidae > Andrena > Andrena hattorfiana. The sequence goes on from OX122891.2 coordinate 20,201,362, forward strand.
CAACTTTTAGTCAAATTTCGTTAAAATTGTTTGAAACCTACTTCGATTTTTTTGGATTTTCATTAGTTTTTTGTCGGAGGAGCTAAATTTGAGTAACTTTAGATGAAATTAACTTCCATTTTTTGGATTTTTTAACAATTTTTAGTCAAATTTCGCAAATTTTAATAAATTTTTTTTAGTCAAATTTGATTTTTTTGGATTTTAATGATTTTTTTGTCGGAGGAGCTAAATTTGAGTAAATTTAGGTGAAATTAACTCATATTCTTTAGGAATTTCTGAAAATTTTTAGTCAAATTTTAATAAATTTGTTTGAAATCACATTCGATTTTTTTGGATTTTGATGAGTTTCTTTGTCGGAGGAGCTAAATTTTAGTAAATTTAGTTGAAATTATGTCATATTTTTTCGGATATTGTGAAAGTTTTTGTCAAATTTTAATAAATTTTTTTAATTCAAATTCGATTTGTTGGAATTTGATGAGTTTTTTTGTCGGAAGATCTAAATTAGAGTAAATTTAGGTGAAACTAACTCATATTTTTTTTGATTTAGTGAAAATTTTTAGTCATGTTTTAATAAAATTTTTTTTATATCAAATTCGATTTTTTTGGATTTTGATGAGGTTTTTTGTCGGAGGAGCTAAATTTGAGGAAATTTAGGTGAAATTAACTCATATTTTTTTGGATTTTGTGAAAATTTTTAGCCAAATATTTATAAATTTTTTTTAAAACAAATTCGATTTTTTTGGACTTTAATGAGTTTTTTTGTCGGAGGAGCTAAATATGAGTAAACTTAGGTGAAATTAAATCATATTTTTTGGATTTTGTGAAAATTCTTAGTCAAATTTTAATAAATTTATTTGAAATCAAATTCAATTTTTTTTTAATTTTGATGAGTTTTTTGTCGGAGGAGCTGAATTAGAGTTAATTTAGATGAAATAAACTCATATTTTTTTGGATTTTGTGAAAATTTTTAGTCAAATTTTAATAAAATTTTTTTAAATCAAATTCGATTTTTTTGGATTTTGATGTTTTTTTTGTCGGAGGAGCTAAATTTGAGTAAATTAAGGTGAAATTAACTAATATTTTTTGGGATTTTGTGAAAATTTTTAGTCAAATTATAATAAATTTTTTTAAATAAATTTCGATTTTTTTGGATTTTTTTTTTTTTTGTTGGAGGAGATAAATTTGAGTAAATTTAGGTGAAATTAAATCATATTTTATTGAATTTTGTGAAAATTTTTAGTCAAATTTTAATAAATTTTTTTTAAGTCAAATTTGATTTTTTTGGATTTTAATGAGTTTTTTGTCGGAGGAGCTAGATTTGAGTAAATTTAGATGAAATTAACTCATATTTTTTGAGATTTTGTGAAAATTTTTAGTCAAATTTTAATAATTTTTTTTTTAAATCAAATTTGTTTTTTGGATTCTAATGAGTTTTTTTGTCGGAGGAGCTAAATATGAGTAAATTTAGGTGAAATTAAATCATATTTCTTGGATTTTGTGAAAATTTTTCGTCAAATTTTAATAAATTTATTTGAAATCAAATTCGATTTTTTTGGACTTTAATGAGTTTTTTGTCGGAGGAGCTAAATGTGAGTAAATTTAGGTGAAATTAACTCATATTTTTTAGGATTTTCTGAAAATTTTTAGTCAAATTTTAATAAATTTGTTTGAAATCAAATTCGATTTTTTTGGATTTTGATGAGTTTCTTTGTCGGAGGAGCTAAATTTTAGTAAATTTAGTTGAAATTATGTCATATTTTTTCGGATATTGTGAAAGTTTTTGTCAAATTTTAATAAATTTATTTGAAATCAAATTCAATTTTTTTTTAATTTTGATGAGTTTTTTGTCGGAGGAGCTGAATTAGAGTTAATTTAGATGAAATAAACTCATATTTTTTTGGATTTTGTGAAAATTTTTAGTCAAATTTTAATAAAATTTTTTTAAATCAAATTCGATTTTTTTGGATTTTGATGATTTTTTTGTCGGAGGAGCTAAATTTGAGTAAATTTAGGTGAAATTAACTAATATTTTTTGGGATTTTGTGAAAATTTTTAGTCAAATATTAATAAATTTTTTTTAAATCAAATTCGATTTTTTTGGACTTTAATGCGTTTTTTTGTCGGTGGAGCTAAATTTGAGTAAATTTAGGTGAAATTAAATCATATTTTATTGAATTTTGTGAAAAATTTAGTCAAATTTTAATAAATTTTCATTAAATCAAATTTGATTTTTTGGATTTTAATGAGTTTTTTTGTCGGAGGAGCTAAATATGAGTAAACTTAGGTGAAATTAAATCATATTTTTTGGATTTTGTGAAAATTTTTATTCAAATTTTAATAAATTTATTTGAAATCAAATTCAATTTTTTTTTAATTTTGATGAGTTTTTTGTCGGAGGAGCTAAATTAGAGTTAATTTAGATGAAATAAACTCATATTTTTTTGGATTTTGTGAAAATTTTTAGTCAAATTTTAACAAAATTTTTTTAAATCAAATTCGATTTTTTTGGATTTGGATGATTTTTTTGTCGGAGGAGCTAAATTTGAGTAAATTTAGGTGAAATTAACTAATATTTTTTGGGATTTTGTGAAAATTTTTAGTCAAATTTTAATAAATTTTTTATAAATCAAATTCGATTTTTTTGTACTTTAATGAGTTTTTTTGTCGGTTGAGATAAATTTGAGTAAATTTACGTGAAATTAACTCATATTTTTTTGGATTTTGTGAAAATTTCTAGTCAAATTATAATAAATTTTTTTAAATAAAATTCGATTTTTTTGGATTTTGTTGGGTTTTTTTGTTGGAGGAGATAAATTTGAGTAAATTTAGGTGAAATTAAATCATATTTTATTGAATTTTGTGAAAATTTTTAGTCAAATTTTAATAAATTTTTTAAACCAACTTCGATTTTTTTGGATTTTGTTGTGTTTTTTTATCGGAGGAGCTAAATTTTTGTAAATTTAGTTGAAATTATGTCATATTTTCCGGATATTGTGAAAATTTTTAGTCAAATTTTAATAAATTTTTTTTAAATCAGATTCGATTTTTTGGAATTTGATGAGTTTTTTTTGTCGGAGGAGCTAAATTAGAGTAAATTTAGGAGAAATTAAATCATATTTTTTGGATTTTGTGAAAATTCTTAGTCAAATTTTAATAAATTTATTTGAAATCAAATTCAATTTTTTTTTAATTTTGATGAGGTTTTTGTCGGAGGAGCTAAATTAGAGTTAATTTTGATGAAATAAACTCATATTTTTTTGGATTTTGTGAAAATTTGTAGTCAAATTTTAATAAAATTTTTTTAAATCAATTTCGATTTTTTTGGATTTTTGATGATTTTTTTGTCGGAGGAGCTAAATTTGAGTAAATTTACGTGAAATTAACTCATATTTTTTTGGATTTTGTGAAATTTTTTAGTCAAATTATCATAAATTTTTTTTAATAAATTTCGATTTTTTTGGATTTTGGTTGGTTTTTTTTTGTTGGAGGAGATAAATTTGAGTAAATTTAGGTGAAATTAAATCATATTTTATTGAATTTTGTGAAAATTTTTTAGTCAAATTTTAATAAATTTTTCTTAAGTCAAATTTGATTTTTTTGGATTTTAATGAGTTTTTTTGTCGGAGGAGCTAGATTTGAGTAAATTTAGATGAAATTAACTCATATTTTTTTAGATTTTGTGAAAATTTTTTAGTCAAATTTTAATAATTTTTTTTTTAAATCAAATTTGTTTTTTGGATTCTAATGAGTTTTTTTGTCGGAGGAGCTAAATATGAGTAAAATTTAGGTGAAATTAAATCATATTTTTGGATTTTGTGAAAATTTTTAGTCAAATTTTAATAAATTTATTTGGAATCAAATTCAATTTTTTTTTAATTTTGATGAGTTTTTTGTCGGAGGAGCTAAATTAGAGTTAATTTTGATGAAATAAACTCATATTTTTTTGGATTTTGTGAAAATTTTTTAGTCAAATTTTAATAAATTTTTTTAAATCGAATTCGATTTTTTTGGACATTAATGAGTTTTTTTGTTGGAGGAGATAATTTTGAGTAAATCTAGGTGAAATTAAATCGATATTTTATTGAATTTTGTGAAAATTTTTTAATCAAATTTTAATAAATTTTTTTTATATCAATTTCTATTTTTTGGACTTTAATGAGTTTTTATGTCGGAGGAGCCAAATTTGAGTAAATTTAGGTGAAATTAACTCTCATTTTTTGGGATTTTGTGAAAATTTTTAGTCAAATTTTAATAAATTTGTTTGAAATCAAATTCGATTTTTTTGGATTTTGATGAGTTTCTTTGTCGGAGGAGCTAAACTTTGTAAATTTAGTTGAAATTATGTCATATTTTTTCGGATATTGTGAAAATTTTTAGTCAAATTTTAATAAATTTTTTTTAATCAAAGTCGATTTTTTTGGATTTGTTGGGTTTTTTTGTTGGAGGAGTAAAATTTGAGTAAATTTAGGTGAAATTAAATCATATTTTATTGAATTTTGTGAAAATTTTTAGTCAAATTTTAATAAATTTTTTTTATA
>OX122891.2:20206099-20240044 GCA_944738655.2 Andrena hattorfiana
TTTTAGTCAAATTTCGTGAAATTTTTTGAAACCTACTTTGATTTTTTTGGATCTTCATGAGATTTTTTGTCGGATGAGCTAAATTTGAGTAAATTTAGATGAAATTAACTTCCATTTTTTGGATTTTTTTAACAATTTTCAGTCAAATTTCGTGAAAATTGTTTGAAATCTACTTTGATTTTTGGGATCTTCATGAGTTTTTTGTCGGAGGAGCTAAATTTGAGTAAATTTAGATGAAATTAACTTCCATTTTTTGGATATTTTAACAATTTTTAGTCAAATTTCGTGAAAATTGTTTGAAATCTACTTCGATTTTTTTGGATTTTCATGAGTTTTTGTGTCGGAGGAGCTAAATTTGAGTAAATTTAGATGAAATTGACTTCAATTTTTTGGATTTTTTTACAACTTTTAGTCAAATTTCGTGAAATTTTTTGAAACCTACTTTGATTTTTTTGGATCTTCATGAGATTTTTTGTCGGATGAGCTAAATTTGTGTAAATTTAGGTGAAATTAACTTCCATTTTATGGAATTTTTAAAAATTTTTAGTCAAATTTCACAAAATTTTTTTGAAACCTACTTTGATTTTTTTGGATCTTCATGAGATTTTTTGGCGGAGAAGCTAAATTTGAGTAAATTTAGATGAAACTAACTTCGATTTTTTTGATTTTTTAACAATTTTTAGTCAAATTTCGTGAAAATTGTTTGAAATCTACTTCGATTTTTTTGGATTTTCATTTGTTTTTTTGTCGGAGTAGCTAAATTTGAGTAAATTTAGATGAAATTAACTTCCATTTTTTGGATTTTTAAAAATTTTTAGTCAAATTTCGTGAAAATTGTTTGAAATCTACTTCGATTTTTTTGGATTTTCATGAGTTTTTTTGTCGGAGGAGCTAAATTTGATTAAATTTTGATGAAATTAACTTCCATTTTTTGGATTTTTTAACAATTTTTAGTCAAATTTCATAAAATTTTTTGAAACCTACTTCGATTTTTTTGGATTTTCATGAGTTTTTTTGTCGGAGGAGCTAAATTTGAGTAAATTTAGATGAAATTAACTTGCATTTTTTGGAATTTTTTAAAAATTTTTAGTCAAATTTCACAAAAATTTTTGAAACCTACTTCGATTTTTTTTGGATTTTCATGAGTTTTTTTTGTCGGAGGAGCTAAATTTGAGTAAATTTAGATGAAATGGACTTCTATTTCTTGGATTTTTTTAACAATTTTCAGTCAAATTTCGTGAAAATAGTTTGAAATCTACTTTGATTTTTGGGATTTTCATGAGTTTTTTTGTCGGAGGAGCTAAATTTGAGTAAATTTAGATGAAATTAACTTCCATTATTTGGATTTTTGAACAATTTTTAGTCAAATTTCACAAAATTTTTGATACCTACATTGATTTTTTTGGATTTTCATGAGATTTTTTGTCGGATGAGCTAAATTTGAGTAAATTTTGATGAAATTAACTTCCATTTTTTGGATTTTTTAACAATTTTCAGTCAAATTTCGTGAAAATTGTTTGAAATCTACTTTGATTTTTGGGATCTTCATGAGTTTTTTGGCGGAGGAGCTAAATTTGAGTAAATTTAGATGAAACTAACTTCGATTTTTTTGATTTTTTAACAATTTTTAGTCAAATTTCGTGAAAATTATTTGAAATCTACTTCGATTTTTTTTGGATTTTCATGTGTTTTTTTGTCGGAGGAGCTAAATTTGAATAAATTTAGATGAAATTAACTTCATTTTTTGGAATTTTTAACAATTTTTAGTCAAATTTCGTGAAAATTGTTTGAAATCTACTTCGATTTTTTTGGATTTTCATGAGTTTTTTTGTCGGAGGAGCTAAATTTGATTAAATTTTGATGAAATTAACTTCTATTTTTTGGACTTTTTAACATTTTTTTAGTCAAATTTCATAAAATTTTTTGAAACCTACTTGATTTTTTTGGATCTTCATGAGATTTTTTGTCGGATGAGCTAAATTTGAGTAAATTTAGATGAAATTAACTTCCATTTTTTGGATTTTTTAACAATTTTCAGTCAAATTTCGTGAAAATTGTTTGAAATCTACTTTGATTTTTGGGATTTTCATGAGTTTTTTGTCGGAGGAGCTAAATTTGAGTAAATTTAGATGAAATTAACTTCAATTTTTTGGATTTTTTTAACAATTTTTAGTCAAATTTCATAAAATTTTTTGAAACCTACTTCGATTTTTTTGGATTTTCATGAGTTTTTTTGTCGGAGGAGCTAAATTTGAGTAAATTTAGATGAAATTAACTTGCATTTTTTGGAATTTTTAAAAATTTTTAGTCAAATTTCACAAAATTATGGAAACCTACTTCGATTTTTTGGATTTTCATGAGTTTTTTTTGTCGGAGGAGCTAAATTTGAGTAAATTTAGATGAAAATAACTTGCATTTTATGGAATTTTTAAAAATTTTTAGTCAAATTTCGCAAAATTTTTTGAAACCTACTTCGATTTTTTTGGATTTTCATGAGTTTTTTTTGTCGGAGGAGCTAAATTTGAGTAAATTTAGATGAAATTAACTTGCATTTTTTGGAATTTTTTAAAAATTTTTAGTCAAATTTCACAAAATTTTTTGAAACCTACTTTGATTTTTTTGGATCTTCATGAGATTTTTTGGCGGATGAGCTAAATTTGAGTAAATTTAGATGAAATTAACTTCCATTTTTTGGATTTTTTAACAATTTTCAGTCAAATTTCGTGAAAATTGTTTGAAATCTACTTTGATTTTTGGGATCTTCATGAGTTTTTTGTCGGAGGAGCTAAATTTGAGTAAATTTAGATGAAACTAACTTCCATTTTTTGGATTTTTTAACAATTTTTAGTCAAATTTCGTGAAAATTGTTTGAAATCTACTTCGATTTTTTTGGATTTTCATTTGTTTTTTTGTCGGAGTAGCTAAATTTGAGTAAATTTAGATGAAATTAACTTCCATTTTTTGGAATTTTTAAAAATTTTTAGTCAAATTTCGTGAAAATTGTTTGAAATCTACTTCGATTTTTTTGGATTTTCATGAGTTTTTTTTGTCGGAGGAGCTAAATTTGATTAAATTTTGATGAAATTAACTTCCATTTTTTGGATTTTTTAACAATTTTTAGTCAAATTTCATAAAATTTTTTGAAACCTACTTCGATTTTTTTGGATTTTCATGAGTTTTTTTGTCGGAGGAGCTAAATTTGAGTAAATTTAGATGAAATTAACTTGCATTTTTTGGAATTTTTAAAAATTTTTAGTCAAATTTCACAAAAATTTTTGAAACCTACTTCGATTTTTTTGGATTTTCATGAGTTTTTTTGTCGGAGGAGCTAAATTTGAGTAAATTTAGATGAAATGGACTTCTATTTCTTGGATTTTTTAACAATTTTCAGTCAAATTTCGTGAAAATAGTTTGAAATCTACTTTGATTTTTGGGATTTTCATGAGTTTTTTTGTCGGAGGAGCTAAATTTGAGTAAATTTAGATGAAATTAACTTCCATTATTTGGATTTTTGAACAATTTTTAGTCAAATTTCACAAAATTTTTTGATACCTACATTGATTTTTTTGGATTTTCATGAGATTTTTTGTCGGATGAGCTAAATTTGAGTAAATTTTGATGAAATTAACTTCCATTTTTTGGATTTTTTAACAATTTTCAGTCAAATTTCGTGAAAATTGTTTGAAATCTACTTTGATTTTTGGGATCTTCATGAGTTTTTTGGCGGAGGAGCTAAATTTGAGTAAATTTAGATGAAACTAACTTCGATTTTTTTGATTTTTTAACAATTTTTAGTCAAATTTCGTGAAAATTATTTGAAATCTACTTCGATTTTTTTGGATTTTCATGTGTTTTTTTGTCGGAGGAGCTAAATTTGAATAAATTTAGATGAAATTAACTTCCATTTTTTGGAATTTTTAACAATTTTTAGTCAAATTTCGTGAAAATTGTTTGAAATCTACTTCGATTTTTTTGGATTTTCATGAGTTTTTTTGTCGGAGGAGCTAAATTTGATTAAATTTTGATGAAATTAACTTCTATTTTTTGGACTTTTTAACAATTTTTAGTCAAATTTCATAAAATTTTTTGAAACCTACTTTGATTTTTTTGGATCTTCATGAGATTTTTTGTCGGATGAGCTAAATTTGAGTAAATTTAGATGAAACTAACTTCCATTTTTTGGATTTTTTAACAATTTTCAGTCAAATTTCGTGAAAATTGTTTGAAATCTACTTTGATTTTTGGGATTTTCATGAGTTTTTTGTCGGAGGAGCTAAATTTGAGTAAATTTAGATGAAATTAACTTCAATTTTTTGGATTTTTTAACAATTTTTAGTCAAATTTCATAAAATTTTTTGAAACCTACTTCGATTTTTTTTGGATTTTCATGAGTTTTTTTGTCGGAGGAGCTAAATTTGAGTAAATTTAGATGAAATTAACTTGCATTTTTTGGAATTTTTAAAAATTTTTAGTCAAATTTCACAAAATTATGGAAACCTACTTCGATTTTTTGGATTTTCATGAGTTTTTTTGTCGGAGGAGCTAAATTTGAGTAAATTTAGATGAAAATAACTTGCATTTTATGGAATTTTTAAAAATTTTTAGTCAAATTTCGCAAAATTTTTTGAAACCTACTTCGATTTTTTTGGATTTTCATGAGTTTTTTTGTCGGAGGAGCTAAATTTGAGTAAATTTAGATGAAATTAACTTGCATTTTTTGGAATTTTTAAAAATTTTTAGTCAAATTTCACAAAATTTTTTGAAACCTACTTTGATTTTTTTGGATCTTCATGAGATTTTTTGGCGGATGAGCTAAATTTGAGTAAATTTAGATGAAATTAACTTCCATTTTTTGGATTTTTTTAACAATTTTCAGTCAAATTTCGTGAAAATTGTTTGAAATCTACTTTGATTTTTGGGATCTTCATGAGTTTTTTGTCGGAGGAGCTAAATTTGAGTAAATTTAGATGAAACTAACTTCCATTTTTTGGATTTTTTAACAATTTTTAGTCAAATTTCGTGAAAATTGTTTGAAATCTACTTCGATTTTTTTGGATTTTCATGAGTTTTTGTGTCGGAGGAGCTAAATTTGATTAAATTTAGATGAAATTGACTTCAATTTTTTGGATTTTTTAAAAATTTTTAGTCAAATTTCACAAAAATTTTTGAAACCTACTTCGATTTTTTTGGATTTTCATGAGTTTTTGTGTCGGAGGAGCTAAATTTGAGTAAATTTAGATTAAATTGACTTCAATTTTTTGGATTTTTTTACAACTTTTAGTCAAATTTCGTGAAATTTTTTGAAACCTACTTTGACATTTTTGGATCTTCATGAGATTTTTTGTCGGATGAGCTAAATTTGAGTAAATTTAGATGAAATTAACTTCCATTTTATGGAATTTTTAAAAATTTATAGTCAAATTTCACAAAATTTTTTGAAACCTACTTTGATTTTTTTGGATCTTCATGAGATTTTTTGGCGGAGGAGCTAAATTTGAGTAAATTTAGATGAAACTAACTCCGATTTTTTTGATTTTTTAACTATTTTTAGTCAAATTTCGTGAAAATTGTTTGAAATCTACTTTAATTTTTGGGATTTTCATGAGTTTTTTGTCGGAGGAGCTAAATGTGAGTAAATTTAGATGAAATTAACTTCCATTTTTTGGATTTTTTAACAATTTTCAGTCAAATTTCCTGAAAATTGTTTGAAATCTACTTCGATTTTTTTGGATTTTCATGAGTTTTTGTGTCGGAGGAGCTAAATTTGAGTAAATTTAGATGAAATTGACTTCAATTTTTTGGATTTTTTTACAACTTTTAGTCAAATTTCGTGAAATTTTTTGAAACCTACTTTGACATTTTTCGATCTTCATGAGATTTTTTGTCGGATGAGCTAAATTTGAGTAAATTTAGATGAAATTAACTTCCACTTTATGGAATTTTTAAAAATTTTTAGTCAAATTTCACAAAATTTTTTGAAACCTACTTTGATTTTTTTGGATCTTCATGAGATTTTTTGGCGGAGGAGCTAAATTTGAGTAAATTTAGATGAAACTAACTCCGATTTTTTTGATTTTTTAACAATTTTTAGTCAAATTTCGTGAAAATTGTTTGAAATCTACTTCGATTTTTTTGGATTTTCATGTGTTTTTTTGTCGGAGGTGCTAAATTTGAGTAAATTTAGATGAAATTAACTTCCATTTTTTGGAATTTTTAACAATTTTTAGTCAAATTTCGTGAAAATTGTTTGAAATCTACTTCGATTTTTTTGGATTTTCATCAGTTTTTTTTGTCGGAGGAGCTAAATTTGATTAAATTTTGATGAAATTAACTTCTATTTTTTGGACATTTTAACAATTTTTAGTCAAATTTCATAAAATTTTTTGAAACCTACTTTGATTTTTTTGGATCTTCATGAGATTTTTTGTCGGATGAGCTAAATTTGAGTAAATTTAGATGAAATTAACTTCGATTTTTTGGATTTTTTAACAATTTTCAGTCAAATTTCGTGAAAATTGTTTGAAATCTACTTTGATTTTTGGGATTTTCATGAGTTTTTTGTCGGAGGAGCTAAATTTGAGTAAATTTAGATGAAATTAACTTCCATTTTTTGGATTTTTTAACAATTTTTAGTCAAATTTCGTGAAAATTGTTTGAAATCTACTTTAATTTTTTTGGATTTTCATGAGTTTTTTTGTCGGAGGAGCTAAATTTGAGTAAATTTAGATGAAATTAACTTGCATTTTATGGAATTTTTAAAAATTTTTGTCAAATTTCACAAAATTTTTTGAAACCTACTTTGATTTTTTTGGATCTTCTTGAGATTTTTTGGCGGAGGAGCTAAATTTGAGTAAATTTAGATGAAACTAACTTCGATTTTTTTGATTTTTTAACAATTTTTAGTCAAATTTCGTGAAAATTATTTGAAATCTACTTCGATTTTTTTGGATTTTCATGTGTTTTTTTGTCGGAGGAGCTAAATTTGAATAAATTTAGATGAAATTAACTTCCATTTTTTGGAATTTTTAACAATTTTTAGTCAAATTTCGTGAAAATTGTTTGAAATCTACTTCGATTTTTTTGGATTTTCATGAGTTTTTTTGTCGGAGGAGCTAAATTTGATTAAATTTTGATGAAATTAACTTCTATTTTTTGGACTTTTTAACAATTTTTAGTCAAATTTCATAAAATTTTTTGAAACCTACTTTGATTTTTTTGGATCTTCATGAGATTTTTTGTCGGATGAGCTAAATTTGAGTAAATTTAGATGAAATTAACTTCCATTTTTTGGATTTTTTAACAATTTTCAGTCAAATTTCGTGAAAATTGTTTGAAATCTACTTTGATTTTTGGGATTTTCATGAGTTTTTTGTCGGAGGAGCTAAATTTGAGTAAATTTAGATGAAATTAACTTCAATTTTTTGGATTTTTTAACAATTTTTAGTCAAATTTCATAAAATTTTTTGAAACCTACTTCGATTTTTTTGGATTTTCATGAGTTTTTTTGTCGGAGGAGCTAAATTTGAGTAAATTTAGATGAAATTAACTTGCATTTTTTGGAATTTTTAAAAATTTTTAGTCAAATTTCACAAAATTATGGAAACCTACTTCGATTTTTTGGATTTTCATGAGTTTTTTTGTCGGAGGAGCTAAATTTGAGTAAATTTAGATGAAAATAACTTGCATTTTATGGAATTTTTAAAAATTTTTAGTCAAATTTCGCAAAATTTTTTGAAACCTACTTCGATTTTTTTGGATTTTCATGAGTTTTTTTGTCGGAGGAGCTAAATTTGAGTAAATTTAGATGAAATTAACTTGCATTTTTTGGAATTTTTAAAAATTTTTAGTCAAATTTCACAAAATTTTTTGAAACCTACTTTGATTTTTTTGGATCTTCATGAGATTTTTTGGCGGATGAGCTAAATTTGAGTAAATTTAGATGAAATTAACTTCCATTTTTTGGATTTTTTAACAATTTTCAGTCAAATTTCGTGAAAATTGTTTGAAATCTACTTTGATTTTTGGGATCTTGATGAGTTTTTTGTCGGAGGAGCTAAATTTGAGTAAATTTAGATGAAACTAACTTCCATTTTTTGGATTTTTTAACAATTTTTAGTCAAATTTCGTGAAAATTGTTTGAAATCTACTTCGATTTTTTTGGATTTTCATGAGTTTTTGTGTCGGAGGAGCTAAATTTGATTAAATTTAGATGAAATTGACTTCAATTTTTTGGATTTTTTAAAAATTTTTAGTCAAATTTCACAAAAATTTTTGAAACCTACTTCGATTTTTTTGGATTTTCATGAGTTTTTGTGTCGGAGGAGCTAAATTTGAGTAAATTTAGATTAAATTGACTTCAATTTTTTGGATTTTTTTACAACTTTTAGTCAAATTTCGTGAAATTTTTTGAAACCTACTTTGACATTTTTGGATCTTCATGAGATTTTTTGTCGGATGAGCTAAATTTGAGTAAATTTAGATGAAATTAACTTCCATTTTATGGAATTTTTAAAAATTTATAGTCAAATTTCACAAAATTTTTTGAAACCTACTTTGATTTTTTTGGATCTTCATGAGATTTTTTGGCGGAGGAGCTAAATTTGAGTAAATTTAGATGAAACTAACTCCGATTTTTTTGATTTTTTAACTATTTTTAGTCAAATTTCGTGAAAATTGTTTGAAATCTACTTTAATTTTTGGGATTTTCATGAGTTTTTTGTCGGAGGAGCTAAATGTGAGTAAATTTTGATGAAATTAACTTCCATTTTTTGGATTTTTTAACAATTTTCAGTCAAATTTCCTGAAAATTGTTTGAAATCTACTTCGATTTTTTTGGATTTTCATGAGTTTTTGTGTCGAAGGAGCTAAATTTGAGTAAATTTAGATGAAATTGACTTCAATTTTTTGGATTTTTTTACAACTTTTAGTCAAATTTCGTGAAATTTTTTGAAACCTACTTTGACATTTTTCGATCTTCATGAGATTTTTTGTCGGATGAGCTAAATTTGAGTAAATTTAGATGAAATTAACTTCCACTTTATGGAATTTTTAAAAATTTTTAGTCAAATTTCACAAAATTATGGAAACCTACTTCGATTTTTTTGGATTTTCATGAGTTTTTTTTGTCGGAGGAGCTAAATTTGAGTAAATTTAGATGAAATTAACTTCCATTTTTTGGATTTTTTAAAAATTTTCAGTCAAATTTCGTGAAAATTGTTTGAAATCTACTTTGATTTTTGGGATCTTCATGAGTTTTTTGTCGGAGGAGCTAAATTTGAGTAAATTTAGATGAAACTAACTTCCATTTTTTGGATTTTTTAACAATTTTTAGTCAAATTTCGTGAAAATTGTTTGAAATCTACTTCGATTTTTTTGGATTTTCATGAGTTTTTGTGTCGGAGGAGCTAAATTTGATTAAATTTAGATGAAATTGACTTCAATTTTTTGGATTTTTTTACAACTTTTAGTCAAATTTCGTGAAATTTTTTGAAACCTACTTTGATTTTTTTGGATCTTCATGAGATTTTTTGTCGGATGAGCTAAATTTGAGTAAATTTAGATGAAATTAACTTCCATTTTTTGGATTTTTTAACAATTTTCAGTCAAATTTCGTGAAAATTGTTTGAAATCTACTTTGATTTTTGGGATTTTCATGAGTTTTTTTGTCGGAGGAGCTAAATTTGAGTAAATTTAGATGAAATTAACTTCCATTTTTTGGATTTTTTAACAATTTTTAGTCAAATTTCGTGAAAATTGTTTGAAATCTACTTCGATTTTTTTGGATTTTCATGAGTTTTTTTGTCGGAGGAGCTAAATTTGATTAAATTTTGATGAAATTAACTTCTATTTTTTGGACTTTTTAACAATTTTTAGTCAAATTTCACAAAATTTTTTGAAACCTACTTTGATTTTTTTGGATCTTCATGAGATTTTTTGGCGGAGGAGCTAAATTTGAGTAAATTTAGATGAAACTAACTTCGATTTTTTTGATTTTTTAACAATTTTTAGTCAAATTTCGTGAAAAATGTTTGAAATCTACTTCGATTTTTTTGGATTTTCATGTGTTTTCTTGTCGGAGGAGCTAAATTTGAGTAAATTTAGATGAAATTAACTTCTATTTTTTGGACTTTTTAACAATTTTTAGTCAAATTTCATAAAATTTTTTGAAACCTACTTTGATTTTTTTGGATCTTCATGAGATTTTTTGTCGGATGAGCTAAATTTGAGTAAATTTAGATGAAATTAACTTCCATTTTTTGGATTTTTTAACAATTTTCAGTCAAATTTCGTGAAAATTGTTTGAAATCTACTTCGATTTTTTTGGATTTTCATGTGTTTTCTTGTCGGAGGAGCTAAATTTGAGTAAATTTAGATGAAATTAACTTCTATTTTTTGGACTTTTTAACAATTTTTAGTCAAATTTCATAAAATTTTTTGAAACCTACTTTGATTTTTTTGGATCTTCATGAGATTTTTTGTCGGATGAGCTAAATTTGAGTAAATTTAGATGAAATTAACTTCCATTTTTTGGATTTTTTAACAATTTTCAGTCAAATTTCACAAAATTTTTTGAAACCTACTTCGATTTTTTGGATTTTCATGAGTTTTTTTGTCGGAGGAGCTAAATTTGAGTAAATTTAGATGAAATTAACTTGCATTTTATGGAATTTTTAAAAATTTTTAGTCAAATTTCGCAAAATTTTTTGAAACCTACTTTGATTTTTTTGGATCTTCATGAGTTTTTTTGTCGGAGGAGCTAAATTTGATTAAATTTTGCTGAAATTAACTTCTATTTTTTGGACTTTTTAACAATTTTTAGTCAAATTTCATAAAATTTTTTGAAACCTACTTTGATTTTTTTGGATCTTCATGAGATTTTTTGTCGGATGAGCTAAATTTGAGTAAATTTAGATGAAATTAACTTCCATTTTTTGGACTTTTTAACAATTTTTAGTCAAATTTCATAAAATTTTTTGAAACCTACTTTGAATTTTTTGGATCTTCATTAGATTTTTTGTCGGGTGAGCTAAATTTGAGTAAATTTGAATGAAATTAACTTCCATTTTTTGGATTTTTTAACAATTTTCAGTCAAATTTCGTGAAAATTGTTTGAAATCTACTTTGATTTTTGGGAGTTTCATGAGTTTTTTGGCGGAGGAACTAAATTTGAGTAAATTTAGATGAAATTAACTTCTATTTTTTGGACTGTGATGTCCCACTATTTTTCGCGCGGTATTATTCTAAAGTCTCCCTCATAAATCGCTCCATAACTCCATCAAAATCCATCAAACTCAAATCTTACCCCTTTTCCCCAAATCACTGATCACCTTGGCGATGTACCTTAGCGGTCCCCATCTCAAGATGGTCAACTACGACCTCCAAATCCCCTCTTCGCCTTACGTGGCATGACCACTTCCCTCCTATTTAAATTTAAACAAGTCCCTCGTCCCAAAAACTCTCTTATCTCGAGACCACGTCTCAGCCCCTCTTTACGACTCACCGAGTCAAAGCCACTCTCACCCCTTTCCCGTCAAAACGCCTAAAATCCACCTAATGGGTCTTATCAATAGTTTAAAAGAATCTTGGAAACCAATTGCGACGCATATTTCACGCATGATTCATAAACGTAGTCTAAATATAGACATTTATAAAAACCCCGGAAGTCCTATTGCGACGCATATTTCGTAAATATGTCAAGGTGCATACCGCGCACACCCTTCATACCTGACATTCTTGTAAACCCTATAAATACAAGGAACCGCGAGACCGGAATTCATTATTATTCATTCTTCTAAGGAAATACTTCCTCAGTAAAACCATTAAACCAACAAATCAAGTGTTTAAATTCAGTGTTCTACTGCAACTACCGTAAGAAATTATAATTACCTTTATTGTTATACGGCATATCACCATCATATATATTATTTTGTATTGTTAACGCTTATTGCATTTCATATTATTATTCTTGTATTAACGCTTATTGCTTTATATTATCATTTTGTATCGTTAACGCTTATTGCATTTCATATTATTATTCTTGTATTAACGCTTATTGCTATATATTATTTTGTATCGTTAACGCTTATTGCATTTCATATTATTTTGATTCATATTATTATTCCGCTAACGCTCATTGTCTCATATTGTTAGCGTAGCAAATTCCTATTACTTTACATACTATTTTCTTTGGGTTATACACATGTATTGCATATTCATACACATATATTGCTGTTGATTACTATTTATATAAATGTTATGTGCTAATGCTTAATGTCTGACGCATTATTATGTTAACCATGATAATATATTGATAGTGCACCACTCGTGCTCAAAGTAATAAAGTCCTTGGCTTTAAATCACTGTTCGAATTATTATGAATATCCTTTGGTTACGAAAGCTCCAAATCTAAACAGGCTACTGCAACAGCTGATTTCAGTTCGTGAACGCGAGAGTTCCTACAGTGTTTACAAACATATATTTGCATGGGCCGTGTACACCCATATGTCTAGACATATTTCGCGGAAATATTACGTGTGACTTCCTATATAAATGCAACGGTAAATCCAATTAAAAAGCCAAAACAAACAAAGTGCTCTAACGGGCGTCACCTCCGGAGTGATTACCATTTAAACTTTCCCTGGTCGTTCAGTGCTACGAATCTGGCATTCGCGCCTGCATCCTAACTCTCCGCAGTGCCACGAATCTGGCATTCGCGCCTGCATTCCCTCAAACCGTTCAGTGCTACGAATCTGGCATTCGCGCCTGAATCCTAACTCTCCGCAGTGCCACGAATCTGGCATTCGCGCCTGCATTCCCTCAAACCGTTCAGTGCTACGAATCTGGCATTCGCGCCTGAATCCTAACTCTCCGCAGTGCCACGAATCTGGCATTCGCGCCTGCATCCTAACTCTCCGCAGTGCAACGAATCTGGCATTCGCGCCTGCATCCTAACTCTCCGCAGTGCCACGAATCTGGCATTCGCGCCTGAATCCTAACTCTCCGCAGTGCCACGAATCTGACATTCACGCCTGCATTCCCTCAAACTATTCAGTGCCACGAATCTGGCATTCGCGCCTGAATCCAAACTCTCCGCAGTGCCACGAATCTGGCATTCGCGCACGCGTTCCCTTCAATAATTCCCCGTCTATGCCATCGTCCCCAACGACCTCCACCCGGGACGTGACATAATTTTTGGTGACAGCGGTGGGATCTTCGTCAACCGTTGTCAAGGAAAGATTCTTTAATACGGTGCCCACAAAGTTCCCCATTAACTACTCATGTATATTACGCGCCCACAAAGGATCGCAGTAGCCCATCGAGGCCGAGGGCTACAAAGCGCAACTGCATGCATACAAAACTTAATTTGTGTGAAAGGGAATTTAGCAACCACGAACCAGGGCGACGATATTTGCTTGTGCTGTTCCTGGTTGGACCCTGTGAATACGGTGACAGTATACATAATTCATTATTACCGATCGCCTTATTCGTTTTCCCCTTGCCCTCGGTGCAATAACGAAATATACCAGACTCGCCCCATGAATAGGTGCACCGTGTGCACGGAATACTACCTCCTCTCTAACGAGAGCAATGATCAATTTAATAACCCAGAAGATCTAGATTTTTAAACGACAACCTGACGTGACGTAATTCTGGTCGCTCAAGGTGGAACGTTTGTTTATTTCAGACAGGAAAAGATCTGTCGAGTACACAATACCCATAATATCTTTTAGCTAGTATGTGTGATCAACACCAAAGTCGAGACACACCATATTACCCAAGCCGTAGATTTAGAGGCGTATTGTCAGATTCAAACGCATTGGTTTGTGTTTCTGGAGGAGTGGCTACGACCACGGAAGGCGAAGATATTTGTCTAAAGTGTTTCGATTTGGACCCGGTAGAGGTGGACGAGATTTATCAAGTACACCACTACCAACCAAACGACATATTCCCCGAGTGTCCCCGTTGTAGAGACCACTTACTCAGAGCACGCCCCATTAGTGAATGTGCCGCGTGCACCGAAAAACATTGTCTCTCGAAAAAGAGATGTAACGTTTTTAACGCGTACCAGGGTAGAGAGCGCCGTAGGGTTTAGACAACGGCTGCCGGACGCCTGAACCTAGGGAAATCCCTATAATTTCCGAATAAAACGGAAACGAAAAATTTAACATGTCCGTGTACGGCGAAACCGACGACTCTTGCGTAATGGATCAAGACGCGGGCCCTTCCTCTAACGCTGTAGACACCGCGACCGCCGAATTAATGGAACGGGTGCAATTATTAAGAAAAAAACAAGCCGAAATTGAGAGCTTGCACGCTAAATTTGTTGTAAATTCGGAACCCAATACGCGTTCAGGCGTAGCCACTGGTCTTGACGGCCCCGCGTTGGAGGGTCTCTCCGGTCAGATTCAAGCTATCCGCGAAATGATGGAAAAACTTCTTGCACCCCCACCAATTGCGAATAATTTTGCCACACCGGGTTCCTCCCGTTTCGATAGGAAACCGGTATTATATCGTAACAATATTCCGGAGGTATTAAATCGTAACAATATTCCGGACCAGGATCCATTACCCCAGATCAAGTTAAAGGACGCCATAGAAACAGTCCCTATTTTTAACGGGCACAATATACCCGTAGAGCAATTCGCTAGAGCCTGCAACAGGGCTAAGGCTCTGGTTCCCCCGCAAGCTGAACCCCAGCTGGCGAGGTTGTTGCGAAACAAGCTGCAAGACCATGCATGCTTGGCCGTTGAGGATAGGGTCTTTGACTCTGTAAATGATTTAATTAAACAATTAAAAATTACATTCTCCCCTGCGAAAACGTCAGACCACTATCGTGGAGAACTTGCCAACGTTATCAAAGGATCCAACGAACACATATTGGAGTACATCTCACGCGTAAAGGACCTCCGATTCGCTATCTTGGAAGAGGATAGAGAATACTACCGCGACTTCCCGCGGGATCAACCTGAAAAATTAGATCATTTAACGCTAGATTCTTTCATCGATGGCCTTCCACCTCACATAAGGACGAGACTACAGCTACACCACTTCGAAACACTCGATGAAGCGTTCAATTTAGCCGTCCTGGTGGACAAGAAAATCGAAAGGGACCGCCTCAGGTTTTCGGAACCGAAAATTCCCAAATTGACGTGCCAACTTTGTAACAAGACCGGTCACGACGCGCGGGTCTGTCGCAGCAACCAAGGTCCGACCGCTCAACCTTTCGAGAGGTACCCCCCAACCCTTACCGCTGGCTACGGGAGCCAAGCACCGAGCCCTCTGCTCCCCTACTGGGACAAGACTCGACCTCCACCTACCAGGCCTACGGAACTGCGAATCTGCGGGTATTGTAAGAAGCCTGGCCACCTAATCTCGGAATGCAGAAAACGCATATACAATTACAACATGAGGAATCCTGGAACCCTTCAGGAGACGAATTCGGGAAACGCCCCGCCCCCACGGACAACTACGGACGCGTATCGTGGAACGGGCCAAGCGGGAGCGCGTCCGATAAAAATTCAAATGGATTCAATAATACAGGAAATAAAATCGCCACAGCGCGGTTAAGTCCGATCAGCGAAGCCCCGTCCGTGATCCTTTACTCCCCGGACTTCGAAGAAGACCCCGAATTAATGATCGATACCGGGTCTGAGGTGAACTTATTGAAAGTTCAGGCCGTAAGAAGAATCCAGGACGTCGACATGGGAAAAACCCTATTACTCAAAGGGATCTCTCCGGACCCCGTTCCCACCCTCGGAACGATCAAAATAACAATTTTGGGCGATGATGCCACGTTCCACGTAGTAAAAAACGATTTTCCAATTAAACCGCAAGGGATACTCGGAGCCGAATTCTTGACAGGGAGGAATGCCACTATTAACTACCTCAAGAAACAGCTGGACGTCCACGGAAACTCCATCCCATTTGTAAATAGAAATCAAATCACGCTACCCGCGAGGTCAAAAACAAATTCCTTCGTGTACGTATCAAACCCTAATCTAGAAGAAGGATACTTGCCCCGGCTAAACCTGGACGCGGGAATTCACGCCGGCAACGCGCTTGTTCGCAACCAAAACGGCAAGGCATACTTGCAAATGGTAAATTCGAACGAGAAAGATTCCGTAGTCACGATACCCACAGTTGAATTGGAAGAATTCGACAGAATAATCCCAGAACCTAAGCAGAAACGACGAAAAGAGACAAAAACGCCTTCAGGCATCAATCCCATCCCTGACCTTATAAAATACAAGTCCCTCTTAGCCCCGGATCCGTCGATCCACCAACTCGAGGCACCCAAGAAAGTGCACTCATTCCCTACGCATCCCGCTAAATCAACCCTTCCCCTAAAACCCCTCACGTCTCTTGCAAAAACGTTTACTGCGGAACCACTGGAAATTTCTGAAGAAACTCCTTCAAGGGCGGAACAAGTGCTAAAATCGATCTCCACGGAACACATGAATCCGGAAGAACAACGCCACGTTCAACAAATAATAAAGCGAAACCACGACCTCTTCCATCTGCCAGATGAGAAGTTAGGTCATACAACCGCTATTCAACACGGAATCCAAACAACGGACCCGGCACCTGTTAATACGAAGCAATACCGCTTCCCTCCGATACATAAGAAGGAAATTAACAAACAAGTACACAAAATGCTGGAAAGCGAAATCATAAAGCCATCATTATCGCCCTACAACTCACCCATCTGGATCGTCTCTAAGAAACCAGGACCCGATGGGGAACCCCTGTGGCGAATGGTAATTGATTTTAGGGAACTAAACAAAAGGACCGTTCCCGACGCATATCCACTTCCGAATATCAACGAGATATTGGACCAATTAGGAGGAGCAAAATATTTCTCCGTATTCGATCTTGCTTCAGGATTTCACCAAATCCCTATGAAGCCAGAAGACGCAACAAAAACAGCATTCTCTACGCCCCATGGGCACTATGAATTTGTAAGGATGCCGTTTGGGCTTTGCAATGCACCGGCTACCTTCCAACGTCTGATGGACCACACCCTTACGGGGCTCCAGGGCACGGAAATGTTCGTGTATTTGGACGATATAGTCCTTTACGCAAGTTCTCTCACCGAGCACCTAATAAAATTTAAAAAACTCGCCCACCGCCTACGAGAGGCGAACCTCAAACTGCAACCTTCCAAATGCAAATTCCTACATAAGGAAGTTGCATACTTGGGCCACGTGATTACCGAGGGAGGCGTAAAACCGGACCAGCAGAAAATTCAAGCCGTCCGGAACTACCCAGCTCCTCGCACACCCAAAGGAATCAAAGAATTCCTCGGATTAACCGGATATTATAGAAGGTTTATCCCGGAGTTTTCTAAAAATGCTCGCCCGTTAACCCAACTTTTGAAGAAAGACACAGCATTTAACTGGGGACCGTCCCAGCAAACTGCTTTCGACCATTTAAGGTCAGCATTGCAAGAAGAGCCTATCCTGCAATACCCAAATTTTGAACTAGAATTCCACGTAACTACTGACGCCTCCGAATATGCAATAGGAGGAATATTGAGTCAGGCTATCGCTGAAAAGGAGTTACCGATTGCTTACGCATCCCGTCTCCTAAACAAAGCGGAAATCAATTACTCTACTATAGAAAAGGAACTCTTAGCCATTGTTTATTGCATCAGGTACTTCCGTCCTTACCTTTATGGAAGGAAATTTATTTTATATACCGACCATCGACCTTTGATTTGGTTACACAAGGTAAAGGACCCAACGTCGCGCCTCGTTAGGTGGCGCCTAAAATTGGCCGAATACGATTATGAAATTCGCTATCAACCGGGAAAAAGCAATAAACTTGCTGACGCCCTGTCCCGTAATCCCCCTACGGTGGAGGCATGCCCCATACGACCACGAGAGGAAGCCGACGAAGACTGGGAGGACCATCCCCCTCCTAAACGAGGCCCAGGGAGACCTCGGGGCTCCAAAGCACTTACCTCCGCAACGAAACCCACGAGCAAAACCCGCCTAAGAGCGGCACCTACAAGGATACAGCCGCATCGAAAGGCACGCAAAAACCTAACACCAGCGGTAAACCCGCCTGAACCAATGAGTAGTGTAGAAGAGGAGGACCAAGAAGAAGAAAGGGAACAGGCAGATACCCCTTATCAAATTATTTCGCCTCCGCAATCTCCAACACCACAGGAACAGGAAAACCCCGATTCCGAGGTGGAATCCAACGCGTCTGACGAATCAACAACCGACTCGGAATGCTCAATAATCGAGCTGGACGATTCCCCTGATGCAGCTTACGCAGCAAATCCTGATCGAGATATCAGGATAACCCCATCAATTAGTCGTGACCCATTGTCCCTACGAAAAGAAACGCTTGTTTTCTTTCTAAGCGCCGATGGAAAAACTTGCGACGACGGAGCTAAACAACTGCAGGAGGCAGGAGAGCTAATAGTAGCAAGCGAACTCACATTGGGCAGAGCTCATGTAACCTATAATAGGGGACAAATTCTCATCGGTTTAGTTATTAAAGAAACGCAGAGTACTCCCCTAACCACGACAATTTGGGGCGAAGCCCTATCTTCCCTTAAAGATGTAATAAGAGAATTAATAATACATTCGTTCAGTATAGCCAAAACTGCAAATATCGATCAACTAAGCTGGCAGGATATCATTATGGATATTCTCGAAGCCGTCGACGAGGATGACATCAGTGTCACAATATGTTTACAAATAGTCCAAATCCCAGGAGAATCGGAACGCCAAAACATTATTATAGAAAACCACGCATCCGCTTTAGCCGGACACAAAGGAGTGACTAAAACTTACAATCGAATTCGTCACTATTATTTTTGGAAAGGTATGAAGAAAGCCGTGGAGGACTACATTCGAAACTGCGCGGACTGTCAACAGAAGAAACTCGTCCGTGTTAAAACCAGGCAACCAATGATCCTCACCGATACGCCTGGACGAGCCTTTGACAAAATCGCTCTGGATATAGTAGGACCGTTACCCACTACGAAAGAAGGAAATACATACATACTAACCATGCAAGATTTATTAACAAAATACTTCGTATGCGAACCCCTCAAACAATCCACATCAATAAAAATCGCAGATGCATTTATAAAAAAATTTATCTGTCAATTCGGAACTCCCAGAGCCATCCTCACCGACCAGGCAGCAAATTTCACTGGTAAATTCATGAAAGCTATCGCGCAAAAATTTAAAATTAAACAATTTCGAACCACAGCCTTTCACCCACAGACTAACGGCTCTTTAGAGCGATCGCACCTCGTTTTAACGGAATATTTAAAAATGTTTATCGGTAGATACAGCGACTGGGACGAATGGACCGACTTGGCCGCGTTCTCTTATAATACCAGTGTCCACGAGGGCACTGGTTACACTCCACATGAGTTAGTATTCGGGAAAATAGCCCGGGTACCCAGCCGAAATCGGGTGCCCGAAGATTTTGAAAATGAAACATACAATCACTACCTCTCGAAATTAAGTACTAGGGTGCAAGAGCTGCAAACCGCTGCAGCAGAAAAGTTAAAACAGTCAAAACTTCGTTATAAAAAGTATTACGATCGGCACATAAACGAAGAGACCTTCAAACCGGGCGACTCGATCTTCGTACTGATAGAACCGCGAAAGGGGAAATTTGGCGACCAGTACTCAGGCCCGCACACAATTTTGGAGGTGATCCCTTCACAAAACTTGAAAATATCCTGGAAAGGAAAAATTAAAATTATACACGCTAACAAAGCGCGTCTTGGTCGTGTACGCGAGAATCCCGGTTGACCACGTATAATAAACGACTTTTAAAAAGAGAAATATTTCTATTTAGATCAACAATGCCAAACAGATGGGGCAAAATTAACCCCAACAAGCCTCAGCCAAAAGGTGGAGGCACCGCCAGGCGACTGTCTCACCTGCGATGGATGCGCCGGGAGGCAGCTAGGGAAGGAAGGAGCATCTCGCCCCTCCTCCCGAAGGTTACCTCCACGGTCATCATCAGGGAGGCAGCGCCAAACATCATCACCATCGATGACTCCCCCCCACCAACACCAATACCAAGGGAGACGCTGCAGTGGGCCATAACCCCGCGGCCCCCTTTCAGCCCTCCCTCACACGTAGACATAAATAAATACCCCAATCGTCCATCCCCACCTCCTTACCCCTCTCCTCCTCCTTACCAATCGCCATCCAAACCTCCCGAAATTCCAGTCCCTTCCACCATCCCACCTTGGCCAGGAGTCGTGGAAATCCTGGACACGGGGTCAGCGACTAGGGTTCCTAACCTCACGGAGCTGACACCCGAGTTTCTGAGATGGTTCGATGACCTATATCAAAGCGGTCAGGACCTCACGTTCATCCTGGACGACGCCACCTTCCAAGACCTTTCCTACTCCTATCCCCCCTAAAATGTCCCATTCCGTCCAACCGATCCTCCCTTGTAAATAGTTCCAAATTCCTCCCCTGTAAATAGATCCCTGTATATAGATCCCTTTAGACTTAATTCCATTATTTCTTTAGTTTTTCTTTATTATTTCGCCCTTTTGGCCACATGCACCAGTTTTAGTTTTTTTTTTCCTTCTCTTTCCTTCCATACCCATCGCTAAATTTTGATTAACTTTCAATCAAATCCACCCACTCCTTACTGTTAAGAAATGTACACATTTCTTCATATAAGGGGGGAGGTGTGATGTCCCACTATTTTTCGCGCGGTATTATTCTAAAGTCTCCCTCATAAATCGCTCCATAACTCCATCAAAATCCATCAAACTCAAATCTTACCCCTTTTCCCCAAATCACTGATCACCTTGGCGATGTACCTTAGCGGTCCCCATCTCAAGATGGTCAACTACGACCTCCAAATCCCCTCTTCGCCTTACGTGGCATGACCACTTCCCTCCTATTTAAATTTAAACAAGTCCCTCGTCCCAAAAACTCTCTTATCTCGAGACCACGTCTCAGCCCCTCTTTACGACTCACCGAGTCAAAGCCACTCTCACCCCTTTCCCGTCAAAACGCCTAAAATCCACCTAATGGGTCTTATCAATAGTTTAAAAGAATCTTGGAAACCAATTGCGACGCATATTTCACGCATGATTCATAAACGTAGTCTAAATATAGACATTTATAAAAACCCCGGAAGTCCTATTGCGACGCATATTTCGTAAATATGTCAAGGTGCATACCGCGCACACCCTTCATACCTGACATTCTTGTAAACCCTATAAATACAAGGAACCGCGAGACCGGAATTCATTATTATTCATTCTTCTAAGGAAATACTTCCTCAGTAAAACCATTAAACCAACAAATCAAGTGTTTAAATTCAGTGTTCTACTGCAACTACCGTAAGAAATTATAATTACCTTTATTGTTATACGGCATATCACCATCATATATATTATTTTGTATTGCTAACGCTTATTGCATTTCATATTATTATTCTTGTATTAACGCTTATTGCTTTATATTATCATTTTGTATCGTTAACGCTTATTGCATTTCATATTATTATTCTTGTATTAACGCTTATTGCTATATATTATTTTGTATCGTTAACGCTTATTGCATTTCATATTATTTTGATTCATATTATTATTCCGCTAACGCTCATTGTCTCATATTGTTAGCGTAGCAAATTCCTATTACTTTACATACTATTTTCTTTGGGTTATACACATGTATTGCATATTCATACACATATATTGCTGTTGATTACTATTTATATAAATGTTATGTGCTAATGCTTAATGTCTGACGCATTATTATGTTAACCATGATAATATATTGATAGTGCACCACTCGTGCTCAAAGTAATAAAGTCCTTGGCTTTAAATCACTGTTCGAATTATTATGAATATCCTTTGGTTACGAAAGCTCCAAATCTAAACAGGCTACTGCAACAGCTGATTTCAGTTCGTGAACGCGAGAGTTCCTACAGTGTTTACAAACATATATTTGCATGGGCCGTGTACACCCATATGTCTAGACATATTTCGCGGAAATATTACGTGTGACTTCCTATATAAATGCAACGGTAAATCCAATTAAAAAGCCAAAACAAACAAAGTGCTCTAACGGGCGTCACCTCCGGAGTGATTACCATTTAAACTTTCCCTGGTCGTTCAGTGCTACGAATCTGGCATTCGCGCCTGCATCCTAACTCTCCGCAGTGCCACGAATCTGGCATTCGCGCCTGCATTCCCTCAAACCGTTCAGTGCTACGAATCTGGCATTCGCGCCTGAATCCTAACTCTCCGCAGTGCCACGAATCTGGCATTCGCGCCTGCATTCCCTCAAACCGTTCAGTGCTACGAATCTGGCATTCGCGCCTGAATCCTAACTCTCCGCAGTGCCACGAATCTGGCATTCGCGCCTGCATCCTAACTCTCCGCAGTGCCACGAATCTGGCATTCGCGCCTGCATCCTAACTCTCCGCAGTGCCACGAATCTGGCATTCGCGCCTGAATCCTAACTCTCCGCAGTGCCACGAATCTGGCATTCGCGCCTGCATTCCCTCAAACTATTCAGTGCCACGAATCTGGCATTCGCGCCTGAATCCAAACTCTCCGCAGTGCCACGAATCTGGCATTCGCGCACGCGTTCCCTTCAATAATTCCCCGTCTATGCCATCGTCCCCAACGACCTCCACCCGGGACGTGACAGGACTTCTTAACAATTTTTAGTCAAATTTCATATAATTTTTTGAAACCTACTTTGATTTTTTTGGATCTTCATGAGATTTTTTGTCGGATGAGCTAAATTTGCGTAAATTTAGATGAAATTAACTTCCATTTTTTGGATTTTTTAACAATTTTCAGTCAAATTTCGTGAAAATTGTTTGAAATCTACTTTGATTTTTGGGATTTTCATGAGTTTTTTTGTCGGACGAGCTAAATTTGAGTAAATTTAGATGAAATTG
Source organism: Andrena hattorfiana (assembly GCA_944738655.2). Taxonomy (NCBI): domain Eukaryota; kingdom Metazoa; phylum Arthropoda; class Insecta; order Hymenoptera; family Andrenidae; genus Andrena; species Andrena hattorfiana. The sequence continues at coordinate 20,229,020 of OX122891.2, forward strand.
ACTTCTATTTCTTGGATTTTTTAACAACTTTTAATCAAATTTCGTGAAAATTGTTTGAAATCTACTTCGATTTTTTGGATTTTCATGAGTTTTTTTGTCGGAGGAGCTAAATTTGAGTAAATTTAGATGAAATTGACTTCCATTTTTTGGATTTTTTAACAATTTTTAGTCAAATTTCGTGAAAATTGTTTGAAATCTACTTTGATTTTTGGGATTTTCATGAGTTTTTTTGTCGGAGGAGCTAAATTTGAGTAAATTTAGATGAAATTAACTTCCATTTTTTGGATTTTTTAACAACTTTTAATCAAATATCGTGAAAATTGTTTGAAATCTACTTTGATTTTCTTGAATTTTCATTAGTTTTTTGTCGGAGGAGCTAAATTTGAGTAAATTTAGATGAAATTAACTTGCATTTTTTGGATTTTTTAACAATTTTTAGTCAAATTTCATAAAATTTTTTGAAACCTACATTGATTTTTTTGTATTTTCATGAGATTTATTGTCAGATTAGCTAAATTTGAGTAAATTTAGATGAAATTAACTTCCATTTTTTGGAATTTTTAACAATTTTTAGTCAAATTTCGTAAAAATTGTTTGAAATCTCCTTTGATTTTCGGGATTTTCATGTTTTTTTGTCGGAGGAGCTAAATTTGCGTAAATTTAGATGAAATTATCTTCCATTTTTTGGATTTTTTAACAACTTTTAGTCAAATATCGTGAAAATTGTTTGAAATCTACTTTGATTTTTTTGAATTTTCATTAGTTTTTTGTCGGAGGAGCTAAATTTGAGTAAATTTAGATGAAATTAACTTGCATTTTTTGGATTTTTTAAAAATTTTTAGTCAAATTTCATAAAATTTTTTGAAACCTACATTGATTTTTTTGTATTTTCATGAGATTTTTTATCGGATGAGCTAAATTTGAGTAAATTTAGATGAAATTAACTTCCATTTTTTGGAATTTTTAACAATTTTTAGTCAAATTTCGTGAAAATTGTTTGAAATCTACTTCGATTTTATTGGATTTTCATGAGTTTTTTGTCGCAGGAGCTAAATTTGATTAAATTTTGATGAAATTAACTTCTATTTTTTGGACTTTTTAACAATTTTTAGTCAAATTTCATAAAATTTTTTGAAACCAACTTTGATTTTTTTGGATCTTCATGAGATTTTTTGTCGGAGGAGCTAAATTTGAGTAAATTTAGGTGAAATTGACTACAATTTTTTGGATTTTTTTACAACTTTTAGTCAAATTTCGTGAAATTTTTTGAAACCTACTTTGATTTTTTTGGATCTTCATGTGATTTTTTGTCGGATGAGCTAAATTTGAGTAAATTTAGATGAAATTAACTTCCATTTTTTGGACTTTTTAACAATTTTTAGTCAAATTTCATAAAATTTTTTGAAACCTACTTTGATTTTTTTGGATCTTCATGAGATTTTTTGTCGGATGAGCTAAATTTGAGTAAATTTAGATGAAATTAACTTCCATTTTTTGGATTTTTTAACAATTTTCAGTCAAATTTCGTGAAAATTGTTTGAAATCTACTTTGATTTTTGGGATTTTCATGAGTTTTTTTGTCGGAGGAGCTAAATTTGAGTAAATTTAGATGAAATTAACTTCCCTTTTTTTTATTTTTTAACAACTTTTAATCAAATATCGTGAAAATTGTTTGAAATCTTCTTTGATTTTCTTGAATTTTCATTAGTTTTTTGTCGGAGGAGCTAAATTTGAGTAAATTTAGATGAAATTAACATGCATTTTTTGGATTTTTTAACAATTTTTAGTCAAATTTCGTGAAAATTGTTTGAAATCTACATTGATTTTTGGAATTTTCATGAGTTTTTTTGTCGGAGGAGCTAAATTTGTGTAAATTTAGATGAAATTAACTTCCATTTTTTGGATTTTTTAACAACTTTTAATCAAATATCGTGAAAATTGTTTGAAATCTACTTTGATTTTCTTGAATTTTCATTAGTTTTTTGTCGGAGGAGCTAAATTTGAGTAAATTTAGATGAAATTAACTTGCATTTTTTGGATTTTTTAACAATTTTTAGTCAAATTTCATAAAATTTTTTTAAACCTACATTGATTTTTTTGTATTTTCATGAGATTTATTGTCGGATGAGCTAAATTTGAGTAAATTTAGATGAAATTAACCTACATTTTTTGGAATTTTTAACAATTTTTAGTCAAATGTCGTGAAAATTATTTGAAATCTCCTTTGATTTTTGGGATTTTCATGTTTTCTTGTCGGATGAGCTAAATTTGAGTAAATTTAGATGAAATTAACTTCCAATTTTTGGATTTTTTAACAATTTTCAGTCAAATTTCGTGAAAATTGTTTGAAATCTACTTTGATTTTTGGGATTTTAATGAGTTTTTTTGTCGGAGGAGCTAAATTTGAGTAAATTTAGATGCAATTAACTTCCATTTTTTGGATTTTTTAACAATTTTTAGTCAAATTTCATACAATTTTTTAAAACCTACTTCGATTTTTTTGGATTTTCATGAGTTTTTCGTCGGAGGAGCTAAATTTGAGTAAATTTAGGTGAAATTAACTTGCATTTTTTGGAATTTTTAAAAATTTTTAGTCAAATTTCACAAAATTTTTTGAAACCTACTTCGATTTTTTTGGATTTTCGTGAGTTTTTTTGTCGGAGGAGCTAAATTTGAGTAAATTTAGATGAAATTGAGTTCTATTTCTTGGATTTTAACAACTTTTAATCAAATTTCGTGAAAATTGTTTGAAATCTACATTGATTTTTTTGGATTTTCATGAGTTTTTTTGTCGGAGGAGCTAAATTGGAGTAAATTTAGATGAAATTAACTTCCATTTTTTGGATTTTTTTAACAATTTTTAGTCAAATTTCGTGAAAATTGTTTGAAATCTACTTTGATTTTTTTGGATTTTCATGAGTTTTTTTGTCGGAGGAGCTAAATTTGAGTAAATTTAGATGAAATTAACTTGCATTTTATGGAATTTTTAAAAATTTTTAGTCAAATTTCACAAAATTTTTAGATACCTACATTGATTTTTTTGTATTTTCATGAGATTTATTGTCGGATGAGCTAAATTTGAGTAAATTTAGATGAAATTAACTTCCATTTTTTGGATTTTTTAACAACTTTTAATCAAATATCGTGAAAATTGTTTGAAATCTACTTTGATTTTCTTGAATTTTCATTAGTTTTTTGTCGGAGGAGCTAAATTTGAGTAAATTTAGATGAAATTAACTTGCATTTTTTGGATTTTTTAACAATTTTTAGTCATATTTCATAAAATTTTTTGAAACCTACATTGATTTTTTTGTATTTTCATGAGATTTTTTGTCGGATGAGCTAAATTTGAGTAAATTTAGATGAAATTAACTTACATTTTTTGGAATTTTTAACAATTTTTAGTCAAATTTCGTGAAAATTGTTTGAAATCTACTTTCATTTTTGGGATTTTCATGAGTTTTTTGTCGGAGGAGCTAAATTTGAGTAAATTTAGATGAAATTGACTTCAATTTTTTGGATTTTTTTACAACTTTTAGTCAAATTTCGTGAAATTTTTTGAAACCTACTTTGATTTTTTTGGATCTTCATGTGATTGTTTGTCGGATGAGCTAAATTTGAGTAAATTTAGATGAAATTAACTTCCATTTTTTGGACTTTTTAACAATTTTTAGTCAAATTTCATAAAATTTTTTGAAACCTACTTTGATTTTTTTGGATCTTCATGAGATTTTTTGTCGGATGAGCTAAATTTGAGTAAATTTAGATGAAATTAACTTCCATTTTTTGGATTTTTTAACAATTTTCAGTCAAATTTCGTGAAAATTGTTTGAAATCTACTTTGATTTTTGGGATTTTCATGAGTTTTTTTGTCGCAGGAGCTAAATTTGATTAAATTTTGATGAAATTAACTTCTATTTTTTGGACTTTTTAACAATTTTTAGTCAAATTTCATAAAATTTTTTGAAACCAACTTTGATTTTTTTGGATCTTCATGAGATTTTTTGTCGGATGAGCTAAATTTGAGTAAATGTAGATGCAATTAACTTCAATTTTTTGGATATTTTAACAATTTTTAGTCAAATTTCATACAATTTTTTGAAACCTACTTCGATTTTTTTGGATTTTCATGAGTTTTTTTGTCGGAGGAGCTAAATTTGAGTAAATTTAGGTGAAATTGACTTCAATTTTTTGGATTTTTTTACAACTTTTAGTCAAATTTCGTGAAATTTTTTGAAACCTACTTTGATTTTTTTGGATCTTCATGTGATTGTTTGTCGGATGAGCTAAATTTGAGTAAATTTAGATGAAATTAACTTCCATTTTTTGGACTTTTTAACAATTTTAGTCAAATTTCATAAAATTTTTTGAAACCTACTTTGATTTTTTTGGATCTTCATGAGATTTTTTGTCGGATGAGCTAAATTTGAGTAAATTTAGATGAAATTAACTTCCATTTTTTGGATTTTTTAACAATTTTCAGTCAAATTTCGTGAAAATTGTTTGAAATCTACTTTGATTTTTGGGATTTTTCATGAGTTTTTTTGTCAGAGGAGCTAAATTTGAGTAAATTTAGATGAAATTAACTTCCATTTTTTGGATTTTTTAACAACTTTTAATCAAATATCGTGAAAATTGTTTGAAATCTTCTTTGATTTTCTTGAATTTTCATTAGTTTTTTGTCGGAGGAGCTAAATTTGAGTAAATTTAGATGAAATTAACATGCATTTTTTGGATTTTTTAACAATTTTTAGTCAAATTTCATAAAATTTTTTGAAACCTACATTGATTTTTTTGTATTTTCATGAGATTTTTTGTCGGATGAGCTAAATTTGAGTAAATTTAGATGAAATTAACTTCCATTTTTTGGAATTTTTAACAATTTTTAGTCAAATTTCGTGAAAATTGTTTGAAATCTACTTCGATTTTATTGGATTTTCATGAGTTTTTTTGTCGCAGGAGCTAAATTTGATTAAATTTTGATGAAATTAACTTCTATTTTTTGGACTTTTTAACAATTTTTAGTCAAATTTCATAAAATTTTTTGAAACCAACTTTGATTTTTTTGGATCTTCATGAGATTTTTTGTCGGATGAGCTAAATTTGAGTAAATGTAGATGCAATTAACTTCAATTTTTTGGATTTTTTAACAATTTTTAGTCAAATTTCATACAATTTTTTGAAACCTACTTCGATATTTTTGGATTTTCATGAGTTTTTTTGTCGGAGGAGCTAAATTTGAGTAAATTTAGGTGAAATTGACTTCAATTTTTTGGATTTTTTTACAACTTTTAGTCAAATTTCGTGAAATTTTTTGAAACCTACTTTGATTTTTTTGGATCTTCATGTGATTTTTTGTCGGATGAGCTAAATTTGAGTAAATTTAGATGAAATTAACTTCCATTTTTTGGACTTTTTAACAATTTTTAGTCAAATTTCATAAAATTTTTTGAAACCTACTTTGATTTTTTTGGATCTTCATGAGATTTTTTGTCGGATGAGCTAAATTTGAGTAAATTTAGATGAAATTAACTTCCATTTTTTGGATTTTTTTAACAATTTTCAGTCAAATTTCGTGAAAATTGTTTGAAATCTACTTTGATTTTTGGGATTTTCATGAGTTTTTTTGTCGGAGGAGCTAAATTTGAGTAAATTTAGATGAAATTAACTTCCATTTTTTGGATTTTTTAACAACTTATAATCAAATATCGTGAAAATTGTTTGAAATCTTCTTTGATTTTCTTGAATTTTCATTAGTTTTTTGTCGGAGGAGCTAAATTTGAGTAAATTTAGATGAAATTAACATGCATTTTTTGGATTTTTTAACAATTTTTAGTCAAATTTCGTGAAAATTGTTTGAAATCTACTTTGATTTTTGGAATTTTCATGAGATTTTTTGTCGGAGGAGCTAAATTTGTGTAAATTTAGATGAAATTAACTTCCATTTTTTGGATTTTTTAACAACTTTTAATCAAATATCGTGAAAATTGTTTGAAATCTACTTTGATTTTCTTGAATTTTCATTAGTTTTTTGTCGGAGGAGCTAAATTTGAGTAAATTTAGATGAAATTAACTTGCATTTTTTGGATTTTTTAACAATTTTTAGTCAAATTTCATAAAATTTTTTTAAACCTACATTGATTTTTTTGTATTTTCATGAGATTTATTGTCGGATGAGCTAAATTTGAGTAAATTTAGATGAAATTAACCTACATTTTTTGGAATTTTTAACAATTTTTAGTCAAATGTCGTGAAAATTGTTTGAAATCTCCTTTGATTTTTGGGATTTTCATGAGTTTTTTTGTCGGAGGAGCTAAATTTGAGTAAATTTAGATGCAATTAACTTCCATTTTTTGGATTTTTTAACAAATTTTAGTCAAATTTCATACAATTTTTTAAAACCTACTTCGATTTTTTGGATTTTCATGAGTTTTTCGTCGGAGGAGCTAAATTTCAGTAAATTTAGGTGAAATTAACTTGCATTTTTTTGGAATTTTTAAAAATTTTATTCAAATTTCACAAAATTTTTTGAAACCTACTTCGATTTTTTTGGATTTTCGTGAGTTTTTTTGTCGGAGGAGCTAAATTTGAGTAAATTTAGATGAAATTGAGTTCTATTTCTTGGATTTTTTAACAACTTTTAATCAAATTTCGTGAAAATTGTTTGAAATCTACATTGATTTTTTTGGATTTTCATGAGTTTTTTTGTCGGAGGAGCTAAATTGGAGTAAATTTAGATGAAATTAACTTCCATTTTTTGGATTTTTTTAACAATTTTTAGTCAAATTTCGTGAAAATTGTTTGAAATCTACTTTGATTTTTTTGGATTTTCATGAGTTTTTTTTGTCGGAGGAGCTAAATTTGAGTAAATTTAGATGAAATTAACTTGCATTTTATGGAATTTTTAAAAATTTTTAGTCAAATTTCACAAAATTTTTAGATACCTACATTGATTTTTTTGGATTTTCATGAGATTTTTTGTCGGATGAGCTAAATTTGAGTAAATTTTGATGAAATTAAACTTCTATTTTTTGGACTTCTTAACAATTTTAGTCAAATTTCATAAAATTTTTTGAAACCTACTTTGATTTTTTTGGATCTTCATGAGATTTTTTGTCGGATGAGCTAAATTTGCGTAAATTTAGATGAAATTAACTTCCATTTTTTGGAATTTTTAACAATTTTCAGTCAAATTTCGTGAAAATTGTTTGAAATCTACTTTGATTTTTGGGATTTTCATGAGTTTTTTTGTCGGAGGAGCTAAATTTGAGTAAATTTAGATGAAATTATCATCCATTTTTTGGATTTTTTAACAACTTTTAGTCAAATATCGTGAAAATTGTTTGAAATCTACTTTGATTTTTTTGAATTTTCATTAGTTTTTTGTCGGAGGAGCTAAATTTGAGTAAATTTAGATGAAATTGACTTCTATTTCTTGGATTTTTTAACAACTTTTAATCAAATTTCGTGAAAATTGTTTGAAATCTACTTCGATTTTTTGGATTTTCATGAGTTTTTTTGTCGGAGGAGCTAAATTTGAGTAAATTTAGATGAAATTGACTTCCATTTTTTGGATTTTTTAACAATTTTTAGTCAAATTTCATAAAATTTTTTTAAACCTACATTGATTTTTTTTGTATTTTCATGAGATTTATTGTCGGATGAGCTAAATTTGAGTAAATTTAGATGAAATTAACTTACATTTTTTGGAATTTTTAACAATTTTTAGTCAAATGTCGTGAAAATTGTTTGAAATCTCCTTTGATTTTTTTGGATCTTCATGAGATTTTTTGTCGGGTGAGCTAAATTTGAGTAAATTTGAATGAAATTAACTTCCATTTTTTGGATTTTTTAACAATTTTTCAGTCAAATTTCGTGAAAATTGTTTGAAATCTACTTTGATTTTTGGGATTTTCATGAGTTTTTTGTCGGAGGAGCTAAATTTGAGTAAATTTAGATGAAATTAACTTCCATTTTTTGGATTTTTTAACAATTTTTAGTCAAATTTCCTGAAAATTGTTTGAAATCTACTTCGATTTTTTGGATTTTCATGAGTTTTTTTGTCGGAGGAGCTAAATTTGAGTAAATTTAGATGAAATTGACTTCAATTTTTTGGATTTTTTTACAACTTTTAGTCAAATTTCGTGAAATTTTTTGAAACCTACTTTGATTTTTTTGGATCTTCATGAGATTTTTTGTCGGATGAGCTAAATTTGAGTAAATCTAGATGAAATTAACTTCAATTTTTTGGATTTTTTTACAACTTTTAGTCAAATTTCGTGAAATTTTTTGAAACCTACTTTGATTTTTTTGGATCTTCATGAGATTTTTTGTCGGATGAGCTAAATTTGAGTAAATTTAGATGAAATTAACTTCCTTTTTTTGGAATTTTTAACAATTTTTAGTCAAATTTCGTGAAAATTGTTTGAAATCTACTTCGATTTTATTGGATTTTCATGAGTTTTTTTGTCGGAGGAGCTAAATTTGATTAAATTTTGATGAAATTAACCTTCTATTTTTTGGACTTTTTAACAATTTTTAGTCAAATTTCATAAAATTTTTTGAAACCTACTTTGATTTTTTTGGATCTTCATGAGATTTTTTGTCGGGTGAGCTAAATTTGAGTAAATTTGAATGAAATTTAACTTCCATTTTTTGGATTTTTTAATAATTTTCAGTCAAATTTCGTGAAAATTGTTGAAATCTACTTTGATTTTTGGGATTTTCATGAGTTTTTTTGTCGGAGGAGCTAAATTTGAGTAAAATTTAGATGAAATTAACTTCCATTTTTTGGATTTTTAAACAACTTTTAGTCAAATATCGTGAAAATTGTTTGAAATCTACTTTGATTTTTTTGAATTTTCATTAGTTTTTTGTCGGATGAACTAAATTTGAGTAAATTTAGATGAAATTAACTTGCATTTTTTGGATTTTTTAACAATTTTTAGTCAAATTTCATAAAATTTTTTTAAACCTACATTGATTTTTTTGTATTTTCATGAGATTTATTGTCGGATGAGCTAAATTTGAGTAAATTTAGATGAAATTAACCTACATTTTTTGGAATTTTTAACAATTTTTAGTCAAATGTCGTGAAAATTGTTTGAAATCTCCTTTGATTTTTGGGATTTTCATGAGTTTTTTTTGTCGGAGGAGCTAAATTTGAGTAAATTTAGATGCAATTAACTTCCATTTTTTGGATTTTTTAACAATTTTTAGTCAAATTTCATACAATTTTTTAAAACCTACTTCGATTTTTTTGGATTTTCATGAGTTTTTCGTGGGAGGAGCTAAATTTCAGTAAATTTAGGTGAAATTAACTTGCATTTTTTGGAATTTTTAAAAATTTTATTCAAATTTCACAAAATTTTTTGAAACCTACTTCGATTTTTTTGGATTTTCGTGAGTTTTTTTGTCGGAGGAGCTAAATTTGAGTAAATTTAGATGAAATTGAGTTCTATTTCTTGGATTTTTTAACAACTTTTAATCAAATTTCGTGAAAATTGTTTGAAATCTACATTGATTTTTTTGGATTTTCATGAGTTTTTTTGTCGGAGGAGCTAAATTGGAGTAAATTTAGATGAAATTAACTTCCATTTTTTGGATTTTTTTTAACAATTTTTAGTCAAATTTCGTGAAAATTGTTTGAAATCTACTTTGATTTTTTTGGATTTTCATGAGTTTTTTGTCGGAGGAGCTAAATTTGAGTAAATTTAGATGAAATTAACTTGCATTTTATGGAATTTTTAAAAATTTTTAGTCAAATTTCACAAAATTTTTAGATACCTACATTGATTTTTTTGGATTTTCATGAGATTTTTTGTCGGATGAAGCTAAATTTGAGTAAATTTTGATGAAATTAAACTTCTATTTTTTGGACTTCTTAACAATTTTTAGTCAAATTTCATAAAAATTTTTGAAACCTACTTTGATTTTTTTGGATCTTCATGAGATTTTTTTGTCGGATGAGCTAAATTTGCGTAAATTTAGATGAAATTAACTTCCATTTTTTGGAATTTTTAACAATTTTCAGTCAAATTTCGTGAAAATTGTTTGAAATCTACTTTGATTTTTGGGATTTTCATGAGTTTTTTTGTCGGAGGAGCTAAATTTGAGTAAATTTAGATGAAATTATCATCCATTTTTTGGATTTTTTAACAACTTTTAGTCAAATATCGTGAAAATTGTTTAAAATCTACTTTGATTTTTTTGAATTTTCATTAGTTTTTTGTCGGAGGAGCTAAATTTGAGTAAATTTAGATGAAATTGACTTCTATTTCTTGGATTTTTTAACAACTTTTAATCAAATTTCGTGAAAATTGTTTGAAATCTACTTCGATTTTTTGGATTTTCATGAGTTTTTTTGTCGGAGGAGCTAAATTTGAGTAAATTTAGATGAAATTGACTTCCATTTTTTTGGATTTTTTTAACAATTTTTAGTCAAATTTCATAAAATTTTTTTAAACCTACATTGATTTTTTTGTATTTTCATGAGATTTATTGTCGGATGAGCTAAATTTGAGTAAATTTAGATGAAATTAACTTACATTTTTTGGAATTTTTAACAATTTTTAGTCAAATGTCGTGAAAATTGTTTGAAATCTCCTTTGATTTTTTTGGATCTTCATGAGATTTTTTGTCGGGTGAGCTAAATTTGAGTAAATTTGAATGAAATTAACTTCCATTTTTTGGATTTTTTAACAATTTTCAGTCAAATTTCGTGAAAATTGTTTGAAATCTACTTTGATTTTTGGGATTTTCATGAGTTTTTTGTCGGAGGAGCTAAATTTGAGTAAATTTAGATGAAATTAACTTCCATTTTTGGATTTTTTAACAATTTTTAGTCAAATTTCCTGAAAATTGTTTGAAATCTACTTCGATTTTTTTGGATTTTCATGAGTTTTTTTGTCGGAGGAGCTAAATTTGAGTAAATTTAGATGAAATTGACTTCAATTTTTTGGATTTTTTTACAACTTTTAGTCAAATTTCGTGAAATTTTTTGAAACCTACTTTGATTTTTTTTGG
>OX122891.2:20240244-20277814 GCA_944738655.2 Andrena hattorfiana
CATTTTTTGGAATTTTTAAAAATTTTTAGTCAAATTTCACAAAATTTTTTGAAACCTACATTGATTTTTTTGGATTTTCATGAGATTTTTTGTCGGATGAGCTAAATTTGAGTAAATTTTGATGAAATTAACTTCTATTTTTTGGACTTTTTAACAATTTTTAGTCAAATTTCATAAATTTTTTGAAACCTACTTTGATTTTTTTGGATCTTCATGAGATTTTTTGTCGGATGAGCTAAATTTGAGTAAATTTAGATGAAATGAACTTCCATTTTTTGGATTTTTTAACAATTTTCAGTCAAATTTCGTGAAAATTGTTTGAAATCTACTTTGATTTTTGGGATTTTCATGAGTTTTTTTTGTCGGAGGAGCTAAATTTGAGTAAATTTAGATGAAATTAACTTGCATTTTTTGGAATTTTTAAAAATTTTTAGTCAAATTTCACCAAATTTTTTGAAACCTACTTTGATTTTTTTGGATTTTCATGAGATTTTTTGTCGGATGAGCTAAATTTGAGTAAATTTAGATGAAATTAACTTCCATTTTTTGGAATTTTTAACAATTTTTAGTCAAATTTCGCAAAATTTTTTAAACCTACATTGATTTTTTTGGATTTTCATGAGATTTTTTGTCGGATGAGCTAAATTTGAGTAAATTTTGATGAAATTAACTTCTATTTTTTGGACTTTTTAACAATTTTTAGTCAAATTTCATAAAATTTTTTGAAACCTACTTTGATTTTTTTTGGATCTTCATGAGATTTTTTGTCGGAGGAGCTAAATTTGAGTAAATTTAAATGAAATTAACTTCAATTTTTTGGATTTTTTAACAACTTTTAGTCAAATTTCGTGAAAATTGTTTGAAATCTACTTTGATTTTTGGGATTTTCATGAGTTTTTTTGTCGGAGGAGCTAAATTTGAGTAAATTTAGATGAAATTAACTTCCATTTTTTGGATTTTTTAACAACTTTTAGTCAAATATCGTGAAAATTGTTTGAAATCTACTTCGATTTTTTTGGATTTTCATGAGTTTTTTTGTCGGAGGAGCTAAATTTGATTAAATTTTGATGAAATTAACTTCTATTTTTTGGACTTTTTAACAATTTTTAGTCAACTTTCATAAAATTTTTTGAAACCTACTTTGATTTTTTTGGATCTTCATGAGATTTTTTGTCGGATGAGCTAAATTTGAGTAAATTTTGATGAAATTATCTTCTATTTTTTGGACTTTTTAACAATTTTTAGTCAAATTTCATAAAATTTTTTGAAACCTACTTTGATTTTTTTGGATCTTCATGAGATTTTTTGTCGGATGAGCTAAATTTGAGTAAATTTAGATGAAATGAACTTCCATTTTTTGGATTTTTTAACAATTTTCAGTCAAATTTCGTGAAAATTGTTTGAAATCTACTTTGATTTTTGGGATTTTCTTGAGTTTTTTTGTCGGAGGAGCTAAATTTGAGTAAATTTAGATGAAATTAACTTGCATTTTTTGGATTTTTTAACAACTTTTAGTCAAATATCGTGAAAATTGTTTGAAATCTACTTCGATTTTTTTGATTTTCATGAGTTTTTTTGTCGGAGGAGCTAAATTTGATTAAATTTTGATGAAATTAACTTCTATTTTTTGGACTTTTTAACAATTTTTAGTCAACTTTCATAAAATTTTTTGAAAACCACTTGATTTTTTTGGATCTTCATGAGATTTTTTGTCGGAGGAGCTAAATTTGAGTAAATTTAGATGAAATGAACTTCCATTTTTTGGATTTTTTAACAATTTTCAGTCAAACTTCGTGAAAATTGTTTGAAATCTACTTTGATTTTTGGGATTTTCTTGAGTTTTTTTGTCGGAGGAGCTAAATTTGAGTAAATTTAGATGAAATTAACTTGCATTTTTGGAATTTTTAAAAATTTTTAGTCAAATTTCACCAAATTTTTTGAAACCTACTTTGATTTTTTTGGATTTTAATGAGATTTTTTGTCGGATGAGCTAAATTTAAGTAAATTTAGATGAAATTAACTTCCATTTTTTGGAATTTTTAACAATTTTTAGTCAAATTTCGCAAAATTTGTTGAAACCTACATTGATTTTTTGGATTTTCATGAGATTTTTTGTCGGATGAGCTAAATTTGAGTAAATTTACATGAAATTAACTTCCATTTTTTGGATTTTTTAACAATTTTCAGTCAAATTTGGTGAAAATTGTTTGAAATCTACTTTGATTTTTGGGATTTTCATGAGTTTTTTTGTCGGAGGAGCTAAATTTGAGTAAATTTAGATGAAATTAAATTCCATTTTTTGGATTTTTTAACAACTTTTAGTCAAATTTCGTGAAAATTGTTTGAAATCTACTTTGATTTATTTGGATTATCGTGAGTTTTTTTGTCGGAGGAGCTAAATTTGAGGAAATTTAGATGAAATTAACTTGCATTTTTTAGAATTTTTAAAAATTTTTAGTCAAATTTCACAAAATTTTTTGAAACCTACATTGATTTTTTTGGATTTTCATGAGATTTTTTGTCGGATGAGCTAAATTTGAGTAAATTTTGATGAAATTAACTTCTATTTTTTGGACTTTTTAACAATTTTTAGTCAAATTTCATAAAATTTTTTGAAACCTACTTTGATTTTTTTTTGGATCTTCATGAGATTTTTTGTCGGATGAGCTAAATTTGAGTAAATTTAGATGAAATGAACTTCCATTTTTTGGATTTTTTAACAATTTTCAGTCAAATTTCGTGAAAATTGTTTGAAATCTACTTTGATTTTTGGGATTTTCATGAGTTTTTTTGTCGGAGGAGCTAAATTTGAGTAAATTTAGATGAAATTAACTTCCATTTTTGGATTTTTTAACAATTTTCAGTCAAATTTCGTGAAAATTGTTTGAAATCTACTTCGATTTTTTTGGATTTTCATGAGTTTTTTTGTCGGAGGAGCTAAATTTGAGTAAATTTAGATGAAATTAACTTCCATTTTTTGGATTTTTTAACAACTTTTAGTCAAATATCGTGAAAATTGTTTGAAATCTACTTTGATTTTCATGAGTTTTTTTTGTCGGAGGAGCTAAATTTGAGTAAATTTAGATGAAATTTACTTCCATTTTTTGGATTTTTTAACAACTTTTAGTCAAATATCGTGAAAATTGTTTGAAATCTACTTTGATTTTCATGAGTTTTTTTTGTCGGAGGAGCTAAATTTGAGTAAATTTAGATGAAATTAACTTCCATTTTTTGGATTTTTTAACAACTTTTAGTCAAATATCGTGAAAATTGTTTGAAATCTACTCTGATTTTTTTGGATTTTCATGAGTTTTTTTGTCGGAGGAGCTAAATTTGAGTAAATTTAGATGAAATTGACTTCTATTTTTTGGATTTTTTTACATCTTTTAGTCAAATTTCGTGAAAATTATTTGAAATCTACTTTGATTTTTGGGATTTTCATGAGATTTTTTGTCGGATGAGCTAAATTTGAGTAAATTTAGATGAAATTAACTTCCATTTTTGGATTTTTTAACAATTTTCAGTCAAATTTCGTGAAAATTGTTTGAAATCTACTTCGATTTTTTTGGATTTTCATGAGTTTTTTTGTCGGAGGAGCTAAATTTGAGTAAATTTAGATGAAATTAACTTCCATTTTTTGGATCTTTTAACAACTTTTAGCCAAATATCGTGAAAATTGTTTGAAATCTACTTTGATTTTCATGAGTTTTTTTGTCGGAGGAGCTTAATTTGAGTAAATTTAGATGAAATTAACTTCCATTTTTTGGATTTTTTAACAACTTTTAGTCAAATATCGTGAAAATTGTTTGAAATCTACTTCGATTTTTTTTGATTTTCATGAGTTTTTTTGTCGGAGGAGCTAAATTTGATTAAATTTTGATGAAATTAACTTCTATTTTTTGGACTTTTTAACAATTTTTAGTCAACTTTCATAAAATTTTTTGAAACCTACTTTGATTTTTTTGGATCTTCATGAGATTTTTTGTCGGAGGAGCTAAATTTGAGTAAATTTAGATGAAATGAACTTCCATTTTTTGGATTTTTTAAACAATTTTCAGTCAAACTTCGTGAAAATTGTTTGAAATCTACTTTGATTTTTGGGATTTTCTTGAGTTTTTTTGTCGGAGGAGCTAAATTTGAGTAAATTTAGATGAAATTAACTTGCATTTTTTGGAATTTTTAAAAATTTTTAGTCAAATTTCACCAAATTTTTTGAAACCTACTTTGATTTTTTTGGATTTTAATGAGATTTTTTTGTCGGATGAGCTAAATTTAAGTAAATTTAGATGAAAATAACTTCCATTTTTTGGAATTTTTAACAATTTTTAGTCAAATTTCGCAAAATTTGTTGAAACCTACATTGATTTTTTTTGGATTTTCATGAGATTTTTTGTCGGATGAGCTAAATTTGAGTAAATTTAGATGAAATTAACTTCCATTTTTTGGATTTTTTAACAATTTTCAGTCAAATTTGGTGAAAATTGTTTGAAATCTACTTTGATTTTTGGGATTTTCATGAGTTTTTTTGTCGGAGGAGCTAAATTTGAGTAAATTTAGATGAAATTAAATTCCATTTTTTGGATTTTTTAACAACTTTTAGTCAAATTTCGTGAAAATTGTTTGAAATCTACTTTGATTTATTTGGATTATCGTGAGTTTTTTTTGTCGGAGGAGCTAAATTTGAGGAAATTCAGATGAAATTAACTTGCATTTTTTGGAATTTTTAAAAATTTTTAGTCAAATTTCACAAAATTTTTGAAACCTACATTGATTTTTTTTGGATTTTCATGAGATTTTTTGTCGGATGAGCTAAATTTGAGTAAATTTTGATGAAATTAACTTCTATTTTTTGGACTTTTTAACAATTTTTAGTCAAATTTCAATAAAATTTTTTGAAACCTACTTTGATTTTTTTTGGATCTTCATGAGATTTTTGTCGGATGAGCTAAATTTGAGTAAATTTAGATGAAATGAACTTCCATTTTTTGGATTTTTTTAACAATTTTCAGTCAAATTTCGTGAAAATTGTTTGAAATCTACTTTGATTTTTGGGATTTTCATGAGTTTTTCTGTCGGAGGAGCTAAATTTGAGTAAATTTAGATGAAATTAACTTGCATTTTTTGGAATTTTTAAAAATTTTAGTCAAATTTCACCAAATTTTTTGAAACCTACTTTGATTTTTTTGGATTTTCATGAGATTTTTTGTCGCATGAGCTAAATTTGAGTAAATTTAGATGAAATTAACTTCCATTTTTTGGAATTTTTAACAATTTTTAGTCAAATTTCGCAAAATTTTTTTAAACCTACATTGATTTTTTTGGATTTTCATGAGATTTTTTTGTCGGATGAGCTAAATTCGAGTAAATTTTGATGAAATTAACTTCTATTTTTTGGACTTTTTAACAATTTTTAGTCAAATTTCATAAAATTTTGTGAAACCTACTTTGATTTTTTTTGGATCTTCATGAGATTTTTTGTCGGATGAGCTAAATTTGAGTAAATTTAGATGAAATTAACTTCCATTTTTGGATTTTTTAACAATTTTCAGTCAAATTTCGTGAAAATTGTTTGAAATCTACTTCGATTTTTTTGGATTTTCATGAGTTTTTTTGTCGGAGGAGCTAAATTTGAGTAAATTTAGATGAAATTAACTTCCATTTTTTGGATTTTTTAACAACTTTTAGTCAAATATCGTGAAAATTGTTTGAAATCTACTTTGATTTTCATGAGTTTTTTTGTCGGAGGAGCTAAATTTGAGTAAATTTAGATGAAAATTTACTTCCATTTTTTGGATTTTTTAACAACTTTTAGTCAAATATCGTGAAAATTGTTTGAAATCTACTTTGATTTTCATGAGTTTTTTTGTCGGAGGAGCTAAATTTGAGTAATTTAGATGAAATTAACTTCCATTTTTGGATTTTTTAACAACTTTTAGTCAAATATCGTGAAAATTGTTTGAAATCTACTTTGATTTTTTTGGATTTTCATGAGTTTTTTTTGTCGGAGGAGCTAAATTTGAGTAAATTTAGATGAAATTGACTTCTATTTTTTGGATTTTTTTACATCTTTTAGTCAAATTTCGTGAAAATTATTTGAATCTACTTTGATTTTTGGGATTTTCATGAGATTTTTTGTCGGATGAGCTAAATTTGAGTAAATTTAGATGAAATTAACTTCCATTTTTGGATTTTTTAACAATTTTCAGTCAAATTTCGTGAAAATTGTTTGAAATCTACTTCGATTTTTTTGGATTTTCATGAGTTTTTTTTGTCGGAGGAGCTAAATTTGAGTAAATTTAGATGAAATTAACTTCCATTTTTGGATCTTTTAACAACTTTTAGCCAAATATCGTGAAAAATTGTTTGAAATCTACTTTGATTTTCATGAGTTTTTTTGTCGGAGGAGCTTAATTTGAGTAAATTTAGATGAAATTAACTTCCATTTTTTGGATTTTTTAACAACTTTTAGTCAAATATCGTGAAAATTGTTTGAAATCTACTTCGATTTTTTTTGATTTTCATGAGTTTTTTTGTCGGAGGAGCTAAATTTGATTAAATTTTTGATGAAATTAACTTCTATTTTTTGGACTTTTTAACAATTTTTAGTCAACTTTCATAAAATTTTTTGAAACCTACTTGATTTTTTTGGATCTTCATGAGATTTTTTGTCGGATGAGCTAAATTTGAGTAAATTTAGATGAAATTAACTTCTATTTTTTGGACTTTTTAACAATTTTTAGTCAACTTTCATAAAATTTTTTGAAACCTACTTTGATTTTTTGGATCTTCATGATATTTTTTGTCGGAGGAGCTAAATTTGAGTAAAATTTAGATGAAATTAACTTCAATTTTTTGGATTTTTTTAACAACTTTTAGTCAAATATCGGTGAAAATTGTTTGAAATCTACTTTGATTTTCATGAGTTTTTTTGTCGGAGGAGCTAAATTTGAGTAAATTTAGATGAAATTTACTTCCATTTTTTGGATTTTTTAACAACTTTTAGTCAAATATCGTGAAAATTGTTTGAAATCTACTTTGATTTTCATGAGTTTTTTTGTCGGAGGAGCTAAATTTGAGTAAATTTAGATGAAATTAACTTCCATTTTTTGGATTTTTTAACAACTTTTTAGTCAAATATCGTGAAAATTGTTTGAAATCTACTTTGATTTTTTTGGATTTTCATGAGTTTTTTTGTCGGAGGAGCTAAATTTGAGTAAATTTAGATGAAATTGACTTCTATTTTTTGGATTTTTTCATCTTTTAGTCAAATTTCGTGAAAATTATTTGAAATCTACTTTGATTTTTGGGATTTTCATGAGATTTTTTGTCGGATGAGCTAAATTTGAGTAAATTTAGATGAAATTAACTTCCATTTTTGGATTTTTTAACAATTTTCAGTCAAATTTCGTGAAAATTGTTTGAAATCTACTTCGATTTTTTTGGATTTTCATGAGTTTTTTTTGTCGGAGGAGCTAAATTTGAGTAAATTTAGATGAAATTAACTTCCATTTTTTGGATCTTTTAACAACTTTTAGCCAAATATCGTGAAAATTGTTTGAAATCTACTTTGATTTTCATGAGTTTTTTTGTCGGAGGAGCTTAATTTGAGTAAATTTAGATGAAATTAACTTCCATTTTTTGGATTTTTTAACAACTTTTAGTCAAATATCGTGAAAATTGTTTGAAATCTACTTCGATTTTTTTTGATTTTCATGAGTTTTTTTGTCGGAGGAGCTAAATTTGATTAAATTTTGATGAAATTAACTTCTATTTTTTGGACTTTTTAACAATTTTTAGTCAACTTTCATAAAATTTTTTGAAACCTACTTTGATTTTTTTGGATCTTCATGAGATTTTTTGTCGGATGAGCTAAATTTGAGTAAATTTAGATGAAATTAACTTCTATTTTTTGGACTTTTTAACAATTTTTAGTCAACTTTCATAAAATTTTTTGAAACCTACTTTGATTTTTTTGGATCTTCATGATATTTTTTGTCGGAGGAGCTAAATTTGAGTAAATTTAGATGAAATTAACTTCAATTTTTTGGATTTTTTAACAACTTTTAGTCAAATATCGTGAAAATTGTTTGAAATCTACTTTGATTTTCATGAGTTTTTTTGTCGGAGGAGCTAAATTTGAGTAAATTTAGATGAAATTTACTTCCATTTTTTGGATTTTTTAACAACTTTTAGTCAAATATCGTGAAAATTGTTTGAAATCTACTTTGATTTTCATGAGTTTTTTTGTCGGAGGAGCTAAATTTGAGTAAATTTAGATGAAATTAACTTCCATTTTTTGGATTTTTTAACAACTTTTAGTCAAATATCGTGAAAATTGTTTGAAATCTACTTTGATTTTTTTGGATTTTCATGAGTTTTTTTGTCGGAGGAGCTAAATTTGAGTAAATTTAGATGAAATTGACTTCTATTTTTTGGATTTTTTTACATCTTTTAGTTAAATTTCGTGAAAATTATTTGAAATCTACTTTGATTTTTGGGATTTTCATGAGATTTTTTGTCGGATGAGCTAAATTTGAGTAAATTTAGATGAAATTAACTTCCATTTTTGGATTTTTTAACAATTTTCAGTCAAATTTCGTGAAAATTGTTTGAAATCTACTTCGATTTTTTTGGATTTTCATGAGTTTTTTTGTCGGAGGAGCTAAATTTGAGTAAATTTAGATGAAATTAACTTCCATTTTTTGGATCTTTTAACAACTTTTAGCCAAATATCGTGAAAATTGTTTGAAATCTACTTTGATTTTCATGAGTTTTTTTGTCGGAGGAGCTAAATTTGATTAAATTTTGATGAAATTAACTTCTATTTTTTGGACTTTTTAACAATTTTTAGTCAACTTTCATAAAATTTTTTGAAACCTACTTTGATTTTTTTGGACCTTCATGAGATTTTTTGTCGGATGAGCTAAATTTGAGTAAATTTAGATGAAATTAACTTCAATTCGTTGGATTTTTTAACAATTTTCAGTCAAATTTCGTGAAAATTGTTTGAAATCTACTTTGATTTTTGGATTTTCATGAGTTTTTTTGTCGGAGGAGCTAAATTTGAGTAAATTTAGATGAAATTAACTTGCATTTTTTGGAATTTTTAAAAATTTTTAGTCAAATTTCACAAAATTTTTTGAAACCTACATTGATTTTTTTGGATTTTCATGAGATTTTTTGTCGGATGAGCTAAATTTGAGTAAATTTTGATGAAATTAACTTCTATTTTTTGGACTTTTTAACAATTTTTAGTCAAATTTCATAAAATTTTTTGAAACCTGCTTTGATTTTTTTGGATCTTCATGAGATTTTTTGTCGGATGAGCTAAATTTGAGTAAATTTAGATGAAATTAACTTCTATTTTTTGGACTTTTTAACAATTTTTAGTCAAATTTCATAAAATTTTTTGAAACCTACTTTGATTTTTTTGGATCTTCATGAGATTTTTTGTCGGATGAGCTAAATTTGAGTAAATATAGATGAAATTAACTTCCATTTTTGGATTTTTTTTCAATTTTCAGTCAAATTTCGTGAAAATTGTTTGAAATCTACTTCGATTTTTTTGGATTTTCATGAGTTTTTTTGTCGGAGGAGCTAAATTTGAGTAAATTTAGATGAAATTAACTTCCATTTTTTGGATTTTTTTACAACTTTTAGTCAAATATCGTGAAAATTGTTTGAAATCTACTTTGATTTTCATGAGTTTGTTTGTCGGAGGAGCTAAATTTGAGTAAATTTAGATGAAATTAACTTCCATTTTTTGGATTTTTTAACAACTTTTAGTCAAATATCGTGAAAATTGTTTGAAATCTACTTTGATTTTTTTGGATTTTCATGAGTTTTTTTGTCGGAGGAGCTAAATTTGAGTAAATTTAGATGAAATTAACTTGCATTTTGTGGAATTTTTAAAAATTTTTAGGCAAATTTCACAAAATTTTTTGAAACCTACTTTGATTTTTTTGGATTTTCATGAGATTTTTTGTCGGATGAGCTGAATTTGAGTAAATTTAGATGAAGTTAACTTCAATTTTTTGGAATTTTTAACAATTTTTAGTCAAATTTCGTGAAAATTGTTTGAAATCTACTTCGATTTTTTTTGGATTTTCATGATTTTTTTTGTCGGAGGAGCTAAATTTGAGTAAATTTAGATGAAAATTACTTCCATTTTTTGGATTTTTTAACAATTTTTAGTCAAATTTCGTGAAAATTGTTTGAAATCTACTTCGATTTTTTTTGGATTTTCATGAGTTTTTTTGTCGGAGGGGCTAAATTTGATTAAATTTTGATGAAATTAACTTCTATTTTTTGGACTTTTTAACAATTTTTAGTAACTTTCATAAAATTTTTTGAAACCTACTTTGATTTTTTTGGATCTTCATGAGATTTTTTGTCGGAGGAGCTAAATTTGAGTAAATTTAGATGAAATTAACTTGCATTTTTTGGAATTTTTAAAAATTTTTAGTCAAATTTCAGAAAATTTTTTGAAACCTACTTTGATTTTTTTGGATCTTCATGAGATTTTTTGTCGGATGAGCTAAATTTGAGTAAATTTAGATGAAATTAACTTCCATTTTTGGATTTTTTAACAATTTTCAGTCAAATTTCGTGAAAATTGTTTGAAATCTACTTCGATTTTTTTGGATTTTCATGAGTTTTTTTGTCGGAGGAGCAAAATTTGAGTAAATTTAGATGAAATTAACTTCCATTTTTTGGATTTTTTAACAACTTTTAGCCAAATATCGTGAAAATTGTTTGAAATCTACTTTGATTTTCATGAGTTTTTTTGTCGGAGGAGCTAAATTTGAGTAAATTTAGATGAAATTAACTTCCATTTTTTGGATTTTTTAACAACTTTTAGTCAAATATCGTGAAAATTGTTTGAAATCTACTTCGATTTTTTTGGATTTTCATGAGTTTTTTTGTCGGAGGGGCTAAATTTGATTAAATTTTGATGAAATTAACTTCTATTTTTTGGACTTTTTAACAATTTTTAGTAACTTTCATAAAATTTTTTGAAACCTACTTTGATTTTTTTGGATCTTCATGAGATTTTTTGTCGGAGGAGCTAAATTTGAGTAAATTTAGATGAAATTAACTTCAATTTTTTGGATTTTTTAACAACTTTTAGTCAAATTTCGTGAAAATTGTTTGAAATCTACTTTGATTTTCACGAGTTTTTTTGTCGGAGGAGCTAAATTTGAGTAAATTTAGATGAAATTAACTTCCATTTTTTCGATTTTTTAACAAGTTTCAGTCAAATTTCGTGAAAATTGTTTGAAATCTACTTTGATTTTTGGGATTTTCATGAGTTTTTTTGTCGGAGGAGCTAAATTTGGGTAAATTTAGATGAAATTAACTTCCATTTTTTGGATTTTTTAACAACTTTTAGTCAAATATCGTGAAAATTGTTTGAAATCTACTTCGATTTTTTTTGATTTTCATGAGTTTTTTTGTCGGAGGAGCTAAATTTGATTAAATTTTGATGAAATTAACTTCTATTTTTTGGAAGTTTTAACAATTTTTAGTCAACTTTCATAAAATCTTTGATTTTTTTGGATCTTCATGAGATTTTTTGTCGGATGAGCTAAATTTGAGTAAATTTAGATGAAATTAACTTCCATTTTTTGGATTTTTTAACAATTTTCAGTCAAATTTCGTGAAAATTGTTTGAAATCTACTTTGATTTTTGGGATTTTTATGAGTTTTTTTGTCGGAGGAGCTAAATTTGAGTAAATTTGGATGAAATTAACTTCCATTTTTTGGATTTTTTAACAACTTTTAGTCAAATTTCGTGAAAATTGTTTGAAATCTATTTTGATTTATTTGGATTTTCATGAGTTTTTTTGTCGGAGGAGCTAAATTTGAGTAAATTTAGATGAAATTAACTTGCATTTTTTGGAATTTTTAAAAATTTTTATTCAAATTTCACAAAATTTTTTGAAACCTACATTGATTTTTTTGGATTTTCATGAGATTTTTTGTCGGTTGAGCTAAATTTGAGTAAATTTTGATAAATTAACTTCTATTTTTTGGACTTTTTAACAATTTTTAGTCAAATTTCATAAAATTTTTTGAAACCTGCTTTGATTTTTTTGGATCTTCATGAGATTTTTTGTCGGATGAGCTAAATTTGAGTAAATTTAGATGAAATTAACTTCTATTTTTTGGACTTTTTAACAATTTTTAATCAAATTTCACAAAATTTTTTGAAACCTACATTGATTTTTTTGGATTTTCATGAGATTTTTGGTCGGATGAGCTAAATTTGAGTAAATTTTGATGAAATTAACTTCTATTTTTTGGACTTTTTAACAATTTTTAGTCAAATTTCATAAAATTTTTTGAAACCTACTTTGATTTTTTTGGATCTTCATGAGATTTTTTGTCGGATGAGCTAAATTTGAGTAAATTTAGATGAAATGAACTTCCATTTTTTGGATTTTTTAACAATTTTCAGTCAAATTTCGTGAAAATTGTTTGAAATCTACTTTGATTTTTGGGATTTTCTTGAGTTTTTTTGTCGGAGGAGCTAAATTTGAGTAAATTTAGATGAAATTAACTTGCATTTTTTGGAATTTTTAAAAATTTTTAGTCAAATTTCACCAAATTTTTTGAAACCTACTTTGATTTTTTTGGATTTTAATGAGATTTTTTGTCGGATGAGCTAAATTTGAGTAAATTTAGATGAAATTAACTTCCATTTTTTGGAATTTTTAACAATTTTTAGTCAAATTTCGCAAAATTTGTTGAAACCTACATTGATTTTTTTGGATTTTCATGAGATTTTTTGTCGGAGGAGCTAAATTTGAGTAAATTTAGATGAAATTAACTTGCAATTTTTGGAATTTTTAAAATTTTTTAGGCAAATTTCACAAAATTTTTTGAAACCTACTTTGATTTTTTTGGATTTTCATGAGTTTTTTTGTCGGAGGAGCTAAATTTGAGTAAATTTAGATGAAATTAACTTCCATTTTTTGGTTTTTTTAAAAATTTTTAGTCAAATTTCACTCAAATTTTTTGAAACCTACTTTGATTTTTTTTGGATTTTAATGAAATTTTTTGTCGGATGAGCTAAATTTGAGTAAATTTAGATGAAATTAACTTCCATTTTTTGGAATTTTTAACAATTTTTTAGTCAAATTTCGCAAAATTTGTTGAAACCTACATTGATTTTTTTGGATTTTCATGAGATTTTTTTGTCGGATGAGCTAAATTTGAGTAAATTTAGATGAAATTAACTTCCATT
Source organism: Andrena hattorfiana (assembly GCA_944738655.2). Classification (NCBI taxonomy): domain Eukaryota; kingdom Metazoa; phylum Arthropoda; class Insecta; order Hymenoptera; family Andrenidae; genus Andrena; species Andrena hattorfiana. The sequence continues at coordinate 20,253,494 of OX122891.2, forward strand.
TTTTGGATTTTTTAACAATTTTCAGTCAAATTTCGTGAAAAATTGTTTGAAATCTACTTTGATTTTTGGGATTTTCATGAGTTTTTTTGTCGGAGGAGCTAAATTTGAGTAAATTTAGATGAAATTAAATTCCATTTTTTGGATTTTTTGACAACTTTTAGTGAAATTTCGTGAAAATTGTTGAAACCTACATTGATTTTTTTGGATTTTCATGAGATTTTTTGTCGGATGAGCTAAATTTGAGTAAATTTTGATGAAATTAACTTCTATTTTTTGGACTTTTTAACAATTTTTTAGTCAAATTTCATAAAATTTTTTGAAACCAGCTTTGATTTTTTTGGATCTTCATGAGATTTTTTGTCGGATGAGCTAAATTTGAGTAAATTTAGATGAAATTAACTTCTATTTTTTGGGACTTTTTAACAATTTTTAGTCAACTTTCATAAAATTTTTTGAAACCTACTTTGATTTTTTTTGGATCGTCATGAGATTTTTTGTCGGAGGAGCTAAATTTGAGTAAATTTAGATGAAATTAACTTCAATTTTTTTGATTTTTTAACAACTTTTAGTCAAATTTCGTGAAAATTGTTTGAAATCTACTTTAATTTTTGGGATTTTCATGAGTTTTTTTTGTCGGAGGAGCTAAATTTGAGTAAATTTAGATGAAATTAACTTGCATTTTTTGGAATTTTTAAAAATTTTTAGTCAAATTTCACCAAATTTTTTGAAACCTACTTTGATTTATGGATCTTCATGAGATTTTTTTGTCGGATGAGCTGAATTTTGAGTAAATTTAGATGAAATTAACTTCCATTTTTTTCGATTTTTTAACAAGTTTCAGTCAAATTTCGTGAAAATTGTTTGAAATCTACTTTGATTTTTGGGATTTTCATGAGTTTTTTTGTCGGAGGAGCTAAATTTGAGTAAATTTAGATGAAATTAACTTCCATTTTTTTGGATTTTTTAACAACTTTTAGTCAAATATCGTGAAAATTGTTTGAAATCTACTTCGATTTTTTTTGATTTTCATGAGTTTTTTTGTCGGAGGAGCTAAATTTGATTAAATTTTGATGAAATTAACTTCTATTTTTTGGACGTTTTAAACAATTTTTAGTCACATTTCATAAAATTTTTTGAAACCTACTTTGATTTTTTTGGATCTTCATGAGATTTTTTGTCGGATGAGCTAAATTTGAGTAAATTTAGATGAAATTAACTTCCATTTTTTGGATTTTTTTAACAATTTTCAGTCAAATTTCGTGAAAATTGTTTGAATATCTACTTTGATTTTTTGGGATTTTCATGAGTTTTTTTGTCGGAGGAGCTAAATTTGAGTAAATTTGGATGAAATTAACTTCCATTTTTTTGGATTTTTTAACAACTTTTAGTCAAATTTCGTGAAAATTGTTTGAAATCTACTTTGATTTATTTGGATTTTTCATGAGTTTTTTTGTCGGAGGAGCTAAATTTGAGTAAATTTAGATGAAATTAACTTGCATTTTTTTGAATTTTTAAAAATTTTTAGTCAAATTTCACAAAATTTTTTGAAACCTACATTGATTTTTTTGGATTTTCATGAGATTTTTTGTCGGTTGAGCTAAATTTGAGTAAATTTTTGATAAATTAACTTCTATTTTTTTGGACTTTTTAACAATTTTTTAGTCAAATTTCATAAAATTTTTTGAAACCTGCTTTGATTTTTTTGGATCTTCATGAGATTTTTTGTCGGATGAGCTAAATTTGAGTAAATTTAGATGAAATTAACTTCTATTTTTTGGACTTTTTAACAATTTTTAATCAAATTTCACAAAATTTTTTGAAACCTACATTGATTTTTTTGGATTTTCATGAGATTTTTTTGTCGGATGAGCTAAATTTGAGTAAATTTTGATGAAATTAACTTCTATTTTTTGGACTTTTTAACAATTTTTAGTCAAATTTCATAAAATTTTTTGAAACCTACTTTGATTTTTTTTGGATCTTCATGAGATTTTTTGTCGGATGAGCTAAATTTGAGTAAATTTAGATGAAATGAACTTCCATTTTTTGGATTTTTTTAACAATTTTCAGTCAAAATTTCGTGAAAATTGTTTGAAATCTACTTTGATTTTTGGGATTTTCTTGAGTTTTTTTGTCGGATGAGCTAAATTTGAGTAAATTTAGATGAAATTAACTTGCATTTTTTTGGAATTTTTAAAAATTTTTACTCAAATTTCACCAAATTTTTTGAAACCTACTTTGATTTTTTTGGATTTTAATGAGATTTTTTGTCGGATGAGCTAAATTTGAGTAAATTTAGATGAAATTAACTTCCATTTTTTGGAATTTTTAACAATTTTTAGTCAAATTTCGCAAAATTTGTTGAAACCTACATTGATTTTTTTGGATTTTCATGAGATTTTTTGTCGGAGGAGCTAAATTTGAGTAAATTTAGATGAAATTAACTTCAATTTTTTGGATTTTTTAACAACTTTTAGTCAAATTTCGTGAAAATTGTTTGAAATCTACTTTGATTTTCATGAGTTTTTTTGTCGGAGGAGCTAATTTGAGTAAATTGAGATGAAATTAACTTCCATTTTTTCGATTTTTTAACAAGTTTCAGTCAAATTTCGTGAAAATTGTTTGAAATCTACTTTGATTTTTGGGATTTTCATGAGTTTTTTTGTCGGAGGAGCTAAATTTGAGTAAATTTAGATGAAATTAACTTGCATTTTTTGGAATTTTTAAAAATTTTTAGTCAAATTTCATAAAATTTTTTGAAACCTGCTTTGATTTTTTGGGATCTTCATGAGATTTTTTGTCGGATGAGCTAAATTTGAGTAAATTTAGATGAAATTAACTTCTATTTTTTGGACTTTTTAACAATTTTTAGTCAAATTTCATAAAATTTTTTGAAACCTGCTTTGATTTTTTGGGATCTTCATGAGATTTTTTGTCGGATGAGCTAAATTTGAGTAAATTTAGATGAAATTAACTTCTATTTTTTGGACTTTTTAACAATTTTTAGTCGAATTTCACAAAATTTTTTGAAACCTACATTGATTTTTTTGGATTTTCATGAGATTTTTTGTCAGATGAGCTAAATTTGAGTAAATTTTGATGAAATTAACTTCTATTTTTTGGACTTTTTAACAATTTTTAGTCAAATTTCATAAAATTTTTTGAAACCTACTTTGATTTTTTTGGATCTTCATGAGATTATTTGTCGGATGAGCTAAATTTGAGTAAATTTAGATGAAATGAACTTCCATTTTTTGGATTTTTTAACAATTTTCAGTCAAATTTCGTGAAAATTGTTTGAAATCTACTTTGATTTTTGGGATTTTCTTGAGTTTTTTTGTCGGAGGAGCTAAATTTGAGTAAATTTAGATGAAATTAACTTGCATTTTTTGGAATTTTTAAAAATTTTTAGTCAAATTTCACCAAATTTTTTGAAACCTACTTTGATTTTTTTGGATTTTAATGAGATTTTTTGTCGGATGAGCTAAATTTGAGTAAATTTAGATGAAATTAACTTCCATTTTTTGGAATTTTTAACAATTTTTAGTCAAATTTCGCAAAATTTGTTGAAACCTACATTGATTTTTTTGGATTTTCATGAGATTTTTTGTCGGATGAGCTAAATTTGAGTAAATTTAGATGAAATTAGCTTCCATTTTTTGGATTTTTTAACAATTTTCAGTCAAATTTCGTGAAAATTGTTTGAAATCTACTTTGATTTTTGGGATTTTCATGAGTTTTTTTGTCGGAGGAGCTAAATTTGAGTAAATTTAGATGAAATTAAATTCCATTTTTTGGATTTTTTAACAACTTTTAGTCAAATTTCATGAAAATTGTTTGAAATCTACTTTGATTTATTTGGATTATCATGAGTTTTTTTGTCGGAGGAGCTAAATTTGAATAAATTTAGATGAAATTAACTTGCATTTTTTGGAATTTTTAAAAATTTTTAGTCAAATTTCACAAAATTTTGTGAAACCTACATTGATTTTTTTGGATTTTCATGAGATTTTTTGTCGGATGAGCTAAATTTAAGTAAATTTAGATGAAATTAACTTCCATTTTTTGGAATTTTTAACAATTTTTAGTCAAATTTCGCAAAATTTTTTGAAACCTACATTGATTTTTTTGGATTTTCATGAGTTTTTTTGTCGGAGGAGCTAAATTTGAGTAAATTTAGATGAAATTAAATTCCATTTTTTGGATTTTTTAACAACTTTTAGTCAAATTTCGTGAAAATTGTTGAAACCTACATTGATTTTTTTGGATTTTCATGAGATTTTTTGTCGGATGAGCTAAATTTGAGTAAATTTTGATGAAATTAACTTCTATTTTTTGGACTTTTTAACAATTTTTAGTCAAATTTCATAAAATTTTTTGAAACCTGCTTTGATTTTTTTGGATCTTCATGAGATTTTTTGTCGGATGAGCTAAATTTGAGTAAATTTAGATGAAATTAACTTCTATTTTTTGGACTTTTTAACAATTTTTAGTCAACTTTCATAAAATTTTTTGAAACCTACTTTGATTTTTTTGGATCTTCATGAGATTTTTTGTCGGAGGAGCTAAATTTGAGTAAATTTAGATGAAATTAACTTCAATTTTTTTGATTTTTTAACAACTTTTAGTCAAATTTCGTGAAAATTGTTTGAAATCTACTTTAATTTTTGGGATTTTCATGAGTTTTTTTGTCGGAGGAGCTAAATTTGAGTAAATTTAGATGAAATTAACTTGCATTTTTTGGAATTTTTAAAAATTTTTAGTCAAATTTCACCAAATTTTTTGAAACCTACTTTGATTTTTTTGGATTTTCATGAGATTTTTTGTCGGATGAGCTAAATTTGAGTAAATTTAGATGAAATTAACTTCCATTTTTTGGAATTTTTAACAATTTTTAGTCAAATTTCGCAAAATTTTTTGAAACCTACATTGATTTTTTTGGATTTTCATGAGATTTTTTGTCGGATGAGCTAAATTTGAGTAAATTTTGATGAAATTAACTTCTATTTTTTGGACTTTTTAACAATTTTTAGTCAAATTTCATAAAATTTTTTGAAACCTACTTTGATTTTTTTTGGATCTTCACGAGATTTTTTGTCGGATGAGCTAAATTTGAGTAAATTTAGATGAAATGAACTTCCATTTTTTGGATTTTTTACAATTTTCAGTCAAATTTCGTGAAAATTGTTTGAAATCAACTTTGATTTTTGGGATTTTCATGAGTTTTTTTGTCGGAGGAGCTAAATTTGAGTAAATTTAGATGAAATTAACTTGCATTTTGTGGAATTTTTAAAAATTTTTAGGCAAATTTCACAAAATTTTTTGGAACCTTCTTTGATTTTTTTGGATTTTCATGAGATTTTTTGTCGGATGAGCTGAATTTGAGTAAATTTAGATGAAGATAACTTCAATTTTTTGGAATTTTTAACAATTTTTAGTCAAATTTCGCAAAATTTTTTTAATCCTACATTGATTTTTTTGGATTTTCATGAGATTTTTTGTCGGAGGAGCTAAATTTGAGTAAATTTAGATGAAAATAACTTCCATTTTTTGGATTTTTTAACAATTTTTAGTCAAATTTCATAAAATTTTTTGAAACCTACTTTGATTTTTTTGGATCTTCATGAGATTATTTGTCGGATGAGCTAAATTTGAGTAAATTTAGATGAAATGAACTTCCATTTTTTGGATTTTTTATCAATTTTCAGTCAAATTTCGTGAAAATTGTTTGAAATCTACTTTGATTTTTGGGATTTTCTTGAGTTTTTTTGTCGGAGGAGCTAAATTTGAGTAAATTTAGATGAAATTAACTTGCATTTTTTGGAATTTTTAAAAATTTTTAGTCAAATTTCACCAAATTTTTTGAAACCTACTTTGATTTTTTTGGATTTTAATGAGATTTTTTGTCAGATGAGCTAAATTTGAGTAAATTTTGATGAAATTAACTTCTATTTTTTGGACTTTTTAACAATTTTTAGTCAAATTTCATAAAATTTTTTGAAACCTACTTTGATTTTTTTGGATCTTCATGAGATTATTTGTCGGATGAGCTAAATTTGAGTAAATTTAGATGAAATTAACTTGCATTTTTTGGAATTTTTAAAAATTTTTAGTCAAATTTCACAAAATTTTTTGAAACCTACATTGATTTTTTTGGATTTTCATGAGATTTTTTGTCGGATGAGCTAAATTTGAGTAAATTTAGATGAAATTAACTTCCATTTTTTGGAATTTTTAACAATTTTTAGTCAAATTTCGCAAAATTTTTTGAAACCTACATTGATTTTTTTGGATTTTCATGAGTTTTTTTGTCGGAGGAGCTAAATTTGAGTAAATTTAGATGAAATTAAATTCCATTTTTTGGATTTTTTAACAACTTTTAGTCAAATATCGTGAAAATTGTTTGAAATCTACTTCGATTTTTTTTGGATTTTCATGAGTTTTTTTGTCGGTGGGGCTAAATTTGATTAAATTTAGATGAAATTAACTTCCATTTTTTGGATTTTTTAACAACTTTTAGCCAAATATCGTGAAAATTGTTTGAAATCTACTTTGATTTTCATGAGTTTTTTTGTCGGAGGAGCTAAATTTGAGTAAATTTAGATGAAATTAACTTCCATTTTTTGGATTTTTTAACAACTTTTAGTCAAATATCGTGAAAATTGTTTGAAATCTACTTCGATTTTTTTTGATTTTCATGAGTTTTTTTGTCGGAGGAGCTAAATTTGATTAAATTTTGATGAAATTAACTTCTATTTTTTGGACGTTTTAACAATTTTTAGTCAACTTTCATAAAATTTTTTGAAACCTACTTTGATTTTTTTGGATCTTCATGAGATTTTTTGTCGGATGAGCTAAATTTGAGTAAATTTAGATGAAATTAACTTCCATTTTTTGGATTTTTTAACAATTTTCAGTCAAATTTCGTGAAAATTGTTTGAAATCTACTTTGATTTTTGGGATTTTCATGGGTTTTTTTGTCGGAGGAGCTAAATTTGAGTAAATTTGGATGAAATTAACATCCATTTTTTGGATTTTTTAACAACTTTTAGTCAAATTTCTTGAAAATTGTTTGAAATCTACTTTGATTTATTTGGATCTTCATGAGATTTTTTGTCGGATGAGCTAAATTTGAGTAAATTTAGATGAAATTAACTTCTATTTTTTGGACTTTTTAACAATTTTTAGTCAAATTTCACAAAATTTTTTGAAACCTACATTGATTTTTTTGGATTTTCATGAGATTTTTTGTCGGATGAGCTAAATTTGAGTAAATTTTGATGAAATTAACTTCTATTTTTTGGACTTTTTAACAATTTTTAGTCAAATTTCATAAAATTTTTTGAAACCTACTTTGATTTTTTTGGATCTTCATGAGATTTTTTGTCGGATGAGCTAAATTTGAGTAAATTTAGATGAAATTAACTTCCATTTTTTGGATTTTTTAACAATTTTCAGTCAAATTTCGTGAAAATTGTTTGAAATCTACTTTGATTTTTGGGATTTTCATGAGTTTTTTTGTCGGAGGAGCTAAATTTGAGTAAATTTGGATGAAATTAACTTCCATTTTTTGGATTTTTTAACAACTTTTAGTCAAATTTCCTGAAAATTGTTTGAAATCTACTTTGATTTATTTGGATTTTCATGAGTTTTTTTGTCGGAGGAGCTAAATTTGAGTAAATTTAGATGAAATTAACTTGCATTTTTTGGAATTTTTAAAAATTTTTAGTCAAATTTCACAAAATTTTTTGAAACCTACATTGATTTTTTTGGATTTTCATGAGATTTTTTGTCGGATGAGCTAAATTTGAGTAAATTTTGATGAAATTAACTTCTATTTTTTGGACTTTTTAACAATTTTAAGTCAAATTTCATAAAATTTTTTGAAACCTGCTTTGATTTTTTTGGATCTTCATGAGATTTTTTGTCGGATGAGCTAAATTTGAGTAAATTTAGATGAAATTAACTTCCATTTTTTGGATTTTTTAACAATTTTCAGTCAAATTTCGTGAAAATTGTTTGAAATCTACTTTGATTTTTGGGATTTTCATGAGTTTTTTTTGTCGGAGGAGCTAAATTTGAGTAAATTTGGATGAAATTAACTTCCATTTTTTGGATTTTTTAACAACTTTTAGTCAAATTTCGTGAAAATTGTTTGAAATCTACTTTGATTTATTTGGATTTTCATGAGTTTTTTTGTCGGAGGAGCTAAATTTGAGTAAATTTAGATGAAATTAACTTGCATTTTTTGGAATTTTTAAAAATTTTTAGTCAAATTTCACAAAATTTTTTGAAACCTACATTGATTTTTTTGGATTTTCATGAGATTTTTTGTCGGATGAGCTAAATTTGAGTAAATTTTGATGAAATTAACTTCTATTTTTTGGACTTTTTAACAATTTTTAGTCAAATTTCATAAAATTTTTTGAAACCTGCTTTGATTTTTTTGGATCTTCATGAGATTTTTTGTCGGATGAGCTAAATTTGAGTAAATTTAGATGAAATTAACTTCCATTTTTTGGATTTTTTAACAACTTTTAGTCAAATATCGTGAAAATTGTTTGAAATCTACTTCGATTTTTTTTGATTTTCATGAGTTTTTTTGTCGGAGGAGCTAAATTTGATTAAATTTTGATGAAATTAACTTCTATTTTTTGGAATTTTTAACAATTTTTATTCAACTTTCATAAAATTTTTTGAAACCTACTTTGATTTTTTTGGATCTTCATGAGATTTTTTGTCGGATGAGCTAAATTTGAGTAAATTTAGATGAAATTAACTTCCACTTTTTGGATTTTTTTAACAATTTTCAGTCAAATTTCGTGAAAATTGTTTGAAATCTACTTTGATTTTTGGGATTTTCATGAGTTTTTTTGTCGGAGGAGCTAAATTTGAGTAAATTTGGATGAAATTAACTTCCATTTTTTGGATTTTTTAACAACTTTTAGTCAAATTTCGTGAAAATTGTTTGAAATCTACTTTGATTTATTTGGATTTTCATGAGTTTTTTTGTCGGAGGAGCTAAATTTGAGTAAATTTAGATGAAATTAACTTGCATTTTTTGGAATTTTTAAAAATTTATAGTCAAATTTCACAAAATTTTTTGAAACCTACATTGATTTTTTTGGATTTTCATGAGATTTTTTGTCGGATGAGCTAAATTTGAGTAAATTTTGATGAAATTAACTTCTATTTTTTGGACTTTTTAACAATTTTTAGTCAAATTTCATAAAATTTTTTGAAACCTGCTTTGATTTTTTGGGATCTTCATGAGATTTTTTGTCGGATGAGCTAAATTTGAGTAAATTTAGATGAAATTAACTTCTATTTTTTGGACTTTTTAACAATTTTTAGTCAAATTTCACAAAATTTTTTGAAACCTACATTGATTTTTTTGGATTTTCATGAGATTTTTTGTCAGATGAGCTAAATTTGAGTAAATTTAGATGAAATTAACTTCCATTTTTTGGAATTTTTAACAATTTTTAGTCAAATTTCGCAAAATTTGTTGAAACCTACATTGATTTTTTTTGGATTTTCATGAGATTTTTTGTCGGATGAGCTAAATTTGAGTAAATTTAGATGAAATTAACTTCCATTTTTTGGATTGTTTAACAATTTTCAGTCAAATTTCGTGAAAATTGTTTGAAATCTACTTTGATTTTTGGGATTTTCATGAGTTTTTTTGTCGGAGGAGCTAAATTTGAGTAAATTTAGATGAAATTAAATTCCATTTTTTGGATTTTTTAACAACTTTTAGTCAAATTTCGTGAAAATTGTTTGAAATCTACTTTGATTTATTTGGATTATCATGAGTTTTTTTGTCGGAGGAGCTAAATTTGAGTAAATTTAGATGAAATTAACTTGCATTTTTTGGAATTTTTAAAAAATTTTTAGTCAAATTTCACAAAATTTTTTGAAACCTACATTGATTTTTTTGGATTTTCATGAGATTTTTTGTCGGATGAGCTAAATTTGAGTAAATTTAGATGAAATTAACTTCCATTTTTGGATTTTTTAACAATTTTCAGTCAAATTTCTTGAAAATTGTTTGAAATCTACTTTGATTTTTGGGATTTTCTTAAGTTTTTTTGTCGGAGGAGCTAAATTTGAGTAAATTTAGATGAAATTAACTTCCATTTTTTGGATTTTTTAACAACTTTTAGCCAAATATCGTGAAAATTGTTTGAAATCTACTTTGATTTTCATGAATTTTTTTGTCGGAGGAGCTAAATTTGAGTAAATTTAGATGAAATTAACTTCCATTTTTTGGATTTTTTAACAACTTTTAGTCAAATATCGTGAAAATTGTTTGAAATCTACTTCGATTTTTTTGGATTTTCATGAGGTTTTTTTGTCGGAGGAGCTAAATTTGATTAAATTTTGATGAAATTAACTTCTATTTTTTGGACTTTTTAACAATTTTTAGTCAACTTTCATAAAATTTTTTGAAACCTACTTTGATTTTTTTGGATCTTCATGAGATTTTTTGTCGGAGGAGCTAAATTTGAGTAAATTTAGATGAAATTAACTTCAATTTTTTGGATTTTTTAACAACTTTTAGTCAAATATCGTGAAAATTGTTTGAAATCTACTTCGATTTTTGGGATTTTCATGAGTTTTTTTGTCGGAGGAGCTAAATTTGAGTAAATTTGGATGGGAATTAACTTCCATTTTTTGGATTTTTTAACAACTTTTAGTCAAATTTCGTGAAAATTGTTCGAAATCTACTTTGATTTATTTGGATTTTCATGAGTTTTTTTGTCGGAGGAGCTAAATTTGAGTAAATTTAGATGAAATTAACTTGCATTTTTTGGAATTTTTAAAAATTTTTAGTCAAATTTCACAAAATTTTTTGAAACCTACATTGATTTTTTTGGATTTTCATGAGATTTTTTGTCGGATGAGCTAAATTTGAGTAAATTTTGATGAAATTAACTTCTATTTTTTGGACTTTTTAACAATTTTTAGTCAAATTTCATAAAATTTTTTGAAACCTGCTTTGATTTTTTTGGATCTTCATGAGATTTTTTGTCGGATGAGCTAAATTTGAGTAAATTTAGATGAAATTAACTTCCATTTTTTGGATTTTTTAACAATTTTCAGTCAAATTTCGTGAAAATTGTTTGAAATCTACTTTGATTTTTGGGATTTTCATGAGTTTTTTTGTCGGAGGAGCTAAATTTGAGTAAATTTGGATGAAATTAACTTCCATTTTTTGGATTTTTTAACAACTTTTAGTCAAATTTCGTGAAAATTGTTTGAAATCTACTTTGATTTATTTGGATTTTCATGAGTTTTTTTGTCGGAGGAGCTAAATTTGAGTAAATTTAGATGAAATTAACTTGCATTTTTTGGAATTTTTAAAAATTTTTAGTCAAATTTCACAAAATTTTTTGAAACCTACATTGATTTTTTTGGATTTTCATGAGATTTTTTGTCGGATGAGCTAAATTTGAGTAAATTTTGATGAAATTAACTTCTATTTTTTTGACTTTTTAACAATTTTTAGTCAAATTTCATAAAATTTTTTGAAACCTGCTTTGATTTTTTTGGATCTTCATGAGATTTTTTGTCGGATGAGCTAAATTTGAGTAAATTTAGATGAAATTAACTTCCATTTTTTGGATTTTTTAACAACTTTTAGTCAAATATCGTGAAAATTGTTTGAAATCTACTTCGATTTTTTTTGATTTTCATGAGTTTTTTTGTCGGAGGAGCTAAATTTGATTAAATTTTGATGAAATTAACTTCTATTTTTTGGAATTTTTAACAATTTTTAGTCAACTTTCATAAAATTTTTTGAAACCTACTTTGATTTTTTTGGATCTTCATGAGATTTTTTGTCGGATGAGCTAAATTTGAGTAAATTTAGATGAAATTAACTTCCACTTTTTGGATTTTTTAACAATTTTCAGTCAAATTTCGTGAAAATTGTTTGAAATCTACTTTGATTTTTGGGATTTTCATGAGTTTTTTTGTCGGAGGAGCTAAATTTGAGTAAATTTGGATGAAATTAACTTCCATTTTTTGGATTTTTTAACAACTTTTAGTCAAATTTCGTGAAAATTGTTTGAAATCTACTTTGATTTATTTGGATTTTCATGAGTTTTTTTGTCGGAGGAGCTAAATTTGAGTAAATTTAGATGAAATTAACTTGCATTTTTTAGAATTTTTAAAAATTTTTAGTCAAATTTCACAAAATTTTTTGAAACCTACATTGATTTTTTTGGATTTTCATGAGATTTTTTGTCGGATGAGCTAAATTTGAGTAAATTTTGATGAAATTAACTTCTATTTTTTGGACTTTTTAACAATTTTTAGTCAACTTTCATAAAATTTTTTGAAACCTACTTTGATTTTTTTGGATCTTCATGAGATTTTTTGTCGGATGAGCTAAATTTGAGTAAATTTAGATGAAATTAACTTCCATTTTTTGGACTTTTTAACAATATTTAGTCAAATTTCACAAAATTTTTTGAAACCTACATTGATTTTTTTGGATTTTCATGAGATTTTTTGTCAGATGAGCTAAATTTGAGTAAATTTTAATGAAATTAACTTCTATTTTTTGGACTTTTTAACAATTTTTAGTCAAATTTCATAAAATTTTTTGAAACCTACTTTGATTTTTTTGGATCTTCATGAGATTATTTGTCGGATGAGCTAAATTTGAGTAAATTTAAATGAAATGAACTTCCATTTTTTGGAATTTTTAAAAATTTTTAGTCAAATTTCGTGAAAATTGTTTGAAATCTACTTTGATTTTTGGGATTTTCTTGAGTTTTTTTGTCGGAGGAGCTAAATTTGAGTAAATTTAGATGAAATTAACTTCCATTTTTTGGAATTTTTAACAATTTTTAGTCAAATTTCGCAAAATTTGTTGAAACCTACATTGATTTTTTTGGATTTTCATGAGATTTTTTGTCGGATGAGCTAAATTTGAGTAAATTTAGATGAAATTAACTTGCATTTTTTGGAATTTTTAAAAATTTTTAGTCAAATTTCACAAAATTTTTTGAAACCTACATTGATTTTTTTGGATTTTCATGAGATTTTTTGTCGGATGAGCTAAATTTGAGTAAATATAGATGAAATTAACTTCCATTCTTGGATTTTTTAATAATTTTCAGTCAAATTTCTTGAAAATTGTTTGAAATCTACTTTGATTTTTGGGATTTTCTTAATTTTTTTTGTCGGAGGAGCTAAATTTGAGTAAATTTAGATGAAATTAACTTGCATTTTTTGGATTTTTTAACAACTTTTAGTCAAATATCGTGAAAATTGTTTGAAATCTACTTCGATTTTTTTGGATTTTCATGAGTTTTTTTGTCGGAGGAGCTAAATTTGATTAAATTTTGATGAAATTAACTTCTATTTTTTGGACTTTTTAACAATTTTTAGTCAACTTTCATAAAATTTTTTGAAACCTACTTTGATTTTTTTGGATCTTCATGAGATTTTTTGTCGGAGGAGCTAAATTTGAGTAAATTTAGATGAAATTAACTTCAATTTTTTGGATTTTTTAACAACTTTTAGTCAAATATCGTGAAAATTGTTTGAAATCTACTTCGATTTTTTTTGATTTTCATGAGTTTTTTTGTCGGAGGAGCTAAATTTGATTAAATTTTGATGAAATTAACTTCTATTTTTTGGACTTTTTAACAATTTTTAGTCAACTTTCATAAAATTTTTTGAAACCTACTTTGATTTTTTTGGATCTTCATGAGATTTTTTGTCGGATGAGCTAAATTTGAGTAAATTTAGATGAAATTAACTGCCATTTTTTGGATTTTTTAACAATTTTCAGTCAAATTTCGTGAAAATTGTTTGAAATCTACTTTGATTTTTGGGATTTTCATGAGTTTTTTTGTCGGAGGAGCTAAATTTGAGTAAATTTGGATGGGAATTAACTTCCATTTTTTGGATTTTTTAACAACTTTTAGTCAAATTTCGTGAAAATTGTTTGAAATCTACTTTGATTTATTTGGATTTTCATGAGTTTTTTTGTCGGAGGAGCTAAATTTGAGTAAATTTAGATGAAATTAACTTGCATTTTTTGGAATTTTTAAAAATTTTTAGTCAAATTTCACAAAATTTTTTGAAACCTACATTGATTTTTTTGGATTTTCATGAGATTTTTTGTCGGATGAGCTAAATTTGAGTAAATTTTGATGAAATTAACTTCTATTTTTTGGACTTTTTAACAATTTTTAGTCAAATTTCATAAAATTTTTTGAAACCTGCTTTGATTTTTTTGGATCTTCATGAGATTTTTTGTCGGATGAGCTAAATTTGAGTAAATTTAGATGAAATTAACTTCCATTTTTTGGATTTTTTAACAATTTTCAGTCAAATTTCGTGAAAATTGTTTGAAATCTACTTTGATTTTTGGGATTTTCATGAGTTTTTTTGTCGGAGGAGCTAAATTTGAGTAAATTTGGATGAAATTAACTTCCATTTTTTGGATTTTTTAACAACTTTTAGTCAAATTTCGTGAAAATTGTTTGAAATCTACTTTGATTTATTTGGATTTTCATGAGTTTTTTTGTCGGAGGAGCTAAATTTGAGTAAATTTAGATGAAATTAACTTGCATTTTTTGGAATTTTTAAAAATTTTTAGTCAAATTTCACAAAATTTTTTGAAACCTACATTGATTTTTTTGGATTTTCATGAGATGTTTTGTCGGATGAGCTAAATTTGAGTAAATTGTGATGAAATTAACTTCTATTTTTTGGACTTTTTAACAATTTTTAGTCAAATTTCATAAAATTTTTTGAAACCTGCTTTGATTTTTTGGGATCTTCATGAGATTTTTTGTCGGATGAGCTAAATTTGAGTAAATTTAGATGAAATTAACTTCTATTTTTTGGACTTTTTAACAATTTTTAGTCAAATTTCACAAAATTTTTTGAAACCTACATTGATTTTTTTGGATTTTCATGAGATTTTTTGTCAGATGAGCTAAATTTGAGTAAATTTTAATGAAATTAACTTCTATTTTTTGGACTTTTTAACAATTTTTAGTCAAATTTCATAAAATTTTTTGAAACCTACTTTGATTTTTTTGGATCTTCATGAGATTATTTGTCGGATGAGCTAAATTTGAGTAAATTTAGATGAAATGAACTTCCATTTTTTGGATTTTTTAACAATTTTCAGTCAAATTTCGTGAAAATTGTTTGAAATCTACTTTGATTTTTGGGATTTTCTTGAGTTTTATTGTCGGAGGAGCTAAATTTGAGTAAATTTAGATGAAATTAACTTGCATTTTTTGGAATTTTTAAAAATTTTTAGTCAAATTTCACCAAATTTTTTGAAACCTACTTTGATTTTTTTGGATTTTAATGAGATTTTTTGTCGGATGAGCTAAATTTGAGTAAATTTAGATGAAATTAACTTCCATTTTTTGGAATTTTTAACAATTTTTAGTCAAATTTCGCAAAATTTGTTGAAACCTACATTGATTTTTTTGGATTTTCATGAGATTTTTTGTCGGATGAGCTAAATTTGAGTAAATTTAGATGAAATTAACTTCCATTTTTTGGATTTTTTAACAATTTTCAGTCAAATTTCGTGAAAATTGTTTGAAATCTACTTTGATTTTTGGGATTTTCATGAGTTTTTTTTGTCGGAGGAGCTAAATTTGAGTAAATTTAGATGAAATTAACTTGCATTTTTTGGAATTTTTAATAATTTTTATTCAAATTTCACAAAATTTTTTGAAACCTACATTGATTTTTTTGGATTTTCATGAGATCTTTTGTCGGATGAGCTAAATTTGAGTAAATTTTGATGAAATTAACTTCTATTTTTTGGACTTTTTAACAATTTTTAGTCAAATTTCATAAAATTTTTTGAAACCTGCTTTGATTTTTTTGGATTTTCATGAGATTTTTTGTCGGATGAGCTAAATTTGAGTAAATTTAGATGAAATTAACTTCCATTTTTGGATTTTTTAATAATTTTCAGTCAAATTTCTTGAAAATTGTTTGAAATCTACTTTGATTTTTGGGATTTTCTTAATTTTTTTTGTCGGAGGAGCTAAATTTGAGTAAATTTAGATGAAATTAACTTCCATTTTTTGGATTTTTTAACAACTTTTAGCCAAATATCGTGAAAATTGTTTGAAATCTACTTTGATTTTCATGAGTTTTTTTGTCGGAGGAGCTAAATTTGAGTAAATTTAGATGAAATTATCTTCCATTTTTTGGATTTTTTAACAACTTTTAGTCAAATATCGTGAAAATTGTTTGAAATCTACTTCGATTTTTTTGGATTTTCATGAGTTTTTTTGTCGGAGGAGCTAAATTTGATTAAATTTTGATGAAATTAACTTCTATTTTTTGGACTTTTTAACAATTTTTAGTCAACTTTCATAAAATTTTTTGAAACCTACTTTGATTTTTTTGGATCTTCATGAGATTTTTTGTCGGAGGAGCTAAATTTGAGTAAATTTAGATGAAATTAACTTCAATTTTTTGGATTTTTTAACAACTTTTAGTCAAATTTCACCAAATTTTTTGAAACCTACTTTGATTTTTTTGGATTTTAATGAGATTTTTTGTCGGATGAGCTAAATTTGAGTAAATTTAGATGAAATTAACTTCCATTTTTTGGAATTTTTAACAATTTTTAGTCAAATTTCGCAAAATTTGTTGAAACCTACATTGATTTTTTTGGATTTTCATGAGATTTTTTGTCGGATGAGCTAAATTTGAGTAAATTTAGATGAAATTAACTTCCATTTTTTGGATTTTTTAACAATTTTCAGTCAAATTTCGTGAAAATTGTTTGAAATCTACTTTGATTTTTGGGATTTTCATGAGTTTTTTTGTCGGAGGAGATAAATTTGAGTAAATTTAGATGAAATTAAATTCCATTTTTTGGATTTTTTAACAACTTTTAGTCAAATTTCGTGAAAATTGTTTGAAATCTACTTTGATTTATTTGGATTATCATGAGTTTTTTTGTCGGAGGAGCTAAATTTGAGTAAATTTAGATGAAATTAACTTGCATTTTTTGGAATTTTTAAAAATTTTTAGTCAAATTTCACAAAATTTTTTGAAACCTACATTGATTTTTTTGGATTTTCATGAGATTTTTTGTCGGATGAGCTAAATTTGAGTAAATTTAGATGAAATTAACTTCCATTTTTGGATTTTTTAATAATTTTCAGTCAAATTTCTTGAAAATTGTTTGAAATCTACTTTGATTTTTGGGATTTTCTTAATTTTTTTTGTCGGAGGAGCTAAATTTGAGTAAATTTAGATGAAATTAACTTCCATTTTTTGGATTTTTTAACAACTTTTAGCCAAATATCGTGAAAATTGTTTGAAATCTACTTTGATTTTCATGAGTTTTTTTGTCGGAGGAGCTAAATTTGAGTAAATTTAGATGAAATTAACTTCCATTTTTTGGATTTTTTAACAACTTTTAGTCAAATATCGTGAAAATTGTTTGAAATCTACTTCGATTTTTTTGGATTTTCATGAGTTTTTTTGTCGGAGGAGCTAAATTTGATTAAATTTTGATGAAATTAACTTCTATTTTTTGGACTTTTTAACAATTTTTAGTCAACTTTCATAAAATTTTTTGAAACCTACTTTGATTTTTTTGGATCTTCATGAGATTTTTTGTCGGAGGAGCTAAATTTGAGTAAATTTAGATGAAATTAACTTCAATTTTTTGGATTTTTTAACAACTTTTAGTCAAATATCGTGAAAATTGTTTGAAATCTACTTCGATTTTTTTTGATTTTCATGAGTTTTTTTTGTCGGAGGAGCTAAATTTGATTAAATTTTGATGAAATTAACTTCTATTTTTTGGACTTTTTAACAATTTTTAGTCAACTTTCATAAAATTTTTTGAAACCTACTTTGATTTTTTTGGATCTTCATGAGATTTTTTGTCGGATGAGCTAAATTTGAGTAAATTTAGATGAAATTAACTTCCATTTTTTGGATTTTTTAACAATTTTCAGTCAAATTTCGTGAAAATTGTTTGAAATCTACTTTGATTTTTGGGATTTTCATGAGTTTTTTTGTCGGAGGAGCTAAATTTGAGTAAATTTAGATGAAATTAACTTCCATTTTTTGGATTTTTTAACAACTTTTAGTCAAATTTCGTGAAAATTGTTTGAAATCTACTTTGATTTATTTGGATTTTCATGAGTTTTTTTGTCGGAGGAGCTAAATTTGAGTAAATTTAGATGAAATTAACTTGCATTTTTTGGAATTTTTAATAATTTTTAGTCAAATTTCACAAAATTTTTTGAAACCTACATTGATTTTTTTGGATTATCATGAGATTTTTTGTCGGATGAGCTAAATTTGAGTAAATTTAGATGAAATTAACTTGCATTTTTTGGAATTTTTAAAAATTTTTAGTCAAATTTTCGTGAAAATTGTTTGGAATCTACTTTGATTTTCATCAGTTTTTTTGTCGGAGGAGCTAAATTTGAGTAAATTTAGATGAAATTAACTTGCATTTTTTGGAATTTTTAAAAATTTTTAGTCAAATTTCACAAAATTTTTTGAAACCTACATTGATTTTTTTTGGATTTTCATGAGTTTTTTGTCGGAGGAGCTAAACTTGAGTAAATTTAGATGAAATTAACTTGCATTTTTTGGAATTTTTAAAAATTTTTAGTCAAAATTTCACCAAATTTTTTTGAAACCTACTTTGATTTTTTTGGATTTTCATGAGATTTTTTGTCGGATGAGCTAAATTTGAGTAAATTTAGATGAAATTAACTTCCATTTTTTGGAATTTTTAACAATTTTTAGTCAAATTTCGCAAAATTTTTTGAAACCTACATTGATTTTTTTGGATTTTCATGAGATTTTTTGTCGGATGACCTAAATTTGAGTAAATTTTGATGAAATTAACTTCTATTTTTTGGACTTTTTAACAATTTTTAGTCAAATTTCATAAAATTTTTTGAAACCTACTTTGATTTTTTTGGATCTTCATGAGATTTTTTGTCGGATGAGCTAAATTTGAGTAAATTTAGATGAAATTAACTTCTATTTTTGGATTTTTTTAACAATTTTCAGTCAAATTTCGTGAAAATTGTTTGAAATCTACTTCGATTTTTTTGGATTTTTATGAGTTTTTTTGTCGGAGGAGCTAAATTTGAGTAAATTTAGATGAAATTGACTTCCATTTTTTGGATTTTTTAACAACATTTAGTCAAATATCGTGAAAATTGTTTGAAATCTACTTCGATTTTTTTTGGATTTTCATGAGTTTTTTTGTCGGAGGAGCTAAATTTGAGTAAATTTAGATGAAATTAACTTCCATTTTTTGGATTTTTTAACAACTTTTAGTCAAATTTCGTGAAAATTGTTTGAAATCTACTTTGATTTTCATGAGTTTTTTTGTCGGAGGAGCTAAATTTGAGTAAATTTAGATGAAATTAACTTGCATTTTTTTGGATTTTTTAACAACTTTTAGTCAAATATCGTGAAAATTGTTTGAAATCTACTTCGATTTTTTTTGGATTTTCATGAGTTTTTTTGTCGGAGGAGCTAAATTTGAGTAAATTTAGATGAAATTAACTTGCATTTTTTGGATTTTTTAACAATTTTCAGTCAAATTTCGTGAAAATTGTTTGAAATCTACTTTGATTTTTGGGATTTTCTTAAGTTTTTTTTGTCGGAGGAGCTAAATTTGAGTAAATTTAGATGAAATTAACTTCCATTTTTTGGATTTTTTAACAACTTTTAGCCAAATATCGTGAAAATTGTTTGAAATCTACTTTGATTTTCATGAGTTTTTTTGTCGGAGGAGCTAAATTTGAGTAAATTTAGATGAAATTAACTTCCATTTTTTTGGATTTTTTAACAACTTTTAGTCAAATATCGTGAAAATTGTTTGAAATCTACTTCGATTTTTTTTGGATTTTCATGAGTTTTTTTGTCGGAGGAGCTAAATTTGATTAAATTTTGATGAAATTAACTTCTATTTTTTGGACTTTTTAACAATTTTTAGTCAACTTTCATAAAATTTTTTGAAACCTACTTTGATTTTTTTGGATCTTCATGAGATTTTTTGTCGGAGGAGCTAAATTTGAGTAAATTTAGATGAAATTAACTTCAATTTTTTGGATTTTTTAACAACTTTTAGTCAAATATCGTGAAAATTGTTTGAAATCTACTTCGATTTTTTTTTGATTTTCATGAGTTTTTTTGTCGGAGGAGCTAAATTTGAGTAAATTTAGATGAAATTAACTTCTATTTTTTGGACTTTTTAACAATTTTTAGTCAACTTTCATAAAATTTTTTGAAACCTACTTTGATTTTTTTGGATCTTCATGAGATTTTTTGTCGGATGAGCTAAATTTGAGTAAATTTAGATGAAATTAACTTCAATTTTTTTGGAGTTTTTAACAATTTTTAGTCAAATTTCGAGAAAATTGTTTGAAATCTACTTCGATTTTTTTGGATTTTCATGATTTTTTTTGTCGGAGGAGCTAAATTTGAGTAAATTTAGATGAAATTGACTTCTATTTTTTGGATTTTTTTACAACTTTTAGTCAAATTTCGTGAAATTTTTTGAAACCTACTTTGATTTTTTTGGATCTCCATGAGATTTTTTGTCGGATGAGCTAAATTTGAGTAAATTTAGATGAAAATAACTTCCATTTTTTGGATTTTTTAACAATTTTTAGTCAAATTTCGTGAAAATTGTTTGAAACCTACTTCGATTTTATTGGATTTTCATGAGTTTTTTTGTCGGAGGAGCTAAATTTGAGTAAATTTAGATGAAATTGACTTCTATTTTTTGGATTTTTTTTACAACTTTTAGTCAAATTTCGTGAAAATTATTTGAAATCTACTTTGATTTTTGGGATTTTCATGAGATTTTTTGTCGGATGAGCTAAATTTGAGTAAATTTAGATGAAATTAACTCCCATTTTTGGATTTTTTAACAATTTTCAGTCAAATTTCGTGAAAATTGTATGAAATCTACTTTGAATTTCATGAGTTTTTTTGTCGGAGGAGCTAAATTTGAGTAAATTTAGATGAAATTAACTTCCATTTTTTCGATTTTTTAACAAGTTTCAGTCAAATTTCGTGAAAATTGTTTGAAATCTACTTTGATTTTTTGGGATTTTCATGAGTTTTTTTTGTCGGAGGAGCTAAATTTGAGTAAATTTAGATGAAATTAACTTCCATTTTTTGGATTTTTTAACAACTTTTAGTCAAATATCGTGAAAATTGTTTGAAATCTACTTCGATTTTTTTGATTTTCATGAGATTTTTTGTCGGATGAGCTAAATTTGAGTAAATTTAGATGAAAATAACTTCCATTTTTTGGATTTTTTAACAATTTTTAGTCAAATTTCGTGAAAATTGTTTGAAATCTACTTCGATTTTTTTGGATTTTCATGAGTTTTTTTGTCGGAGGAGCTAAATTTGAGTAAATTTAGATGAAATTGACTTCTATTTTTTGGATATTTTTACAACTTTTAGTCAAATTTCGTGAAAATTATTTGAAATCTACTTTGATTTTGGGATTTTCATAAGATTTTTTGTCGGATCAGCTAAATTTGAGTAAATTTAGATGAAATTAACTTCCATTTTTGGATTTTTTAACAATTTTCAGTCAAATTTCGTGAAAATTGTTTGAAATCTACTTCGATTTTTTTGGATTTTCATGAGTTTTTTTGTCGGAGGAGCTAAATTTGAGTAAATTTAGATGAAAATAACTTCCATTTTTTGGATTTTTTAACAATTTTTTAGTCAAATTTCGTGAAAATTGTTTGAAATCTACTTCGATTTTTTTGGATTTTCATGAGTTTTTTTGTCGGAGGAGCTAAATTTGAGTAAATTTAGATGAAATTGACTTCTATTTTTTGGATATTTTTACAACTTTTAGTCAAATTTCGTGAAAATTATTTGAAATCTACTTTGATTTTTGGGATTTTCATGAGATTTTTTGTCGGATCAGCTAAATTTGAGTAAATTTAGATGAAATTAACTTCCATTTTTGGATTTTTTAACAATTTTCAGTCAAATTTCGTGAAAATTGTTTGAAATCTACTTCGATTTTTTTGGATTTTCATGAGTTTTTTTGTCGGAGGAGCTAAATTTGAGTAAATTTAGATGAAATTAACTTCCATTTTTTGGATTTTTTAACAACTTTTAGTCAAATTTCGTGAAAATTGTTTGAAATCTACTTTGATTTTCTTGAGTTTTTTTTGTCGGAGGAGCTAAATTTGAGTAAATTTAGATGAAATTAACTTGCATTTTTTGGATTTTTTAACAACTTTTAGTCAAATATCGTGAAAATTGTTTGAAATCTACTTCGATTTTTTTGGATTTTCATGAGTTTTTTTGTCGGAGGAGCTAAATTTGAGTAAATTTAGATGAAATTAACTGCCATTTTTTGGATTTTTTAACAATTTTCAGTCAAATTTCGTGAAAATTGTTTGAAATCTACTTTGATTTTTGGGATTTTCTTAAGTTTTTTTGTCGGAGGAGCTAAATTTGAGTAAATTTAGATGAAATTAACTTCCATTTTTTGGATTTTTTAACAACTTTTAGCCAAATATCGTGAAAATTGTTTGAAATCTACTTTGATTTTCATGAGTTTTTTTGTCGGAGGAGCTAAATTTGAGTAAATTTAGATGAAATTAACTTCCATTTTTTGGATTTTTTAACAACTTTTAGTCAAATATCGTGAAAATTGTTTGAAATCTACTTCGATTTTTTTTGGATTTTCATGAGTTTTTTTGTCGGAGGAGCTAAATTTGATTAAATTTTGATGAAATTAACTTCTATTTTTTGGACTTTTTAACAATTTTTAGTCAACTTTCATAAAATTTTTTGAAACCTACTTTGATTTTTTTGGATCTTCATGAGATTTTTTGTCGGAGGAGCTAAATTTGAGTAAATTTAGATGAAATTAACTTCAATTTTTTGGATTTTTTAACAACTTTTAGTCAAATATCGTGAAAATTGTTTGAAATCTACTTCGATTTTTTTTGATTTTCATGAGTTTTTTTGTCGGAGGAGCTAAATTTGATTAAATTTTGATGAAATTAACTTCTATTTTTTGGACTTTTTAACAATTTTTAGTCAACTTTCATAAAATTTTTTGAAACCTACTTTGATTTTTTTGGATCTTCATGAGATTTTTTGTCGGATGAGCTAAATTTGAGTAAATTTAGATGAAATTAACTTCCATTTTTTGGATTTTTTAACAATTTTCAGTCAAATTTCGTGAAAATTGTTTGAAATCTACTTCGATTTTTTTGGATTTTTCATGAGTTTTTTTGTCGGAGGAGCTAAATTTGAGTAAATTTAGATGAAATTAACTTCCATTTTTTGGATTTTTTAACAACTTTTAGTCAAATTTCGTGAAAATTGTTTGAAATCTACTTTGATTTTCATGAGTTTTTTTGTCGGAGGAGCTAAATTTGAGTAAATTTAGATGAAATTAACTTGCATTTTTTTGGATTTTTTTAACAACTTTTAGTCAAATATCGTGAAAATTGTTTGAAATCTACTTCGATTTTTTTTGGATTTTCATGAGTTTTTTTGTCGGAGGAGCTAAATTTGAGTAAATTTAGATGAAATTAACTGCAATTTTTTTGGATTTTTTAACAATTTTCAGTCAAATTTCGTGAAAATTGTTTGAAATCTACTTTGATTTTTGGGATTTTCTTAAGTTTTTTTGTCGGGAGGAGCTAAATTTGAGTAAATTTAGATGAAATTAACTTCCATTTTTTGGATTTTTTAACAACTTTTAGCCAAATATCGTGAAAATTGTTTGAAATCTACTTTGATTTTCATGAGTTTTTTTGTCGGAGGAGCTAAATTTGAGTAAATTTAGATGAAATTAACTTCCATTTTTTGGATTTTTTAACAACTTTTAGTCAAATATCGTGAAAATTGTTTGAAATCTACTTCGATTTTTTTGGATTTTCATGAGTTTTTTTGTCGGAGGAGCTAAATTTGATTAAATTTTGATGAAATTAACTTCTATTTTTTGGACTTTTTAACAATTTTTAGTCAAACTTTCATAAAATTTTTTGAAACCTACTTTGATTTTTTTGGATCTTCATGAGATTTTTTGTCGGAGGAGCTAAATTTGAGTAAATTTAGATGAAATTAACTTCAATTTTTTGGATTTTTTAACAACTTTTAGTCAAATATCGTGAAAAATTGTTTGAAATCTACTTCGATTTTTTTTTATTTTCATGAGTTTTTTTGTCGGAGGAGCTAAATTTGATTAAATTTTGATGAAATTAACTTCTATTTTTTGGACTTTTTAACAATTTTTAGTCAACTTTCATAAAATTTTTTGAA
>OX122891.2:20278014-20328328 GCA_944738655.2 Andrena hattorfiana
GAAAATCCCAAAAATCAAAGTAGATTTCAAACAATTTTCACGAAATTTGACTGAAAATTGTTAAAAAATCCAAAAAATGGAAGTTAATTTCATCTAAATTTACTCAAATTTAGCTCATCCGACAAAAAATCTCATGAAGATCCAAAAAAATCAAAGTTGGTTTCAAAAAATTTTATGAAATTTGACTAAAAATTGTTAAAAAGTCCAAAAAATAGAAGTTAATTTCATCAAAATTTAATCAAATTTAGCTCCTCCGACAAAAAAACTCATGAAAATCCAATAAAATCGAAGTAGATTTCAAACAATTTTATGAAATTTGACTAAAAATTGTTAAAAAATCCAAAAAATGCAAGTTAATTTCATCTAAATTTACTCAAATTTAGCTCCTCCGACAAAAAACTAATGAAAATTCAAGAAAATCAAAGTAGATTTCAAACAATTTTCACGATATTTGATTAAAAGTTGTTAAAAAATCCAAACAATGGAAGTTAATTTCATCTAAATTTACTCAAATTTAGCTCCTCCGACAAAAAAACTCATGAAAATCCCAAAAATCAAAGTAGATTTCAAACAATTTTCACGAAATTTGACTAAAAATTGTTAAAAAAATCCAAAAAATGGAAGTTAATTTCATCTAAATTTACTCAAATTTAGCTCCTCCGACAAAAAAACTCATGAAAATCCAAAAAATCGACGTAGATTTCAAACAATTTTCAAGAAATTTGATTAAAAGTTGTTAAAAAATCCAAGAAATAGAAGTCAATTTCATCTAAATTTACTCAAATTTAGCTCCTCCGACAAAAAAATAATGAAAATTCAAAAAAATCAAAGTAGATTTCAAACAATTTTCACGATATTTGACTCAAAGTTGTTAAAAAATCCAAAAAATGGAAGATAATTTCATCTAAATTTACTCAAATTTAGCTCCTCCGACAAAAAAACTCATGAAAATCCCAAAAATTAAAGTAGATTTCAAACAATTTTCACGAAATTTGACTAAAAATTGTTAAAAATTCCAAAAAATGGAAGTTAATTTCATCTAAATTTATTCAAATTTAGCTCATCCGACAAAAAATCTCATGAAAATACAAAAAAATCAATGTAGGTTTCAAAAAATTTTATGAAATTTGACTAAAAATTGTTAAAAAATCCAAAAAATGCAAGTTAATTTCATCTAAATTTACTCAAATTTAGCTCCTCCGACAAAAAACTAATGAAAATTCAAGAAAATCGAAGTAGATTTCAAACAATTTTCACGATATTTGATTAAAAGTTGTTAAAAAATCAAAAAAATGGAAGTTAATTTCATCTAAATTTACTCAAATTTAGCTCCTCCGACAAAAAAACTCATGAAAATCCCAAAAATCAAAGTAGATTTCAAACAATTTTCACGAAATTTGACTGAAAATTGTTAAAAAATCCAAAAAATGGAAGTTAATTTCATCTAAATTTACTCAAATTTAGCTCATCCGACAAAAAATCTCATGAAGATCCAAAAAAATCAAAGTAGGTTTCAAAAAATTTTATGAAATTTGACTAAAAATTGTTAAAAAGTCCAAAAAATGGAAGTTAATTTCATCTAAATTTACTCAAATTCAGCTCTCCCGACAAAAAATCTCATGAAGATCCAAAAAAATTAAAGTAGGTTTCAAAAAATTTCACGAAATTTGACTAAAAGATGTAAAAAAATCCAAAAAATTGAAGTCAATTTCATCTAAATTAACTCAAATTTAGCTCCTCCGACAAAAAAACTCATGAAAATCCAAAAAAATTGAAGTAGATTTCAAACAATTTTCACGAAATTTGACTAAAAATTGTTAAAAATTCCAAAAAATGGAAGTTAATTTCATCAAAATTTACTCAAATTTAGCTCATCCGACAAAAAATCTCATGAAAATCCCAAAAATCAAAGTAGATTTCAAACAATTTTCACGAAATTTGACTGAAAATTGTTAAAAAATCCAAAAAATGGAAGTTAATTTCATTCAAATTTACTCAAATTTAGCTCACCCGACAAAAAATCTCATGAAGATCCAAAAAAATCAAAGTAGGTTTCAAAAAATTTTATGAAATTTGACTAAAAATTGTTAAAAAGTCCAAAAAATAGAAGTTAATTTCATGAAAATTTACTCAAATTTAGCTCATCCGACAAAAAACTAATGAAAATTAAAAAAAATCAAAGTAGATTTCAAACAATTTTCACGATATTTGACTAAAAGTTGTTAAAAAATCCAAAAAATGGAAGTTACTTTCATCTAACTTTACTCAAATTTAGCTCCTCCGACAAAAAAACTCATGAAAATCCCAAAAATCAAAGTAGATTTCAAACAATTTTCACGAAATTTGACTAAAAATTGTTAAAAAATCCAAAAAATGGAAGTTAATTTCATCTAAATTTACTCAAATTTAGCTCCTCCGACAAAAAAACTCATGAAAATCCCAAAAATCAAAGTAGATTTCAAACAATTTTCACGGAATTTGACTGAAAATTGTTAAAAAATCCAAAAAATGGAAGTTAATTTCATCTAAATTTACTCAAATTTAGCTCATCCGACAATACATCTCATGAAAATACAAAAAAATCAATGTAGGTTTGAAAAAATTTTATGAAATTTGACTAAAAATTGTTAAAAAATCCAAAAAATGCAAGTTAATTTCATCTACATTTACTCAAATTTAGCTCCTCCGACAAAAAACTAATGAAAATTCAAGAAAATCAAAGTAGATTTCAAACAATTTTCACGATATTTGATTAAAAGTTGTTAAAAAATCCAAAAAATGGAAGTTAATTTCATCTAAATTTACTCAAATTTAGCTCCTCCGACAAAAAAACTCATGAAAATCCCAAAAATCAAAGTAGATTTCAAACAATTTTCTCGAAATTTGACTAAAAATTGTTAAAAAATCCAAAAAATGGAAGTTAATTTCATCTAAATTTACTCAAATTTAGCTCCTCCGACAAAAAAACTCATGAAAATCCAAAAAAATCAAAGTAGGTTTCAAAAAATTTTATGAAATTTGACTAAAAATTGTTAAAAAGTCCAAAAAATAGAAGTTAATTTCATGAAAATTTACTCAAATTTAGCTCATCCGACAAAAAACTAATGAAAATTCAAAAAAATCAAAGTAGATTTCAAACAATTTTCACGATATTTGACTAAAAGTTGTTAAAAAATCCAAAAAATGGAAGTTAATTTCATCTAAATTTACTCAAATTTAGCTCCTCCGACAAAAAAACTCATGAAAATCCCAAAAATCAAAGTAGATTTCAAACAATTTTCACGAAATTTGACTAAAAATTGTTAAAAAATCCAAAAAATGGAAGTTAATTTCATCTAAATTTACTCAAATTTAGCTCCTCCGACAAAAAAGCTCATGAAAATCCCAAAAATCAAAGTAGATTTCAAACAATTTTCACGAAATTTGACTGAAAATTGTTAAAAAATCCAAAAAATGGAAGTTAATTTCATCTAAATTTACTCAAATTTAGCTCATCCGACAATACATCTCATGAAAATACAAAAAAATCAATGTAGGTTTGAAAAAATTTTATGAAATTTGACTAAAAATTGTTAAAAAATCCAAAAAATGCAAGTTAATTTCATCTAAATTTACTCAAATTTAGCTCCTCCGACAAAAAAACTCATGAAAATCCCAAAAATCAAAGTAGATTTCCAACAATTTTCACGAAATTTGACTGAAAATTGTTAAAAAATCCAAAAAATGGAAGTTAATTTCATTCAAATTTATTCAAATTTAGCTCACCCGACAAAAAATCTCATGAAGATCCAAAAAAATCAAAGTAGGTTTCAAAAAATTTTATGAAATTTGACTAAAAATTGTTAAAAAGTCCAAAAAATAGAAGTTAATTTCATGAAAATTTACTCAAATTTAGCTCATCCGACAAAAAACTAATGAAAATTCAAAAAAATCAAAGTAGATTTCAAACAATTTTCACGATATTTGACTAAAAGTTGTTAAAAAATCCAAAAAATGGAAGTTAATTTCATCTAAATTTACTCAAATTTAGCTCCTCCGACAAAAAAACTCATGAAAATCCCAAAAATCAAAGTAGATTTCAAACAATTTTCACGAAATTTGACTAAAAATTGTTAAAAAATCCAAAAAATGGAAGTTAATTTCATCTAAATTTACTCAAATTTAGCTCCTCCGACAAAAAAACTCATGAAAATCCCAAAAATCAAAGTAGATTTCAAACAATTTTCACGAAATTTGACTGAAAATTGTTAAAAAATCCAAAAAATGGAAGTTAATTTCATCTAAATTTACTCAAATTTAGCTCATCCGACAATACATCTCATGAAAATACAAAAAAATCAATGTAGGTTTGAAAAAATTTTATGAAATTTGACTAAAAATTGTTAAAAAATCCAAAAAATGCAAGTTAATTTCATCTAAATTTACTCAAATTCAGCTGCTCCGACAAAAAACTAATGAAAATTCAAGAAAATCGAAGTAGATTTCAAACAATTTTCACGATATTTGATTAAAAGTTGTCAAAAAATCAAAAAAATGGAAGTTAATTTCATCTAAATTTACTCAAATTTAGCTCCTCCGACAAAAAAACTCATGAAAATCCCAAAAATCAAAGTAGATTTCAAACAATTTTCACGAAATTTGACTGAAAATTGTTAAAAAATCCAAAAAATGGAAGTTAATTTCATCTAAATTTACTCAAATTTAGCTCCTCCGACAAAAAAACTCATGAAAATCCCAAAAATCAAAGTAGATTTCAAACAATTTTCACGAAATTTGACTGAAAATTGGTAAAAAATCCAAAAAATGGAAGTTAATTTCATCTAAATTTACTCAAATTTAGCTCATCCGACAATACATCTCATGAAAATACAAAAAAATCAATGTAGGTTTGAAAAAATTTTATGAAATTTGACTAAAAATTGTTAAAAAATCCAAAAAATGCAAGTTAATTTCATCTAAATTTACTCAAATTTAGCTCCTCCGACAAAAAAACTCATGAAAATCCCAAAAATCAAAGTAGATTTCAAACAATTTTCACGAAATTTGACTAAAAATTGTTAAAAAATCCAAAAAATGGAAGTTAATTTCATCTAAATTTACTCAAATTTAGCTCCTCCGACAAAAAAACTCATGAAAATCCCAAAAATTAATGTAGATTTCAATCAATTTTCACGAAATTTGACTAAAAATTGTTAAAAATTCCAAAAAATGGAAGTTAATTTCATCTAAATTTATTCAAATTTAGCTCATCCGACAAAAAATCTCATGAAAATACAAAAAAATCAATGTAGGTTTCAAAAAATTTTATGAAATTTGACTAAAAATTGTTAAAATGTCCAAAAAATAGAAGTTAATTTCATCAAAATTTACTCAAATTTAGCTCATCCGACAAAAAATCTCATGAAAATCCAAAAAAATCAATGTAGGTATCAAAAAATTTTGTGAAATTTGACTAAAAATTTTTAAAAATTCCATAAAATGCAAGTTAATTTCATCTAAATTTACTCAAATTTAGCTCCTCCGACAAAAAAACTCATGAAAATCCAAAAAAATCAAAGTAGATTTCAAACAATTTTCACGAAATTTGACTAAAAGTTGTAAAAAAATCCAAAAAATTGAAGTCAATTTCATCTAAATTTACTCAAATTTAGCTCCTCCGACAAAAAAACTCATGAAAATCCAAAAAAATCGAAGTAGATTTCAAACAATTTTCACGAAATTTGACTAAAAATTGTTAAAAATTCCAAAAAATGGAAGTTAATTTCATCAAAATTTACTCAAATTTAGCTCATCCGACAAAAAATCTCATGAAAATCCCAAAAATCAAAGTAGATTTCAAACAATTTTCACGAAATTTGACTGAAAATTGTTAAAAAAATCCAAAAAATGGAAGTTAATTTCATTCAAATTTACTCAAATTTAGCTCACCCGACAAAAAATCTCATGAAGATCCAAAAAAATCAAAGTAGGTTTCAAAAAATTTTATGAAATTTGACTAAAAATTGTTAAAAAGTCCAAAAAATAGAAGTTAATTTCATGAAAATTTACTCAAATTTAGCTCATCCGACAAAAAACTAATGAAAATTAAAAAAAATCAAAGTAGATTTCAAACAATTTTCACGATATTTGACTAAAAGTTGTTAAAAAATCCAAAAAATGGAAGTTAATTTCATCTAACTTTACTCAAATTTAGCTCCTCCGACAAAAAAACTCATGAAAATCCCAAAAATCAAAGTAGATTTCAAACAATTTTCACGAAATTTGACTAAAAATTGTTAAAAAATCCAAAAAATGGAAGTTAATTTCATCTAAATTTACTCAAATTTAGCTCTTCCGACAAAAAAACTCATGAAAATCCCAAAAATCAAAGTAGATTTCAAACAATTTTCACGAAATTTGACTAAAAATTGTTAAAAAATCCAAAAAATGGAAGTTAATTTCATCTAAATTTACTCAAATTTAGCTCCTCCGACAAAAAAACTCATGAAAATCCCAAAAATCAAAGTAGATTTCAAACAATTTTCACGAAATTTGACTGAAAATTGTTAAAAAATCCAAAAAAAGGAAGTTAATTTCATCTAAATTTATTCAAATTTAGCTCATCCGACAAAAAATCTCATGAAAATACAAAAAAATCAATGTAGGTTTCAAAAAATTTTATGAAATTTGACTAAAAATTGTTAAAAAATCCAAAAAATGCAAGTTAATTTCATCTAAATTTACTCAAATTTAGCTCCTCCGACAAAAAACTAATGAAAATTCAAGAAAATCGAAGTAGATTTCAAACAATTTTCACGATATTTGATTAAAAGTTGTTAAAAAATCAAAAAAGTGGAAGTTAATTTCATCTAAATTTACTCAAATTTAGCTCCTCCGACAAAAAAACTCATGAAAATCCCAAAAATCAAAGTAGATTTCAAACAATTTTCACGAAATTTGACTGAAAATTGTTAAAAAATCCAAAAAATGGAAGTTAATTTCATCTAAATTTACTCAAATTTAGCTCATCCGACAAAAAATCTCATGAAGATCCAAAAAAATCAAAGTAGGTTTCAAAAAATTTTATGAAATTTGACTAAAAATTGTTAAAAAGTCCAAAAAATGGAAGTTAATTTCATCTAAATTTACTCAAATTCAGCTCTCCCGACAAAAAATCTCATGAAGATCCAAAAAAATTAAAGTAGGTTTCAAAAAATTTCACGAAATTTGACTAAAAGATGTAAAAAAATCCAAAAAATTGAAGTCAATTTCATCTAAATTTACTCAAATTTAGCTCCTCCGACAAAAAAACTCATGAAAATCCAAAAAAATTGAAGTAGATTTCAAACAATTTTCACGAAATTTGACTAAAAATTGTTAAAAATTCCAAAAAATGGAAGTTAATTTCATCAAAATTTACTCAAATTTAGCTCATCCGACAAAAAATCTCATGAAAATCCCAAAAATCAAAGTAGATTTCAAACAATTTTCACGAAATTTGACTGAAAATTGTTAAAAAATCCAAAAAATGGAAGTTAATTTCATTCAAATTTACTCAAATTTAGCTCACCCGACAAAAAATCTCATGAAGATCCAAAAAAATCAAAGTAGGTTTCAAAAAATTTTATGAAATTTGACTAAAAATTGTTAAAAAGTCCAAAAAATAGAAGTTAATTTCATGAAAATTTACTCAAATTTAGCTCATCCGACAAAAAACTAATGAAAATTAAAAAAAATCAAAGTAGATTTCAAACCATTTTCACGATATTTGACTAAAAGTTGTTAAAAAATCCAAAAAATGGAAGTTAATTTCATCTAACTTTACTCAAATT
Source organism: Andrena hattorfiana (assembly GCA_944738655.2). Lineage (NCBI taxonomy): Eukaryota > Metazoa > Arthropoda > Insecta > Hymenoptera > Andrenidae > Andrena > Andrena hattorfiana. Next base: position 20,285,826 of record OX122891.2, read on the forward strand.
TAGCTCCTCCGACAAAAAAACTCATGAAAATCCCAAAAATCAAAGTAGATTTCAAACAATTTTCACGAAATTTGACTAAAAATTGTTAAAAAATCCAAAAAATGGAAGTTAATTTCATCTAAATTTACTCAAATTTAGCTCCTCCGACAAAAAAACTCATGAAAATCCCAAAAATCAAAGTAGATTTCAAACAATTTTCACGAAATTTGACTGAAAATTGTTAAAAAATCCAAAAAATGGAAGTTAATTTCATCTAAATTTACTCAAATTTAGCTCATCCGACAATACATCTCATGAAAATACAAAAAAATCAATGTAGGTTTGAAAAAATTTTATGAAATTTGACTAAAAATTGTTAAAAAATCCAAAAAATGCAAGTTAATTTCATCTAAATTTACTCAAATTTAGCTCCTCCGACAAAAAACTAATGAAAATTCAAGAAAATCAAAGTAGATTTCAAACAATTTTCACGATATTTGATTAAAAGTTGTTAAAAAATCCAAAAAATGGAAGTTAATTTCATCTAAATTTACTCAAATTTAGCTCCTCTGACAAAAAAACTCATGAAAATCCCAAAAATACATGTAGATTTCAAACAATTTTCACGAAATTTGACTAAAAATTGTTAAAAAATCCAAAAAATGGAAATTAATTTCATCTAAATTTACTCAAATTTAGCTCCTGCGACAAAAAAACTCATGAAAATCCAAAAAATCGACGTAGATTTCAAACAATTTTCAAGAAATTTGATTAAAAGTTGTTAAAAAATCCAAAAAATGCAAGTTAATTTCATCTAAATTTACTCAAATTTAGCTCCTCCGACAAAAAACTAATGAAAATTCAAGAAAATCAAAGTAGATTTCAAACAATTTTCACGATATTTGATTAAAAGTTGTTAAAAAATCCAAAAAATGGAAGTTAATTTCATCTAAATTTACTCAAATTTAGCTCCTCTGACAAAAAAACTCATGAAAATCCCAAAAATACATGTAGATTTCAAACAATTTTCACGAAATTTGACTAAAAATTGTTAAAAAATCCAAAAAATGGAAATTAATTTCATCTAAATTTACTCAAATTTAGCTCCTGCGACAAAAAAACTCATGAAAATCCAAAAAATCGACGTAGATTTCAAACAATTTTCAAGAAATTTGATTAAAAGTTGTTAAAAAATCCAAAAAATGCAAGTTAATTTCATCTAAATTTACTCAAATTTAGCTCCTCCGACAAAAAAACTCATGAAAATCCCAAAAATCAAAGTAGATTTCAAACAATTTTCACGAAATTTGACTAAAAATTGTTAAAAAATCCAAAAAATGGAAGTTAATTTCATCTAAATTTACTCAAATTTAGCTCCTCCGACAAAAAAACTCATGAAAATCCAAAAAATCGAAGTAGATTTCAAACAATTTTCACGAAATTTGATTAAAAGTTGTTAAAAAATCCAAGAAATAGAAGTCAATTTCATCTAAATTTACTCAAATTTAGCTCCTCCGGCAAAAAAACTCATGAAAATCCAAAAAAATCGCAGTAGGTTTAAAAAAATTTTGTGAAATTTGACTAAAAATTTTTAAAAATTCCAAAAAATGCAAGTTAATTTCACCTAAATTTACTCAAATTTAGCTCCTCCGACAAAAAAACTCATGAAAATCCAAAAAAATCAGAGTAGGTTTCAAAAAATTGTATGAAATTTGACTAAAAGTTGTTAAAAAATCCAAAAAATGGAAGTTAATTGCATCTAAATTTACTCAAATTTAGCTCCTCCGACAAAAAAACTCATGAAAATCCCAAAAATCAAAGTAGATTTCAAACAATTTTCACGATATTTGATTAAAAGTTGTTAAAAAATCCAAAAAATGGAAGTTAATTTCATCTAAATTTACTCAAATTTAGCTCCTCCGACAAAAAAACTCATGAAAATTCCAAAAATCAAAGTAGATTTCAAACAATTTTCACGAAATTTGACTAAAAATTGTTAAAAAATCCAAAAAATGGAAGTTAATTTCATCTAAATTTACTCAAATTTAGCTCCTCCGACAAAAAAACTCATGAAAATCCAAAAAATCGACGTAGATTTCAAACAATTTTCAAGAAATTTGATTAAAAGTTGTTAAAAAATCCAAAAAATGGAAGTTAATTTCATCTAAATTTACTCAAATTTAGCTCCTCCGACAAAAAAACTCATGAAAATCCCAAAAATCCAAGTAGATTTCAAACAATTTTCACGAAATTTGACTAAAAATTGTTAAAAAATCCAAAAAATGGAAGTTAATTTCATCTAAATTTACTCAAATTTAGCTCGTCCGACAAAAAAACTCATGAAAATCCCAAAAATTAATGTAGATTTCAAACAATTTTCACGAAATTTGACTAAAAATTGTTAAAAATTCCAAAAAATGGAAGTTAATTTCATCTAAATTTATTCAAATTTAGCTCATCCGACAAAAAATCTCATGAAAATACAAAAAAATCAATGTAGGTTTCAAAAAATTTTATGAAATTTGACTAAAAATTGTTAAAAAAATCCAAAAAATGCAAGTTAATTTCATCTAAATTTACTCAAATTTAGCTCCTCCGACAAAAAAACTCATGAAAATCCAAAAAAATCGGAGTAGGTTTCAAAAAATTGTATGAAATTTGACTAAAAATTGTTAAAAAATCCAAAAAATGGAAGTTAATTTCATCTAAATTTACTCAAATTTAGCTCCTCCGACAAAAAAACTCATGAAAATCCAAAAAAATCGAAGTAGATTTCAAACAATTTTCACGAAATTTGACTAAAAATTGTTAAAAAATCCAAAAAATGGAAGTTAATTTCATCTAAATTTACTCAAATTTAGCTCCTCCGACAAAAAAACTCATGAAAATCCAAAAAATCGAAGTAGATTTCAAACAATTTTCACGAAATTTGATTAAAAGTTGTTAAAAAATCCAAGAAATAGAAGTCAATTTCATCTAAATTTACTCAAATTTAGCTCCTCCGACAAAAAAACTCATGAAAATCCAAAAAAATCGCAGTAGGTTTCAAAAAATTTTCACGAAATTTGACTAAAAATTGTTAAAAAATCCAAAAAATGGAAGTTAATTTCATCTAAATTTACTCAAATTTAGCTCCTCCGACAAAAAAACTCATGAAAATCCAAAAAAATCGGAGTAGGTTTCAAAAAATTGTATGAAATTTGACTAAAAATTGTTAAAAAATCCAAAAAATGGAAGTTAATTGCATCTAAATTTACTCAAATTTAGCTCCTCCGACAAAAAAACTCATGAAAATCCCAAAAATCAAAGTAGATTTCAAACAATTTTCACGAAATTTGACTAAAAATTGTTAAAAAATCCAAAAAATGGAAGTTAATTTCATCTAAATTTACTCAAATTTAGCTCCTCCGACAAAAAAACTCATGAAAATCCCAAAAATTAATGTAGATTTCAATCAATTTTCACGAAATTTGACTAAAAATTGTTAAAAATTCCAAAAAATGGAAGTTAATTTCATCTAAATTTATTCAAATTTAGCTCATCCGACAAAAAATCTCATGAAAATACAAAAAAATCAATGTAGGTTTCAAAAAATTTTATGAAATTTGACTAAAAATTGTTAAAATGTCCAAAAAATAGAAGTTAATTTCATCAAAATTTACTCAAATTTAGCTCATCCGACAAAAAATCTCATGAAAATCCAAAAAAATCAATGTAGGTATCAAAAAATTTTGTGAAATTTGACTAAAAATTTTTAAAAATTCCATAAAATGCAAGTTAATTTCATCTAAATTTACTCAAATTTAGCTCCTCCGACAAAAAAACTCATGAAAATCCAAAAAAATCAAAGTAGATTTCAAACAATTTTCACGAAATTTGACTAAAAATTGTTAAAAAATCCAAAAAATGGAAGTTAATTTCATCTAAATTTACTCAAATTTAGCTCCTCCGACAAAAAAACTCATGAAAATCCAAAAAAATCAGAGTAGGTTTCAAAAAATTGTATGAAATTTGACTAAAAGTTGTTAAAAAATCCAAAAAATGGAAGTTAATTGCATCTAAATTTACTCAAATTTAGCTCCTCCGACAAAAAAACTCATGAAAATCCCAAAAATCAAAGTAGATTTCAAACAATTTTCACGATATTTGATTAAAAGTTGTTAAAAAATCCAAAAAATGCAAGTTAATTTCATCTAAATTTACTCAAATTTAGCTCCTCCGACAAAAAACTAATGAAAATTCAAGAAAATCAAAGTAGATTTCAAACAATTTTCACGATATTTGATTAAAAGTTGTTAAAAAATCCAAAAAATGGAAGTTAATTTCATCTAAATTTACTCAAATTTAGCTCCTCTGACAAAAAAACTCATGAAAATCCCAAAAATACATGTAGATTTCAAACAATTTTCACGAAATTTGACTAAAAATTGTTAAAAAATCCAAAAAATGGAAATTAATTTCATCTAAATTTACTCAAATTTAGCTCCTGCGACAAAAAAACTCATGAAAATCCAAAAAATCGACGTAGATTTCAAACAATTTTCAAGAAATTTGATTAAAAGTTGTTAAAAAATCCAAAAAATGCAAGTTAATTTCATCTAAATTTACTCAAATTTAGCTCCTCCGACAAAAAAACTCATGAAAATCCCAAAAATCAAAGTAGATTTCAAACAATTTTCACGAAATTTGACTAAAAATTGTTAAAAAATCCAAAAAATGGAAGTTAATTTCATCTAAATTTACTCAAATTTAGCTCCTCCGACAAAAAAACTCATGAAAATCCAAAAAATCGAAGTAGATTTCAAACAATTTTCACGAAATTTGATTAAAAGTTGTTAAAAAATCCAAGAAATAGAAGTCAATTTCATCTAAATTTACTCAAATTTAGCTCCTCCGGCAAAAAAACTCATGAAAATCCAAAAAAATCGCAGTAGGTTTAAAAAAATTTTGTGAAATTTGACTAAAAATTTTTAAAAATTCCAAAAAATGCAAGTTAATTTCACCTAAATTTACTCAAATTTAGCTCCTCCGACAAAAAAACTCATGAAAATCCAAAAAAATCAGAGTAGGTTTCAAAAAATTGTATGAAATTTGACTAAAAGTTGTTAAAAAATCCAAAAAATGGAAGTTAATTGCATCTAAATTTACTCAAATTTAGCTCCTCCGACAAAAAAACTCATGAAAATCCCAAAAATCAAAGTAGATTTCAAACAATTTTCACGATATTTGATTAAAAGTTGTTAAAAAATCCAAAAAATGGAAGTTAATTTCATCTAAATTTACTCAAATTTAGCTCCTCCGACAAAAAAACTCATGAAAATTCCAAAAATCAAAGTAGATTTCAAACAATTTTCACGAAATTTGACTAAAAATTGTTAAAAAATCCAAAAAATGGAAGTTAATTTCATCTAAATTTACTCAAATTTAGCTCCTCCGACAAAAAAACTCATGAAAATCCAAAAAATCGACGTAGATTTCAAACAATTTTCAAGAAATTTGATTAAAAGTTGTTAAAAAATCCAAAAAATGGAAGTTAATTTCATCTAAATTTACTCAAATTTAGCTCCTCCGACAAAAAAACTCATGAAAATCCCAAAAATCCAAGTAGATTTCAAACAATTTTCACGAAATTTGACTAAAAATTGTTAAAAAATCCAAAAAATGGAAGTTAATTTCATCTAAATTTACTCAAATTTAGCTCGTCCGACAAAAAAACTCATGAAAATCCCAAAAATTAATGTAGATTTCAAACAATTTTCACGAAATTTGACTAAAAATTGTTAAAAATTCCAAAAAATGGAAGTTAATTTCATCTAAATTTATTCAAATTTAGCTCATCCGACAAAAAATCTCATGAAAATACAAAAAAATCAATGTAGGTTTCAAAAAATTTTATGAAATTTGACTAAAAATTGTTAAAAAAATCCAAAAAATGCAAGTTAATTTCATCTAAATTTACTCAAATTTAGCTCCTCCGACAAAAAAACTCATGAAAATCCAAAAAAATCGGAGTAGGTTTCAAAAAATTGTATGAAATTTGACTAAAAATTGTTAAAAAATCCAAAAAATGGAAGTTAATTTCATCTAAATTTACTCAAATTTAGCTCCTCCGACAAAAAAACTCATGAAAATCCAAAAAAATCGAAGTAGATTTCAAACAATTTTCACGAAATTTGACTAAAAATTGTTAAAAAATCCAAAAAATGGAAGTTAATTTCATCTAAATTTACTCAAATTTAGCTCCTCCGACAAAAAAACTCATGAAAATCCAAAAAATCGAAGTAGATTTCAAACAATTTTCACGAAATTTGATTAAAAGTTGTTAAAAAATCCAAGAAATAGAAGTCAATTTCATCTAAATTTACTCAAATTTAGCTCCTCCGACAAAAAAACTCATGAAAATCCAAAAAAATCGCAGTAGGTTTCAAAAAATTTTCACGAAATTTGACTAAAAATTGTTAAAAAATCCAAAAAATGGAAGTTAATTTCATCTAAATTTACTCAAATTTAGCTCCTCCGACAAAAAAACTCATGAAAATCCAAAAAAATCGGAGTAGGTTTCAAAAAATTGTATGAAATTTGACTAAAAATTGTTAAAAAATCCAAAAAATGGAAGTTAATTGCATCTAAATTTACTCAAATTTAGCTCCTCCGACAAAAAAACTCATGAAAATCCCAAAAATCAAAGTAGATTTCAAACAATTTTCACGAAATTTGACTAAAAATTGTTAAAAAATCCAAAAAATGGAAGTTAATTTCATCTAAATTTACTCAAATTTAGCTCCTCCGACAAAAAAACTCATGAAAATCCCAAAAATTAATGTAGATTTCAATCAATTTTCACGAAATTTGACTAAAAATTGTTAAAAATTCCAAAAAATGGAAGTTAATTTCATCTAAATTTATTCAAATTTAGCTCATCCGACAAAAAATCTCATGAAAATACAAAAAAATCAATGTAGGTTTCAAAAAATTTTATGAAATTTGACTAAAAATTGTTAAAATGTCCAAAAAATAGAAGTTAATTTCATCAAAATTTACTCAAATTTAGCTCATCCGACAAAAAATCTCATGAAAATCCAAAAAAATCAATGTAGGTATCAAAAAATTTTGTGAAATTTGACTAAAAATTTTTAAAAATTCCATAAAATGCAAGTTAATTTCATCTAAATTTACTCAAATTTAGCTCCTCCGACAAAAAAACTCATGAAAATCCAAAAAAATCAAAGTAGATTTCAAACAATTTTCACGAAATTTGACTAAAAATTGTTAAAAAATCCAAAAAATGGAAGTTAATTTCATCTAAATTTACTCAAATTTAGCTCCTCCGACAAAAAAACTCATGAAAATCCAAAAAATCGAAGTAGATTTCAAACAATTTTCACGAAATTTGATTAAAAGTTGTTAAAAAATCCAAGAAATAGAAGTCAATTTCATCTAAATTTACTCAAATTTAGCTCCTCCGGCAAAAAAACTCATGAAAATCCAAAAAAATCGCAGTAGGTTTAAAAAAATTTTGTGAAATTTGACTAAAAATTTTTAAAAATTCCAAAAAATGCAAGTTAATTTCACCTAAATTTACTCAAATTTAGCTCCTCCGACAAAAAAACTCATGAAAATCCAAAAAAATCGGAGTAGGTTTCAAAAAATTGTATGAAATTTGACTAAAAATTGTTAAAAAATCCAAAAAATGGAAGTTAATTGCATCTAAATTTACTCAAATTTAGCTCCTCCGACAAAAAAACTCATGAAAATCCCAAAAATCAAAGTAGATTTCAAACAATTTTCACGAAATTTGACTGAAAATTGTTAAAAAATCCAAAAAATGGAAGTTAATTTCATCTAAATTTACTCAAATTTAGCTCATCCGACAAAAAATCTCATGAAGATCCAAAAAAATCCAAGTTGGTTTCAAAAAATTTTATGAAATTTGACTAAAAATTGTTAAAAAGTCCAAAAAATAGAAGTTAATTTCATCAAAATTTAATCAAATTTAGCTCCTCCGACAAAAAAACTCATGAAAATCCAATAAAATCGAAGTAGATTTCAAACAATTTTATGAAATTTGACTAAAAATTGTTAAAAAATCCAAAAAATGCAAGTTAATTTCATCTAAATTTACTCAAATTTAGCTCCTCCGACAAAAAACTAATGAAAATTCAAGAAAATCAAAGTAGATTTCAAACAATTTTCACGATATTTGATTAAAAGTTGTTAAAAAATCCAAACAATGGAAGTTAATTTCATCTAAATTTACTCAAATTTAGCTCCTCCGACAAAAAAACTCATGAAAATCCCAAAAATCAAAGTAGATTTCAAACAATTTTCACGAAATTTGACTAAAAATTGTTAAAAAATCCAAAAAATGGAAGTTAATTTCATCTAAATTTACTCAAATTTAGCTCCTCCGACAAAAAAACTCATGAAAATCCAAAAAATCGACGTAGATTTCAAACAATTTTCAAGAAATTTGATTAAAAGTTGTTAAAAAATCCAAGAAATAGAAGTCAATTTCATCTAAATTTACTCAAATTTAGCTCCTCCGACAAAAAAATAATGAAAATTCAAAAAAATCAAAGTAGATTTCAAACAATTTTCACGATATTTGACTAAAAGTTGTTAAAAAATCCAAAAAATGGAAGATAATTTCATCTAAATTTACTCAAATTTAGCTCCTCCGACAAAAAAACTCATGAAAATCCCAAAAATTAAAGTAGATTTCAAACAATTTTCACGAAATTTGACTAAAAATTGTTAAAAATTCCAAAAAATGGAAGTTAATTTCATCTAAATTTATTCAAATTTAGCTCATCCGACAAAAAATCTCATGAACATACAAAAAAATCAATGTAGGTTTCAAAAAATTTTATGAAATTTGACTAAAAATTGTTAAAAAATCCAAAAAATGCAAGTTAATTTCATCTAAATTTACTCAAATTTAGCTCCTCCGGCAAAAAACTAATGAAAATTCAAGAAAATCGAAGTAGATTTCAAACAATTTTCACGATATTTGATTAAAAGTTGTTAAAAAATCAAAAAAATGGAAGTTAATTTCATCTAAATTTACTCAAATTTAGCTCCTCCGACAAAAAAACTCATGAAAATCCCAAAAATCAAAGTAGATTTCAAACAATTTTCACGAAATTTGACTGAAAATTGTTAAAAAATCCAAAAAATGGAAGTTAATTTCATCTAAATTTACTCAAATTTAGCTCATCCGACAAAAAATCTCATGAAGATCCAAAAAAATCAAAGTAGGTTTCAAAAAATTTTATGAAATTTGACTAAAAATTGTTAAAAAGTCCAAAAAATGGAAGTTAATTTCATCTAAATTTACTCAAATTCAGCTCTCCCGACAAAAAATCTCATGAAGATCCAAAAAAATTAAAGTAGGTTTCAAAAAATTTCACGAAATTTGACTAAAAGTTGTAAAAAAATCCAAAAAATTGAAGTCAATTTCATCTAAATTTACTCAAATTTAGCTCCTCCGACAAAAAAACTCATGAAAATCCAAAAAAATCGAAGTAGATTTCAAACAATTTTCACGAAATTTGACTAAAAATTGTTAAAAATTCCAAAAAATGGAAGTTAATTTCATCAAAATTTACTCAAATTTAGCTCATCCGACAAAAAATCTCATGAAAATCCCAAAAATCAAAGTAGATTTCAAACAATTTTCACGAAATTTGACTGAAAATTATTAAAAAAATCCAAAAAATGGAAGTTAATTTCATTCAAATTTACTCAAATTTAGCTCACCCGACAAAAAATCTCATGAAGATCCAAAAAAATCAAAGTAGGTTTCAAAAAATTTTATGAAATTTGACTAAAAATTGTTAAAAAGTCCAAAAAATAGAAGTTAATTTCATGAAAATTTACTCAAATTTAGCTCATCCGACAAAAAACTAATGAAAATTAAAAAAAATCAAAGTAGATTTCAAACAATTTTCACGATATTTGACTAACAGTTGTTAAAAAATCCAAAAAATGGAAGTTAATTTCATCTAACTTTACTCAAATTTAGCTCCTCCGACAAAAAAACTCATGAAAATCCCAAAAATCAAAGTAGATTTCAAACAATTTTCACGAAATTTGACTAAAAATTGTTAAAAAATCCAAAAAATGGAAGTTAATTTCATCTAAATTTACTCAAATTTAGCTCTTCCGACAAAAAAACTCATGAAAATCCCAAAAATCAAAGTAGATTTCAAACAATTTTCACGAAATTTGACTAAAAATTGTTAAAAAATCCAAAAAATGGAAGTTAATTTCATCTAAATTTACTCAAATTTAGCTCCTCCGACAAAAAAACTCATGAAAATCCCAAAAATCAAAGTAGATTTCAAACAATTTTCACGAAATTTGACTGAAAATTGTTAAAAAATCCAAAAAAAGGAAGTTAATTTCATCTAAATTTATTCAAATTTAGCTCATCCGACAAAAAATCTCATGAAAATACAAAAAAATCAATGTAGGTTTCAAAAAATTTTATGAAATTTGACTAAAAATTGTTAAAAAATCCAAAAAATGCAAGTTAATTTCATCTAAATTTACTCAAATTTAGCTCCTCCGACAAAAAATCTCATGAAGATCCAAAAAAATCAAAGTAGGTTTCAAAAAATTTTATGAAATTTGACTAAAAATTGTTAAAAAGTCCAAAAAATGGAAGTTAATTTCATCTAAATTTACTCAAATTCAGCTCTCCCGACAAAAAATCTCATGAAGATCCAAAAAAATTAAAGTAGGTTTCAAAAAATTTCACGAAATTTGACTAAAAGATGTAAAAAAATCCAAAAAATTGAAGTCAATTTCATCTAAATTTACTCAAATTTAGCTCCTCCGACAAAAAAACTCATGAAAATCCAAAAAAATTGAAGTAGATTTCAAACAATTTTCACGAAATTTGACTAAAAATTGTTAAAAATTCCAAAAAATGGAAGTTAATTTCATCAAAATTTACTCAAATTTAGCTCATCCGACAAAAAATCTCATGAAAATCCCAAAAATCAAAGTAGATTTCAAACAATTTTCACGAAATTTGACTGAAAATTGTTAAAAAATCCAAAAAATGGAAGTTAATTTCATTCAAATTTACTCAAATTTAGCTCACCCGACAAAAAATCTCATGAAGATCCAAAAAAATCAAAGTAGGTTTCAAAAAATTTTATGAAATTTGACTAAAAATTGTTAAAAAGTCCAAAAAATAGAAGTTAATTTCATGAAAATTTACTCAAATTTAGCTCATCCGACAAAAAACTAATGAAAATTAAAAAAAAATCAAAGTAGATTTCAAACCATTTTCACGATATTTGACTAAAAGTTGTTAAAAAATCCAAAAAATGGAAGTTAATTTCATCTAACTTTACTCAAATTTAGCTCCTCCGACAAAAAAACTCATGAAAATCCCAAAAATCAAGTAGATTTCAAACAATTTTCCCGAAATTTGACTAAAAATTGTTAAAAAATCCAAAAATGGAAGTTAATTTCATCTAAATTTACTCAAATTTAGCTCCTCCGACAAAAAAACTCATGAAAATCCCAAAAATCAAAGTAGATTTCAAACAATTTTCACGAAATTTGACTGAAAATTGTTAAAAAATCCAAAAAATGGAAGTTAATTTCATCTAAATTTACTCAAATTTAGCTCATCCGACAATACATCTCATGAAAATACAAAAAAATCAATGTAGGTTTGAAAAAATTTTATGAAATTTGACTAAAAATTGTTAAAAAATCCAAAAAATGCAAGTTAATTTCATCTAAATTTACTCAAATTTAGCTCCTCCGACAAAAAACTAATGAAAATTCAAGAAAATCAAAGTAGATTTCAAACAATTTTCACGATATTTGATTAAAAGTTGTTAAAAAATCCAAAAAATGGAAGTTAATTTCATCTAAATTTACTCAAATTTAGCTCCTCTGACAAAAAAACTCATGAAAATCCCAAAAATACATGTAGATTTCAAACAATTTTCACGAAATTTGACTAAAAATTGTTAAAAAATCCAAAAAATGGAAATTAATTTCATCTAAATTTACTCAAATTTAGCTCCTGCGACAAAAAAACTCATGAAAATCCAAAAAATCGACGTAGATTTCAAACAATTTTCAAGAAATTTGATTAAAAGTTGTTAAAAAATCCAAAAAATGGAAGTTAATTTCATCTAAATTTACTCAAATTTAGCTCCTCCGACAAAAAAAACTCATGAAAATCCCAAAAATCAAAGTAGATTTCAAACAATTTTCACGAAATTTGACTAAAAATTGTTAAAAAATCCAAAAAATGGAAGTTAATTTCATCTAAATTTACTCAAATTTAGCTCCTCCGACAAAAAAAACTCATGAAAATCCAAAAAATCGAAGTAGATTTCAAACAATTTTCACGAAATTTGATTAAAAGTTGTTAAAAAATCCAAGAAATAGAAGTCAATTTCATCTAAATTTACTCAAATTTAGCTCCTCCGGCAAAAAAAACTCATGAAAATCCAAAAAAATCGCAGTAGGTTTAAAAAAATTTTGTGAAATTTGACTAAAAATTTTTAAAAATTCCAAAAAATGCAAGTTAATTTCACCTAAATTTACTCAAATTTAGCTCCTCCGACAAAAAAACTCATGAAAATCCCAAAAATCAAAGTAGATTTCAAAACAATTTTCACGATATTTGATTAAAAGTTGTTAAAAAATCCAAAAAATGGAAGTTAATTTCATCTAAATTTACTCAAATTTAGCTCCTCCGACAAAAAAACTCATGAAAATTCCAAAAATCAAAGTAGATTTCAAACAATTTTCACGAAATTTGACTAAAAATTGTTAAAAAATCCAAAAATGGAAGTTAATTTCATCTAAATTTACTCAAATTTAGCTCCTCCGACAAAAAAAACTCATGAAAATCCAAAAAATCGACGTAGATTTCAAACAATTTTCAAGAAATTTGATTAAAAGTTGTTAAAAAATCCAAAAAATGGAAGTTAATTTCATCTAAATTTACTCAAATTTAGCTCCTCCGACAAAAAAACTCATGAAAATCCCAAAAATCCAAGTAGATTTCAAACAATTTTCACGAAATTTGACTAAAAATTGTTAAAAAATCCAAAAAATGGAAGTTAATTTCATCTAAATTTACTCAAATTTAGCTCGTCCGACAAAAAAACTCATGAAAATCCCAAAAATTAATGTAGATTTCAAACAATTTTCACGAAATTTGACTAAAAATTGTTAAAAATTCCAAAAAATGGAAGTTAATTTCATCTAAATTTATTCAAATTTAGCTCATCCGACAAAAAATCTCATGAAAATACAAAAAAATCAATGTAGGTTTCAAAAAATTTTATGAAATTTGACTAAAAATTGTTAAAAAAATCCAAAAAATGCAAGTTAATTTCATCTAAATTTACTCAAATTTAGCTCCTCCGACAAAAAACTAATGAAAATTCAAGAAAATCGAAGTAGATTTCAAACAATTTTCACGATATTTGATTAAAAGTTGTTAAAAAATCAAAAAAATGGAAGTTAATTTCATCTAAATTTACTCAAATTTAGCTCCTCCGACAAAAAAACTCATGAAAATCCAAAAAAATCGAAGTAGATTTCAAACAATTTTCACGAAATTTGACTAAAAATTGTTAAAAAATCCAAAAAATGGAAGTTAATTTCATCTAAATTTACTCAAATTTAGCTCCTCCGACAAAAAAACTCATGAAAATCCAAAAAATCGAAGTAGATTTCAAACAATTTTCACGAATTTGATTAAAAGTTGTTAAAAAATCCAAGAAATAGAAGTCAATTTAATCTAAATTTACTCAAATTTAGCTCCTCCGACAAAAAAACTCATGAAAATCCAAAAAAATCGCAGTAGGTTTCAAAAAATTTTCACGAAATTTGACTAAAAATTGTTAAAAAATCCAAAAAATGGAAGTTAATTTCATCTAAATTTACTCAAATTTAGCTCCTCCGACAAAAAAACTCATGAAAATCCAAAAAAATCGGAGTAGGTTTCAAAAATTGTATGAAATTTGACTAAAAATTGTTAAAAAATCCAAAAATGGAAGTTAATTGCATCTAAATTTACTCAAATTTAGCTCCTCCGACAAAAAAACTCATGAAAATCCCAAAAATCAAAGTAGATTTCAAACAATTTTCACGAAATTTGACTAAAAATTGTTAAAAAATCCAAAAAATGGAAGTTAATTTCATCTAAATTTACTCAAATTTAGCTCGTCCGACAAAAAAACTCATGAAAATCCCAAAAATTAATGTAGATTTCAAACAATTTTCACGAAATTTGACTAAAAATTGTTAAAAATTCCAAAAAATGGAAGTTAATTTCATCTAAATTTATTCAAATTTAGCTCATCCGACAAAAAATCTCATGAAAATACAAAAAAATCAATGTAGGTTTCAAAAATTTTATGAAATTTGACTAAAAATTGTTAAAAAAATCCAAAAAATGCAAGTTAATTTCATCTAAATTTACTCAAATTTAGCTCCTCCGACAAAAAACTAATGAAATTCAAGAAAATCGAAGTAGATTTCAAACAATTTTCACGATATTTGATTAAAAGTTGTTAAAAAATCAAAAAAATGGAAGTTAATTTCATCTAAATTTACTCAAATTTAGCTCCTCCGACAAAAAAACTCATGAAAATCCAAAAAAATCGAAGTAGATTTCAAACAATTTTCACGAAATTTGACTAAAAATTGTTAAAAAATCCAAAAATGGAAGTTAATTTCATCTAAATTTACTCAAATTTAGCTCCTCCGACAAAAAAACTCATGAAAATCCAAAAAATCGAAGTAGATTTCAAACAATTTTCACGAAATTTGATTAAAAGTTGTTAAAAAATCCAAGAAATAGAAGTCAATTTCATCTAAATTTACTCAAATTTAGCTCCTCCGACAAAAAAACTCATGAAAATCCAAAAAAATCGCAGTAGGTTTCAAAAAATTTTCACGAAATTTGACTAAAAATTGTTAAAAAATCCAAAAAATGGAAGTTAATTTCATCTAAATTTACTCAAATTTAGCTCCTCCGACAAAAAAACTCATGAAAATCCAAAAAAATCGGAGTAGGTTTCAAAAAATTGTATGAAATTTGACTAAAAATTGTTAAAAAATCCAAAAAATGGAAGTTAATTGCATCTAAATTTACTCAAATTTAGCTCCTCCGACAAAAAAACTCATGAAAATCCCAAAAATCAAAGTAGATTTCAAACAATTTTCACGAAATTTGACTGAAAATTGTTAAAAATCCAAAAAATGGAAGTTAATTTCATCTAAATTTACTCAAATTTAGCTCATCCGACAAAAAATCTCATGAAGATCCAAAAAAATCAAAGTTGGTTTCAAAAAATTTTATGAAATTTGACTAAAAGTTGTTAAAAAATCAAAAAAATGGAAGTTAATTTCATCTAAATTTACTCAAATTTAGCTCCTCCGACAAAAAAACTCATGAAAATCCAATAAAATCGAAGTAGATTTCAAACAATTTTCACGAAATTTGACTAAAAATTGTTAAAAATTCCAAAAAATGGAAGTTAATTTCATCTAAATTTACTCAAATTTAGCTCATCCGACAAAAAATCTCATGAAAATACAAAAAACTCAATGTATGTTTCAAAAAATTTTATGAAATTTGACTAAAATTTTTAAAAAAATCCAAAAAATGCAGGTTAATTTCATCTAAATTTACTCAAATTTAGCACCTCCGACAAAAAACTAATGAAAATTCAAAAAATCAAAGTAGATTTCAAACAATTTTCACGATATTTGACTAAAAGTTGTTAAAAAATCCAAAAAATGGAAGATAATTTCATCTTAATTTACTCAAATTTAGCTCCTCCGACAAAAAAATAATGCAAATTCAAAAAAATCAAAGTAGATTTCAAACAATTTTCACGATATTTGACTAAAAGTTGTTAAAAAATCCAAAAAATGGAAGATAATTTCATCTAAATTTACTCAAATTTAGCTCCTCCGACAAAAAAACTCATGAAAATCCCAAAAATCAAAGTAGATTTCAAACAATTTTCACGAAATTTGACTAAAAATTGTTAAAAATTCCAAAAAATGGAAGTTAATTTCATCTAAATTTACTCAAATTTAGCTCATCCGACAAAAAATCTCATGAAAATACAAAAAAATCGCAGTAGGTTTCGAAAAATTTTGTGAAATTTGACTAAAAATTTTTAAAAATTCCAAAAAATGCAAGTTAATTTCACCTAAATTTACTCAAATTTAGCTCCTCCGACAAAAAAAACTCATGAAAATCCAAAAAATCGGAGTAGGTTTCAAAAAATTGTATGAAATTTGACTAAAAATTGTTAAAAAATCCAAAAAATGGAAGTTAATTGCATCTAAATTTACTCAAATTTAGCTCCTCCGACAAAAAAACTCATGAAAATCCCAAAAATCAAAGTAGATTTCAAACAATTTTCACGAAATTTGACTGAAAATTGTTAAAAAATCCAAAAAATGGAAGTTAATTTCATCTAAATTTACTCAAATTTAGCTCATCCGACAAAAAATCTCATGAAGATCCAAAAAAATCAAAGTTGGTTTCAAAAAATTTTATGAAATTTGACTAAAAGTTGTAAAAAAATCCAAAAAATTGAAGTCAATTTCATCTAAATTTACTCAAATTTAGCTCCTCCGACAAAAAAACTCATGAAAATCCAAAAAAATCGAAGTAGATTTCAAACAATTTTCACGAAATTTGACTGAAAATTGTTAAAAAATCCAAACAATGGAAGTTAATTTCATTCAAATTTACTCAAATTTAGCTCATCCGACAAAAAATCTCATGAAGATCCAAAAAAATCAAAGTTGGTTTCAAAAAATTTTATGAAATTTGACTAAAAGTTGTAAAAAAATCCAAAAAATTGAAGTCAATTTCATCTAAATTTACTCAAATTTAGCTCCTCCGACAAAAAAACTCATGAAAATCCAAAAAAATCGCAGTAGGTTTCAAAAAATTTTGTGAAATTTGACTAAAAATTTTTAAAAATTCCAAAAAATGCAAGTTAATTTCACCTAAATTTACTCAAATTTAGCTCCCGCGACAAAAAAACTCATGAAAATCCAAAAAAATCGGAGTAGGTTTCAAAAAATTGTAAGAAATTTGACTAAAAATTGTTAAAAAATCCAAAAAATGGAAGTTAATTGCATCTAAATTTACTCAAATTTAGCTCCTCCGACAAAAAAACTCATGAAAATCCCAAAAATCAAAGTAGATTTCAAACAATTTTCACGAAATTTGACTGAAAATTGTTAAAAAATCCAAAAAATGGAAGCTAATTTCATCTAAATTTACTCAAATTTAGCTCATCCGACAAAAAATCTCATGAAGATCCAAAAAAATCAAAGTTGGTTTCAAAAAATTTTATGAAATTTGACTAAAAGTTGTAAAAAATCCAAAAAATTGAAGTCAATTTCATCTAAATTTACTCAAATTTAGCTCCTCCGACAAAAAAACTCAAGAAAATCCAAAAAAATCGAAGTAGATTTCAAACAATTTTCACGAAATTTGACTAAAAATTGTTAAAAATTCCAAAAAATGGAAGTTAATTTCATCAAAATTTACTCAAATTTAGCTCATCCGACAAAAAATCTCATGAAAATCCCAAAAATCAAAGTAGATTTCAAACAATTTTCACGAAATTTGACTGAAAATTGTTAAAAAAATCCAAAAAATGGAAGTTAATTTCATTCAAATTTACTCAAATTTAGCTCACCCGACAAAAAATCTCATGAAGATCCAAAAAAATCAAAGTAGGTTTCAAAAAATTTTATGAAATTTGACTAAAAATTGTTAAAAAGTCCAAAAAATAGAGAAGTTAATTTCATGAAAATTTACTCAAATTTAGCTCATCCGACAAAAAACTAATGAAAATTCAAAAAAATCAGAGTAGATTTCAAACAATTTTCACAATATTTGACTAAAAGTTGTTAAAAAATCCAAAAAATGGAAGTTAATTTCATCTAAATTTACTCAAATTTAGCTCCTCCGACAAAAAAACTCATGAAAATCCCAAAAATCAAAGTAGATTTCAAACAATTTTCACGAAATTTGACTAAAAATTGTTAAAAAATCCAAAAAATGGAAGTTAATTTCATCTAAATTTACTCAAATTTAGCTCCTCCGACAAAAAAACTCATGAAAATCCAAAAAATCAAAGTAGATTTCAAACAATTTTCACGAAATTTGACTGAAAATTGTTAAAAAATCCAAAAAATGGAAGTTAATTTCATCTAAATTTACTCAAATTTAGCTCATCCGACAATACATCTCATGAAAATACAAAAAAATCAAAGTAGGTTTGAAAAAATTTTATGAAATTTGACTAAAAATTGTTAAAAAATCCAAAAAATGGAAGTTAATTTCATCTAAATTTACTCAAATTTAGCTCCTCCGACAAAAAAACTCATGAAAATCCAAAAAATCGACGTAGATTTCAAACAATTTTCAAGAAATTTGATTAAAAGTTGTTAAAAAATCCAAGAAATAGAAGTCAATTTCATCTAAATTTACTCAAATTTAGCTCCTCCGACAAAAAAATAATGAAAATTCAAAAAAATCAAAGTAGATTTCAAACAATTTTCACGATATTTGACTAAAAGTTGTTAAAAAATCCAAAAAATGGAAGATAATTTCATCTAAATTTACTCAAATTTAGCTCCTCCGACAAAAAAACTCATGAAAATCCCAAAAATTAAAGTAGATTTCAAACAATTTTCACGAAATTTGACTAAAAATTGTTAAAAATTCCAAAAAATGGAAGTTAATTTCATCTAAATTTATTCAAATTTAGCTCATCCGACAAAAAATCTCATGAAAATACAAAAAAATCAATGTAGGTTTCAAAAAATTTTATGAAATTTGACTAAAAATTGTTAAAAAATCCAAAAAATGCAAGTTAATTTCATCTAAATTTACTCAAATATAGCTCCTCCGACAAAAAACTAATGAAAATTCAAGAAAATCGAAGTAGATTTCAAACAATTTTCACGATATTTGATTAAAAGTTGTTAAAAAATCAAAAAAATGGAAGTTAATTTCATCTAAATTTACTCAAATTTAGCTCCTCCGACAAAAAAACTCATGAAAATCCCAAAAATCAAAGTAGATTTCAAACAATTTTCACGAAATTTGACTGAAAATTGTTAAAAAATCCAAAAAATGGAAGTTAATTTCATCTAAATTTACTCAAATTTAGCTCATCCGACAAAAAATCTCATGAAGATCCAAAAAAATCAAAGTAGGTTTCAAAAAATTTTATGAAATTTGACTAAAAATTGTTAAAAAGTCCAAAAAATGGAAGTTAATTTCATCTAAATTTACTCAAATTTAGCTCATCCGACAAAAAATCTCATGAAGATCCAAAAAATTAAAGTAGGTTTCAAAAAATTTCACGAAATTTGACTAAAAGTTGTAAAAAAATCCAAAAAATTGAAGTCAATTTCATCTAAATTTACTCAAATTTAGCTCCTCCGACAAAAAAACTCATGAAAATCCAAAAAAATCGAAGTAGATTTCAAACAATTTTCACGAAATTTGACTAAAAATTGTTAAAAATTCCAAAAAATGGAAGTTAATTTCATCAAAATTTACTCAAATTTAGCTCATCCGACAAAAAATCTCATGAAAATCCCAAAAATCAAAGTAGATTTCAAACAATTTTCACGAAATTTGACTGAAAATTGTTAAAAAAATCCAAAAAATGGAAGTTAATTTCATTCAAATTTACTCAAATTTAGCTCACCCGACAAAAAATCTCATGAAGATCCAAAAAAATCAAAGTAGGTTTCAAAAAATTTTATGAAATTTGACTAAAAATTGTTAAAATGTCCAAAAAATAGAAGTTAATTTCATCAAAATTTACTCAAATTTAGCTCATCCGACAAAAAATCTCATGAAAATCCAAAAAAATCGGAGTAGGTTTCAAAAAATTGTATGAAATTTGACTAAAAATTGTTAAAAAATCCAAAAAATGGAAGTTAATTGCATCTAAATTTACTCAAATTTAGCTCCTCCGACAAAAAAACTCATGAAAATCCCAAAAATCAAAGTAGATTCCCAACAATTTTCACGAAATTTGACTGAAAATTGTTAAAAAATCCAAAAAATGGAAGTTAATTTCATCTAAATTTACTCAAATTTAGCTCATCCGACAAAAAATCTCATGAAGATCCAAAAAAATCAAAGTTGGTTTCAAAAATTTTATGAAATTTGACTAAATATTGTTAAAAAGTCCAAAAAATAGAAGTTAATTTCATCAAAATTTAATCAAATTTAGCTCCTCCGACAAAAAAACTCATGAAAATCCAGTAAAATCGAAGTAGATTCCAAACAATTTTCACGAAATTTGACTAAAAATTGTTAAAAATTCCAAAAAATGGAAGTTAATTTCATCTAAATTTACTCAAATTTAGCTCATCCGACAAAAAATCTCATGAAAATACAAAAAACTCAATGTATGTTTCAAAAAATTTTATGAAATTTGACTAAAAATTTTTAAAAAAATCCAAAAAATGCAGGTTAATTTCATCTAAATTTACTCAAATTTAGCTCCTCCGACAAAAAACTAATGAAAATTCAAAAAAATCAAAGTAGATTTCAAACAATTTTCACGATATTTGACTAAAAGTTGTTAAAAAATCCAAAAAATGGAAGATAATTTCATCTTAATTTACTCAAATTTAGCTCCTCCGACAAAAAAATAATGAAAATTCAAAAAAATCAAAGTAGATTTCAAACAATTTTCACGATATTTGACTAAAAGTTGTTAAAAAATCCAAAAATGGAAGATAATTTCATCTAAATTTACTCAAATTTAGCTCCTCCGACAAAAAAACTCATGAAAACCCCAAAAATCAAAGTAGATTTCAAACAATTTTCACGAAATTTGACTAAAAATTGTTAAAAATTCCAAAAAATGGAAGTTAATTTCATCTAAATTTACTCAAATTTAGCTCATCCGACAAAAAATCTCATGAAAATACAAAAAAATCAATGTAGGTTTCAAAAAATTTTATGAAATTTGACTAAAAATTGTTAAAAAATCCAAAAAATGCAAGTTAATTTCATCTAAATTTACTCACATTTAGCTCCTCCGACAAAAAGCTCATGAAAATCCCAAAAATCAAAGTAGATTTCAAACAATTTTCACGAAATTTGACTGAAAATTGTTAAAAAATCCAAAAAATGGAAGTTAATTTCATCGAAATTTACTCAAATTTAGCTCCTCCGACAAAAAAACTCATGAAAATCCAAAAAATCGAAGTTGATTCCAAACAATTTTCACGAAATTTGATTAAAAGTTGTTAAAAAATCCAAGAGATAGAAGTCAATTTCATCTAAATTTACTCAAATTTAGCTCCTCCGACCAAAAAACTCATGAAAATCCAAAAAAATCGCAGTAGGTTTCAAAAAATTTTGTGAAATTTGACTAAAAATTTTTAAAAATTCCAAAAAATGCAAGTTAATTTCACCTAAATTTACTCAAATTTAGCTCCTCCGACAAAAAAACTCATGAAAATCCAAAAAAATCGGAGTAGGTTTCAAAAAATTGTATGAAATTTGACTAAAAATTGTTAAAAAATCCAAAAAATGGAAGTTAATTTCATCTAAATTTACTCAAATTTAGCTCATCCGACAAAAAATCTCATGAAGATCCAAAAAAATCAAAGTAGGTTTCAAAAAATTTTATGAAATTTGACTAAAAATTGTTAAAAAGTCCAAAAAATGGAAGTTAATTTCATCTAAATTTACTCAAATTTAGCTCATCCGACAAAAAATCTCATGAAGATCCAAAAAAATTAAAGTAGGTTTCAAAAAATTTCACGAAATTTGACTAAAAGTTGTAAAAAAATCCAAAAAATTGAAGTCAATTTCATCTAAATTTACTCAAATTTAGCTCCTCCGACAAAAAAACTCATGAAAATCCAAAAAAATCGAAGTAGATTTCAAACAATTTTCGCGAAATTTGACTAAAAATTGTTAAAAATTCCAAAAAATGGAGGTTAATTTCATCAAAATTTACACAAATTTAGCTCATCCGACAAAAAATCTCATGAAAATCCCAAAAATCAAAGTAGATTTCAAACAATTTTCACGAAATTTGACTGAAAATTGTTAAAAAATCCAAGAAATGGAAGTTAATTTCATTCAAATTTACTCAAATTTAGCTCACCCGACAAAAAATCTCATGAAGATCCAAAAAAATCAAAGTAGGTTTCAAAAAATTTTATGAAATTTGACTAAAAATTGTTAAAAAGTCCAAAAAATAGAAGTTAATTTCATCAAAATTTACTCAAATTTAGCTCATCCAACAAAAAATCTCATGAAAATCCAAAAAAATCAATGTAGGTATCAAAAAATTTTGTGAAATTTGACTAAAAATTTTTAAAAATTCCATAAAATGCAAGTTAATTTCATCTAAATTTACTCAAATTTAGCTCCTCCGACAAAAAAACTCATGAAAATCCAAAAAAATCAAAGTAGATTTCAAACAATTTTCACGAAATTTGACTAAAAATTGTTAAAAAATCCAAAAAATGGAAGTTAATTTCATCTAAATTTACTCAAATTTAGCTCCTCCGACAAAAAAACTCATGAAAATCCAAAAAAATCGCAGTAGGTTTCAAAAAATTTTGTGAAATTTGACTAAAAATTTTTAAAAATTCCAAAAAATGCAAGTTAATTTCACCTAAATTTACTCAAATTTAGCTCCTCCGACAAAAAAACTCATGAAAATCCAAAAAAATCGGAGTAGGTTTCAAAAAATTGTATGAAATTTGACTAAAAATTGTTAAAAAATCCAAAAAATGGAAGTTAATTGCATCTAAATTTACTCAAATTTAGCTCCTCCGACAAAAAAACTCATGAAAATCCCAAAAATCAAAGTAGATTTCAAACAATTTTCACGAAATTTGACTGAAAATTGTTAAAAAATCCAAAAAATGGAAGTTAATTTCATCTAAATTTACTCAAATTTAGCTCATCCGACAAAAAATCTCATGAAGATCCAAAAAAATCAAAGTTGGTTTCAAAAATTTTTATGAAATTTGACTAAAAATTGTTAAAAAGTCCAAAAAATAGAAGTTAATTTCATCAAAATTTAATCAAATTTAGCTCCTCCGACAAAAAAACTCATGAAAATCCAATAAAATCGAAGTAGATTTCAAACAATTTTCACGAAATTTGACTAAAAATTGTTAAAAATTCCAAAAAATGGAAGTTAATTTCATCTAAATTTACTCAAATTTAGCTCATCCGACAAAAAATCTCATGAAAATACAAAAAACTCAATGTAGGTTTTAAAAAATTTTATGAAATTTGACTAAAAATTGTTAAAAAGTCCAAAAAATAGAAGTTAATTTCATCAAAATTTAATCAAATTTAGCTCCTCCGACAAAAAAACTCATGAAAATCCAATAAAATCGAAGTAGATTTCAAACAATTTTATGAAATTTGACTAAAAATTGTTAAAAAATCCAAAAAATGCAAGTTAATTTCATCTAAATTTACTCAAATTTAGCTCCTCCGACAAAAAACTAATGAAAATTCAAGAAAATCAAAGTAGATTTCAAACAATTTTCACGATAATTGATTAAAAGTTGTTAAAAAATCCAAAAAATGGAAGTTAATTTCATCTAAATTTACTCAAATTTAGCTCCTCCGACAAAAAGCTCATGAAAATCCCAAAAATCAAAGTAGATTTCAAACAATTTTCACGAAATTTGACTAAAAATTGTTAAAAAATCCAAAAAATGGAAGTTAATTTCATCTAAATTTACTCAAATTTAGCTCCTCCGACAAAAAAACTCATGAAAATCCAAAAAATCAATGTAGGTTTAAAAAAATTTTATGAAATTTGACTAAAAATTGTTAAAAAATCCACAAAATGCAAGTTAATTTCATCTAAATTTACTCAAATTTTGCTCCTCCGACAAAAAGCTAATGAAAATTCAAGAAAATCGAAGTAGATTTCAAACAATTTTCACGATATTTGATTAAAAGTTGTTAAAAACTCAAAAAAATGGAAGTTAATTTCATCTAAATTTACTCAAATTTAGCTCCTCCGACAAAAAAACTCATGAAAATCCCAAAAATCAAAGTAGATTTCAAACAATTTTCAGGAAATTTGACTGAAAATTGTTAAAAAATCCAAAAAATGGAAGTTAATTTCATCTAAATTTACTCAAATTTAGCTCATCCGACAAAAAATCTCATGAAGATCCAAAAAAATCAAAGTAGGTTTCAAAAAATTTTATGAAATTTGACTAAAAATTGTTAAAAAGTCCAAAAAATGGAAGTTAATTTCATCTAAATTTACTCAAATTTAGCTCATCCGACAAAAAATCTCATGAAGATCCAAAAAAATTAAAGTAGGTTTCAAAAAATTTCACGAAATTTGACTAAAAGTTGTAAAAAAATCCAAAAAATTGAAGTCAATTTCATCTAAATTTACTCAAATTTAGCTCCTCCGACAAAAAAACTCATGAAAATCCAAAAAAATCGAAGTAGATTTCAAACAATTTTCGCGAAATTTGACTAAAAATTGTTAAAAATTCCAAAAAATGGAAGTTAATTTCATCAAAATTTACACAAATTTAGCTCATCCGACAAAAAATCTCATGAAAATCCCAAAAATCAAAGTAGATTTCAAACAATTTTCACGAAATTTGATTGAAAATTGTTAAAAAATCCAAGAAATGGAAGTTAATTTCATTCAAATTTACTCAAATTTAGCTCACCCGACAAAAAATCTCATGAAGATCCAAAAAAATCAAAGTAGGTTTCAAAAAATTTTATGAAATTTGACTAAAAATTGTTAAAAAGTCCAAAAAATAGAAGTTAATTTCATCAAAATTTACTCAAATTTAGCTCATCCAACAAAAAATCTCATGAAAATCCAAAAAAATCAATGTAGGTATCAAAAAATTTTGTGAAATTTGACTAAAAATTTTTAAAAATTCCATAAAATGCAAGTTAATTTCATCTAAATTTACTCAAATTTAGCTCCTCCGACAAAAAAACTCATGAAAATCCAAAAAAATCAAAGTAGATTTCAAACAATTTTCACGAAATTTGACTAAAAATTGTTAAAAAATCCAAAAAATGGAAGTTAATTTCATCTAAATTTACTCAAATTTAGCTCCTCCGACAAAAAAACTCATGAAAATCCAAAAAATCGAAGTAGATTTCAAACAATTTTCACGAAATTTGATTAAATGTTGTTAAAAAATCCAAGAAATAGAAGTCAATTTCATCTAAATTTACTCAAATTTAGCTCCTCCGACAAAAAAACTCATGAAAATCCAAAAAAATCGCAGTAGGTTTCAAAAAATTTTGTGAAATTTGACTAAAAATTTTTAAAAATTCCAAAAAATGCAAGTTAATTTCACCTAAATTTACTCACATTTAGCTCCTCCGACAAAAAGCTCATGAAAATCCCAAAAATCAAAGTAGATTTCAAACAATTTTCACGAAATTTGACTGAAAATTGTTAAAAAATCCAAAAAATGGAAGTTAATTTCATCGAAATTTACTCAAATTTAGCTCCTCCGACAAAAAAACTCATGAAAATCCAAAAAATCGAAGTTGATTTCAAACAATTTTCACGAAATTTGATTAAAAGTTGTTAAAAAATCCAAGAGATAGAAGTCAATTTCATCTAAATTTACTCAAATTTAGCTCCTCCGACCAAAAAACTCATGAAAATCCAAAAAAATCGCAGTAGGTTTCAAAAAATTTTGTGAAATTTGACTAAAAATTTTTAAAAATTCCAAAAAATGCAAGTTAATTTCACCTAAATTTACTCAAATTTAGCTCCTCCGACAAAAAATCTCATGAAAATCCAATAAAATCGAAGTAGATTTCAAACAATTTTCACGAAATTTGACTAAAAATTGTTAAAAATTCCAAAAAATGGAAGTTAATTTCATCTAAATTTACTCAAATTTAGCTCATCCGACAAAAAATCTCATGAAAATACAAAAAACTCAATGTAGGTTTTAAAAAATTTTATGAAATTTGACTAAAAATTTTTAAAAAAATCCAAAAAATGCAGGTTAATTTCATCTAAATTTACTCAAATTTAGCTCCTCCGACAAAAAACTAATGACAATTCAAAAAAATCAAAGTAGATTTCAAACAATTTTCACGATATTTGACTAAAAGTTGTTAAAAAATCCAAAAAGTGGAAGATAATTTCATCTTAATTTACTCAAATTTAGCTCCTCCGACAAAAAAATAATGAAAATTCAAAAAAATCAAAGTAGATTTCAAACAATTTTCACGATATTTGACTAAAAGTTGTTAAAAAATCCAAAAAATGGAAGATAATTTCATCTAAATTTACTCAAATTTAGCTCCTCCGACAAAAAAACTCATGAAAATCCCAAAAATCAAAGTAGATTTCAAACAATTTTCACGAAATTTGACTAAAAATTGTTAAAAATTCCAAAAAATGGAAGTTAATTTCATCTAAATTTACTCAAATTTAGCTCATCCGACAAAAAATCTCATGAAAATACAAAAAAATCAATGTAGGTTTCAAAAAATTTTATGAAATTTGACTAAAAATTGTTAAAAAATCCAAAAAATGCAAGTTAATTTCATCTAAATTTACTCAAATTTAGCTCCTCCGACAAAGAGCTCATGAAAATCCCAAAAATCAAAGTAGATTTCAAACAATTTTCACGAAATTTGACTGAAAATTGTTAAGAAATCCAAAAAATGGAAGTTAATTTCATCGAAATTTACTCAAATTTAGCTCCTCCGACAAAAAAACTCATGAAAATCCAAAAAATCGAAGTAGATTTCAAACAATTTTCACGAAATTTGATTAAAAGTTGTTAAAAAATCCAAGAGATAGAAGTCAATTTCATCTAAATTTACTCAAATTTAGCTCCTCCGACAAAAAAACTCATGAAAATCCAAAAAAATCGCAGTAGGTTTCAAAAAATTTTGTGAAATTTGACTAAAAATTTTTAAAAATTCCAAAAAATGCAAGTTAATTTCACCTAAATTTACTCAAATTTAGCTCCTCCGACAAAAAAAACTCATGAAAATCCAAAAAAATCGGAGTAGGTTTCAAAAAATTGTATGAAATTTGACTAAAAATTGTTAAAAAATCCAAAAAATGGAAGTTAATTGCATCTAAATTTACTCAAATTTAGCTCCTCCGACAAAAAAACTCATGAAAATCCCAAAAATCAAAGTAGATTTCAAACAATTTTCACGAAATTTGACTGAAAATTGTTAAAAAATCCAAAAAATGGAAGTTAATGTCATCTAAATTTACTCAAATTTAGCTCCTCCGACAAAAAACTCATGAAAATCCCAAAAATCCAAGTAGATTTCAAACAATTTTCACGAAATTTGACTGAAAATTGTTAAAAAATCCAAAAAATGGAAGTTAATTTCATTCAAATTTACTCAAATTTAGCTCACCCGACAAAAAATCTCATGAAGATCCAAAAAAATCAAAGTAGGTTTCAAAAAATTTTATGAAATTTGACTAAAAATTGTTAAAAAGTCCAAAAAATAGAAGTTAATTTCATCAAAATTTACTCAAATTTAGCTCATCCGACAAAAAACTAATGAAAATTCAAAAAAATCAAAGTAGATTTCAAACAATTTTCACGATATTTGACTAAAAGTTGTTAAAAAATCCAAAAAATGGAAGTTAATTTCATCTAAATTTACTCAAATTTAGCTCCTCCGACAAAGAAACTCATGAAAAACCCCAAAAATCAAAGTAGGTTTCAAACAATTTTCACGAAATTTGACTGAAAATTGTTAAAAAATCCAAAAAATGGAAGTTAATTTCATCTAAATTTTACTCAAATTTAGCTCATCCGACAAAAAAATCGCATGAAGATCAAAAAAATCAAAGTAGGTTTCAAAAAATTTTATGAAATTTGACTAAAAATTGTTAAAAAGTCCAAAAATAGAAGTTAATTTCATCAAAATTTACTCAAATTTAGCTCATCCGACAAAAAAACTCATGAAAATCCAAAAAAATCGAAGTAGATTTCAAACAATTTTCACGAAATTTGACTAAAAATTGTTAAAAATTCCAAAAAATGGAAGTTAATTTCATCTAATTTACTCAAATTTAGCTCATCCGACAAAAAAAACTCATGAAAATCCAAAAAATCGAAGTAGATTTCAAACAATTTTCACGAAATTTGATTAAAATTTGTTAAAAAATCCAAGCAATAGAAGTCAATTTCATCTAATTTACTCAAATTTAGCTCCTCCGACAAAAAAACTTATGAAAATTCCCAAAAATCAAAGTAGATTTCAAACAATTTTCACGAAATTTGACTGAAAATTGTTAAAAAATCCAAAAAATGGAAGTTAATTTCATCTAAATTTACTCAAATTTAGCTCACCCGACAAAAAATCTCATGAAGATCCAAAAAAATCAAAGTAGGTTTCAAAAAATTTTATGAAATTTGACAAAAATTGTTAAAAAGTCCAAAAAATAGAAGTTAATTACATCAAAATTTACTCAAATTTAGCTCATCCGACAAAAAACTAATGAAAATTCAAAAAAATCAAAGTAGATTTCGAACAATTTTCACGATATTTGACTAAAAGTTGTTAAAAAATCCAAAAAATGAAAGTTAATTTCATCTAAATTTACTCAAATTTAGCTCCTCCGACAAAAAAACTCATGAAAATCCCAAAAATCAAAGTAGATTTCAAACAATTTTCACGAAATTTGACAGAAAATTGTTAAAAAATCCAAAAAATGGAAGTTAATTTCATCTAAATTTACTCAAATTTAGCTCATCCGACAAAAAATCTCATGAAGAACCAAAAAAATCAAAGTAGGTTTCAAAAAATTTCACGAAATTTGACTAAAAGTTGTAAAAAAATCCAAAAAATTCAAGTCAATTTCATCTAAGTTTACTCAAATTTAGCTCCTCCGACAAAAAAACTCATGAAAATCCAAAAAAATCGAAGTAGATTTCAAATAATTTTCACGAAATTTGACTAAAAATTGTTAAAAATTCCAAAAAATGGAAGTTAATTTCATTCTAAATTTACTCAAATTTAGCTCATCCGACAAAAAATCTCATGAAAATCCCAAAAATCAAAGTAGATTTCAAACAATTTTCACGAAATTTGACTGAAAATTGTTAAAAAATCCAAAAAAATGGAAGTTAATTTCATTCCAATTTACTCAAATTTAGATCACCCGACAAAAAATCTCATGAAAATCCAAAAAAATCAATGTAGGTATCAAAAAATTTTTGTGAAATCTGACTAAAAATTTTTAAAAATTCCATAAAATGCAAGTTAATTTCATCTAAATTTACTCAAATTTAGCTCCTCCAACAAAAAAACTCATGAAAATCCAAAAAAATCAAAGTAGATTTCAAACAATTTTCACGAAATTTGACTAAAAATTGTTAAAAAATCCAAAAAATGGAAGTTAATTTCATCTAAATTTACTCAAATTTAGCTCCTCCGACAAAAAAACTCATGAAAATCCAAAAAATCGTAGTAGATTTCAAACAATTTTCACGAAATTTGATTAAAAGTTGTTAAAAAATCCAAGAAATAGAAGTCAATTTCATCTAAATTTACTCAAATTTAGCTCCTCCGACAAAAAAACTCATGAAAATACAAAAAAATCAATGTAGGTTTCAAAAAATTTTATGAAATATGACTATAAATTTTTAAAAAATCCAAAAAATGCAAGTTAATTTCATCTAAATTTACTCAAATTTAGCTCCTCCGACAAAAAACTAATGAAAATTCAGAAAATCAAAGTAGATTTCAAACAATTTTCACGATATTTGACTAAAAGTTGTTAAAAAATCCAAAAATGGAAGATAATTTCATCCAAATTTACTCAAATTTAGCTCCTCCGACAAAAAAAACATGAAAATCCCAAAAATCAAAGGAGATTTCAAACAATTTTCACGAAATTTGACTAAAAATTGTTAAAAATTCCAAAAAATGGAAGTTAATTTCATCTAAATTTACTCAAATTTAGCTCATCCCACAATAAATCTCATGAAAATACAAAAAAATCAATGTAGGTTTCAAAAAATTTTATGAAATTTGACTAAAAATTGTTAAAAAAATCCAAAAAATGCAAGTTAATTTCATCCTAAATTTACTCAAATTTAGCACCTCCGACAAAAAAACTCATGAAAATCCAAAAAAATCAAGTAGATTTCAAACAATTTTCACGAAATTTGACTAAAAATTGTTAAAAAATCCAAAAATGGAAGTTAATTTCATCTAAATTTACTCAAATTTAGCTCCTCCGACAAAAAAACTCATGAAAATCCAAAAAATCGAAGTAGATTTCAAACAATTTTTCACGAAATTTGACAGAAAATTGTTAAAAAATCCAAAAAATGGAAGGTTAATTTCATCTAAATTTACTCAAATTTAGCTCATCCGACAAAAAATCTCATGAAGAACCAAAAAAATCAAAGTAGGTTTCAAAAAATTTCACGAAATTTGACTAAAAGTTGTAAAAAAATCCAAAAAATTCAAGTCAATTTCATCTAAGTTTACTCAAATTTAGCTCCTCCGACAAAAAAACTCATGAAAATCCAAAAAAATCGAAGTAGATTTCAAATAATTTTCACGAAATTTGACTAAAAATTGTTAAAAAATTCCAAAAAATGGAAGTTAATTTCATCTAAATTTACTCAAATTTAGCTCATCCGACAAAAAATCTCATGAAAATCCCAAAAATCAAAGTAGATTTCAAACAATTTTCACGAAATTTGACTGAAAATTGTTAAAAATCCCAAAAAATGGAAGTTAATTTCATTCCAATTTACTCAAATTTAGATCACCCGACAAAAAATCTCATGAAGATCCAAAAAAATCAAAGTAGGTTTCAAAAAATTTTATGAAATTTGACTAAAAATTGTTAAAAAGTCCAAAAAATAGAAGTTTAATTTCATAAAAATTTACTCAAATTTAGCTCATCCGACAAAAAATCTCATGAAAATCCAAAAAAATCAATGTAGGTATCAAAAAATTTTGTGAAATCTGACTAAAAATTTTTAAAAATTCCATAAAATGCAAGTTAATTTCATCTAAATTTACTCAAATTTAGCTCCTCCAACAAAAAAACTCATGAAAATCCAAAAACATCAAAGTAGATTTCAAACAATTTTCACGAAATTTGACTAAAAATTGTTAAAAAATCCAAAAAATGGAAGTTAATTTCATCTAAATTTACTCAAATTTAGCTCCTCCGACAAAAAAACTCATGAAAATCCAAAAAATCGTAGTAGATTTCAAACAATTTTCACGAAATTTGATTAAAAGTTGTTAAAAAATCCAAGAAATAGAAGTCAATTTCATCTAAATTTACTCAAATTTAGCTCCTCCGACAAAAAAACTCATGAAAATACAAAAAAAATCAATGTAGGTTTCAAAAAATTTATGAAATTTGACTAAAAATTTTTAAAGAATCCAAAAAATGCAAGTTAATTTCATCTAAATTTACTCAAATTTAGCTCCTCGACAAAAAACTAATGAAAATTCAGAAAAATCAAAGTAGATTTCAAACAATTTTCACGATATTTGACTAAAAGTTGTTAAAAAATCCAAAAAATGGAAGATAATTTCATCCAAATTTACTCAAATTTAGCTCCTCCGACAAAAAAACATGAAAATCCCAAAAATCAAAGGAGATTTCAAACAATTTTCACGAAATTTGACTAAAAATTGTTAAAAATTCCAAAAAATGGAAGTTAATTTCATCTAAATTTACTCAAATTTAGCTCATCCCACAATAAATCTCATGAAAATACAAAAAAATCAATGTAGGTTTCAAAAAATTTTATGAAATTTGACTAAAAATTGTTAAAAAGTCCAAAAAATAGAAGTTAATTTCATAAAAATTTACTCAAATTTAGCTCATCCGACAAAAAATCTCATGAAAATCCAAAAAAATCAATGTAGGTATCAAAAAATTTTGTGAAATCTGACTAAAAATTTTTAAAAATTCCATAAAATGCAAGTTAATTTCATCTAAATTTACTCAAATTTAGCTCCTCCAACAAAAAAACTCATGAAAATCCAAAAAAATCGAAGTAGATTTCAAACAATTTTCACGAAATTTGATTAAAAGTTGTTAAAAAATCCAAGAAATAGAAGTCAAATTCATCTAAATTTACTCAAATTTAGCTCCTCCGACAAAAAAAACTCATGAAAATCCAAAAAAATCGCAGTAGGTTTCAAAAAATTTTGAGAAATTTGACTAAAAATTGTTAAAAATTCCAAAAAATGGAAGTTAATTTCATCTAAATTTACTCAAATTTAGCTCATTCGACAAAAAATCTCATGAAAATACAAAAAAATCAATGTAGGTTTCAAAAAATATTATGAAATTTGACTAAAAATTTTTAAAAAATCCAAAAAATGCAGGTTAATTTCATCTAAATTTACTCAAATTTAGCTCCTCCGACAAAAAACTAATGAAAATTCAAAAAAATCAAAGTAGATTTCAAACAATTTTCACGAAATTTGACTGAAAATTGTTAAAAAATCCAAAAAATGGAAGTTAATTTCATCTAAATTTACTCAAATTTAGCTCATCCGACAAAAAATCTCATGAAGATCCAAAAAAATCAAAGTAGGTTTCAAAAAATTTTATGAAATTTGACTAAAAATTGTTAAACAGTCCAAAAAATGGAAGTTAATTTCATCTAAATTTACTCAAATTTAGCTCATCCGACAAAAAATCTCATGAAGATCCAAAAAAATCAAAGTAGGTTTCAAAAAATTTCACGAAATTTGACTAAAAGTTGTAAAAAAATCCAAAAAATTGAAGTCAATTTCATCTAAATTTACTCAAATTTAGCTCCTCCGACAAAAAAACTCATGAAAATCCAAAAAAATCGAAGTAGATTTCAAACAATTTTCACGAAATTTGACTGAAAATTGTTAAAAAATCCAAAAAATGGAAGTTAATTGCATTCAAATTTACTCAAATTTAGCTCACCCGACAAAAAATCTCATGAAGATCCAAAAAAATCAAATTAGGTTTCAAAAAATTTTATGAAATTTGACTAAAAATTGTTAAAATGTCCAAAAAATAGAAGTTAATTTCATCAAAATTTTCAAAAATTTAGCTCATCCGACAAAAAACTAATGAAAATTCAAAAAAATCAAAGTAGATTTCAAACAATTTTCACGATATTTGAC
Source organism: Andrena hattorfiana (assembly GCA_944738655.2). NCBI lineage: Eukaryota > Metazoa > Arthropoda > Insecta > Hymenoptera > Andrenidae > Andrena > Andrena hattorfiana. The sequence goes on from OX122891.2 coordinate 20,319,007, forward strand.
TAAAAGTTGTTAAAAAATCAAAAAAATGGAAGTTAATTTCATCGAAATTTACTCAAATTTAGCTCCTCCGACAAAAAAACTCATGAAAATCCCAAAAATCAAAGTAGATTTCAAACAATTTTCACGAAATTTGACTGAAAATTGTTAAAAAATCCAAAAAATGGATTTTAATTTCATCTAAATTTACTCAAATTTAGCTCATCCGACAAAAAATCTCATGAAGATCCAAAAAAATCAAAGAAGGTTTCAAAAAATTTTATGAAATTTGACTAAAAATTGTTAAAAAGTCCAAAAAATAGAAGTTAATTTCATCTAAATTTACTCAAATTTAGCTCACCCGACAAAAAATCTCATGAAGATCCAAAAAAATCAAAGTAGGTTTCAAAAAATTTTATGAAATTTGACTAAAAATTGTTAAAAAGTCCAAAAAATAGAAGTTAATTTCATCAAAATTTACTCAAATTTAGCTCATCCGACAAAAAACTAATGAAAATTCAAAAAAATCAAAGTAGATTTCAAACAATTTTCACGATATTTGACTAAAAGTTGTTAAAAATTCCAAAAAATGGAAGTTAATTTCATCTAAATTTACTCAAATTTAGCTCATCCGACAAAAAATCTCATGAAGATCCAAAAAAATCAAAGTAGGTTTCAAAAAATTTTATGAAATTTGACTAAAAATTGTTAAAAAGTCCAAAAAATGGAAGTTAATTTCATCAAAATTTTCTCAAATTTAGCTCATCCGACAAAAAACTAATGAAAATTCAAAAAAATCAAAGTAGATTTCAAACAATTTTCACGATATTTGACTAAAAGTTGTTAAAAAATCCAAAAAAGGGAAGTCAATTTCATCTAAATTTACTCAAATTTAGCTCCTCCGACAAAAAAACTCATGAAAATCCCAAAAATCAAAGTAGATTTCAAACAATTTTCACGAAATTTGACTGAAAATTGTTAAAAAATCCAAAAAATGGAAGTTAATTTCATCTAAATTTACTCAAATTTAGCTCATCCGACAAAAAATCTCATGAAGATCCAAACAAATCAAAGAAGGTTTCAAAAAATTTTATGAAATTTGACTAAAAATTGTTAAAAAGTCCAAAAAATAGAAGTTAATTTCATCAAAATTTACTCAAATTTAGCTCATCCGACAAAAAAACTCATGAAAATCCAAAAAAATCGAAGTAGATTTCAAACAATTTTCACGAAATTTGACTAAAAATTGTTAAAAATTCCAAAAAATGGAAGTTAATTTCATCTAAATTTACTCAAATTTAGCTCATCCGACAAAAAATCTCATGAAAATCCCAAAAATCAAAGTAGATTTCAAACCAATTTTCACGAAATTTGACTGAAAATTGTTAAAAAATCCAAAAAATGGAAGTTAATTTCATTCAAATTTACTCAAATTTAGCTCACCCGACAAAAAATCTCATGAAGATCCAAAAAAAATCAAAGAAGGTTTCAAAAAATTTTATGAAATTTGACTAAAAATTGTTAAAAAGTCCAAAAAATAGAAGTTAATTTCATCAAAATTTACTCAAGGTTAGCTCATCCGACAAAGAATCTCATGAAAATCCAAAAAAATCAATGTAGGTATCAAAAAAATTTTGTGAAATTTGACTAAAAATTTTTAAAAATTCCATAAAATGCAAGTTAATTTCATCTAAATTTACTCAAATTTAGCTCCTCCGACAAAAAAACTCATGAAAATCCAAAAAAAATCAAAGTAGATTTCAAACAATTTTCACGTAATTTGACTAAAAATTGTTAAAAAATCCAAAAAATGGAAGTTAATTTCATCTAAATTTACTCAAATTTAGCTCCTCCGACAAAAAAACTCATGAAAATCCAAAAAATCGAAGTAGATTTCAAACAATTTTCACGAAATTTGATTAAAAGTTGTTAAAACATCCAAGAAATAGAAGTCAATTTCATCTAAATTTACTCAAATTTAGCTCCTCCGACAAAAAAACTTATGAAATTCCCAAAAATCAAAGTAGATTTCAAACAATTTTCACGAAATTTGACTGGAAATTGTTAAAAAATCCAAAAAATGGAAGTTAATTTCATCTAAATTTACTCAAATTTAGCTCACCCGACAAAAAATGTCATGAAGATCAAAAAAATCAAAGTAGGTTTCAAAAAATTTTATGAAATTTGACTAAAAATTGTTAAAAAGTCCAAAAAATAGAAGTTAATTTCTTCAAAATTTACTCAAATTTAGCTCATCCGACAAAAAAACTCATGAAAATCCAAAAAAATCGAAGTAGATTTCAAACAATTTTCACGAAATTTGACTAAAAATTGTTAAAAATTCCAAAAAATGGAAGTTAATTTCATCTAAATTTACTCAAATTTAGCTCATCCGACAAAAAATCTCATGAAAATCCCAAAAAATCAAAGTAGATTTCAAACAATTTTCACGAAATTTGACTGAAAATTGTTAAAAAATCCAAAAAATGGAAGTTAAATTTCATTCAAATTTACTCAAATTTAGCTCACCCGATAAAAAATCTCATGAAGATCCAAAAAAATCAAAGAAGGTTTCAAAAAATTTTATGAAATTTGACTAAAAATTGTTAAAAAGTCCCAAAAAAGTATAGAAGTCAATTTCATCTAAATTTACCCAAATTTAGCTCCTCCGACAAAAAAATAATGAAAATTCAAAAAATCAAAGTAGATTTCAAACACATTTTCACGATATTTGACTAAAAGTTGTTAAAAAATCCAAAAAATGCAAGTTAATTTCATCTAAATTTACTCAAATTTAGCTCCTCCGACAAAAAACTAATGAAAATTCAAAAAAAATCAAAGTAGATTTCAAACATTTTTCACGATATTTGACTAAAAGTTGTTAAAAAATCCAAAAAATGGAAGATAATTTCATCTAAATTTACTCAAATTTAGCTCCTCCGACAAAAGAACATGAAAATCCCAAAAATCAAAGGAGATTTCCAACAATTTTCACGAAATTTGACTAAAAATTGTTAAAAATTCCAAAAAATGGAAGTTAATTTCATCTAAATTTACTCAAATTTAGCGCATCCGACAATAAATCTCATGAAAATACAAAAAAATCAATGTAGGTTTCAAAAAATTTTATGAAATTTGACTAAAAATTGTTAAAAAAATCGAAAAATGCAAGTTAATTTCATCTAAATTTACTCAAATTTAGCTCCTCCGACAAAAAAACTAATAAAAATTCAAAAAAATCAAAAGTAGATTTCAAACAATTTTCACGATATTTGACGAAAAGTTGTTAAAAAATCCAAAAAATGGGAAGATAATTTCATCTAAATTTTACTCAAATTTAGCTCCTCCGACAAAAGAACATGAAAATCCAAAAATCAAAGGAGATTTCAAACAATTTTCACGAAATTTGACTAAAAAATTGTTAAAAAATCCAAAAAATGGAAGTTAATTTCATCTAAATTTACTCAAATTTAGCGCATCCGACAATAAATCTCATGAAAATACAAAAAAGTCAATGTAGGTTTCAAAAAATTTTATGAAATTTGACTAAAAATTGTTAAAAAATCCAAAAAATGCTAGTTAATTTCATCTAAATTCACTCAGATTTAGCTCCTCCGACAAAAAACTAATGAAAATTCAAGAAAATCAAAGTAGATTTCAAACAATTTTCACGATATTTGATTAAAAGTTGTTAAAAAACCAAAAAATTAGAGGTTAATTTCATCTAAATTTACTCAAATTTATGCTCCTCCGACAAAAAAACTCATGAAAATCCCAAAAATCAAAGTAGATTTCAAACAATTTTCACGAAATTTGACTGAAAATTGTTAAAAAATCCAAAAAATGGAAGTTAATTTCATCTAAATTTACTCAAATTTAGCTCCTCCGACAAAAGAACATGAAAATCCCAAAAATCAAAGGAGATTTCAAACAATTTTCACGAAATTTGACTAAAAATTGTTAAAAATTCCAAAAAATGGAAGTTAATTTCATCTAAATTTACCCAAATTTAGCGCATCCGACAATAAATCTCATGAAAATACAAAAAAATCAATGTAGGTTTCAAAAAATTTTATGAAATTTGACTAAAAATTGTTAAAAAATCGAAAAAATGCAAGTTAATTTCATCTAAATTTACTCAAATATAGCTCCTCCGACAAAAAACTAATGAAAATTCAAGAAAATCAAAGTAAATTTCAAAAAATTTTCACGATATTTGATTAAAAGTTTGTTAAAAAATCCAAAAAATGGAAGTTAATTTCATCTAAATTTACTCAAATTTAGCTCCCCCGACAAAAAAACTCATGAAAATCCCAAAAATCAAAGTGGATTTCAAACAATTCTCACGAAATTTGACTAAAAATTGTTAAAAAATCCAAAAAAATGGAAGTTAATTTCATCTAAATTTACTCAAATTTAGATCCTCCGACAAAAAAACTCATGAAAATCCAAAAAATCGAAGTAGATTTCAAACAATTTTCAAGAAAATTTGATTAAAAGTTGTTAAAAAATCAAAAAAAATGAAAGTTAATTTCATCTAAATTACTCAAATTTAGCTCCTCCGACAAAAAAAACTCATGAAAATCCCAAATTCAAAGTAGATTTCAAACAATTTTCACGAAATTTGACTGAAAATTGTTAAAAAATCCAAAAAATGGAAGTTAATTTCATCTAAATTTACTCAAATTTAGCTCATCCGACAAAAAACTAATGAAAATTCAAGAAAATCAAAGTAGATTTCAAAAAATTTTCACGATATTTGATTAAAAGTTGTTAAAAATCCAAAAAATGGAAGTTAATTTCATCTTAAATTTACTCAAATTTAGCTCCCCCGACAAAAAAACTCATGAAAATACAAAAAAGTCAATGTAGGTTTCAAAAAATTTATGAAATTTGACTAAAAATTGTTAAAAAATCCAAAAAATGCTAGTTAATTTCATCTAAATTTACTCAGATTTAGCTCCTCCGACAAAAAACTAATGAAAATTCAAGAAAATCAAAGTAGATTTCAAACAATTTTCACGATATTTGATTAAAAGTTGTTAAAAAATCAAAAAAAATGGAAGTTAATTTCATCTCAATTTAGTCAAAATTAGCTCCTCCGACAAAACAACTCATGAAAATCCCAAAAATCAAAGTAGATTTCAAACAATTTTCACGAAATTTGACTGAAAATTGTTAAAAAATCCAAAAAATGGAAGTTAATTTCATCTAAATTTACTCAAATTTAGCTCCTCCGAAAAAAAACTCATGAAAATCCAAAAAAAATCGGAGTAGGTTTCAAAAAATTGTATGAAATTTGACTAAAAATTGTTAAAAAATCCAAAAAATGGAAGTTAAATTATGCATCTAAATTTACTCAAATTTAGCTCCTCCGACAAAAAAACTCATGAAAATCCCAAAAATCAAAGTAGATTTCAAACAATTTTCACGAAATTTGACTAAAAATTGTTAATAATTCCAAAAAATGGAAGTTAATTTCATCTAAATTTACTCAAATTTAGCTCATCCGACATAAAATCTCATGAAAATACAAAAAATCAATGTAGGTTTCAAAAATTTTATGAAATTTGACTAAAAATTTTTAAAAAATCCAAAAAATGCAAGTTAATTTCATCTAAATTTCCTCAAATTTAGCTCCTCCGACAAAAAACTAATGAAAATTCAAAAAAATCAAAGTAGATTTCAAACCAATTTTCACGAAATTTGACTAAAAATTGTTAAAAATTCCAAAAAATGGAAGTTAATTTCATCTAAATTTACTCAAATTTAGCTCATCCGACAAAAATCTCATGAAAATACAAAAAAGTCCAATGTAGGTTTCAAAAAATTTTATGAAATTTGACTAAAAATTAGTTAAAAAATCCAAAAAATGCAAGTTAATTTTCATCTAAATTTACTCAGATTTAGCTCCTCCGACAAAAAACTAATGAAAATTCAAGAAAATCAAAGTAGATTTCAAACAATTTTCACGATATTTGATTAAAAGTTGTTAAAAGATCAAAAAAATGGAAGTTAATTTCATCTAAATTTACTCAAATTTAGCTCCTCCCGAAAAAAAACTCATGAAAATCCAAAAAAATCGGAGTAGGTTTCAAAAAATTGTATGAAATTTGACTAAAAATTGTTAAAAAATCCAAAAAATGGAAGTTAATTGCATCTAAATTTACTCAAATTTAGCTCCTCCGACAAAAAAACTCATGAAAATCCCCAAAAATCAAAGTAGATTTCAAACAATTTTCACGAAATTTGACTAAAAATTGTTAAAAATTCCAAAAAATGGAAGTTAATTTCATCTAAATTTACTCAAATTTAGCTCATCCGACAAAAAATCTCATGAAAATACAAAAAAAATCAATGTAGGTTTCAAAAAGTTTTATGAAATTTGACTAAAAATTTTTAAAAAATCCAAAAAATGCAAGTTAATTTCATCTAAATTTCCTCAAAATTTAGCTGCCTCCGACAAAAAACTAATGAAAATTCAAAAAATCAAAGTAGATTTCAAACAATTTTCACGAAATTTGACTAAAAATTTTTTAAAAATTCCAAAAAATGGAAGTTAATTTCATCTAAATTTACTCAAATTTAGCTCATCCGACAAAAAAATCTCATGAAAATACAAAAAAGTCAATGTAGGTTTCAAAAAATTTTATGAAATTTTGACTAAAAATTGTTAAAAAATCCAAAAAATGCAAGTTAATTTCATCTAAATTTACTCAGATTTAGCTCCTCCGACAAAAAAACTAATGAAAATTCAAGAAAATCAAAGTAGATTTCAAAAAATTTTCACGATATTTGATTAAAAGTTGTTAAAGATCAAAAAAAATGGAAGTTAATTTCATCTAAATTTACTCAAAATTAGCTCCTCCGACAAAAAACTCATGAAAATCCCAAAAATCAAAGTAGATTTCAAACCAATTGTCACGAAATTTGACTGAAAATTGTTAAAAAATCCAAAAAATCGAAGGTAATTTCATCTAAATTTACTCAAATTTAGCTCCTCCGACAAAAAAACTCATGAAAATCCAAAATAATCGAAGTAGATTTCAAACAATTTTCAAGAAATTTGACTGAAAATTGTTAAAAAATCCAAAAAATGGAAGTTAATTTCATCTAAATTTACTCAAATTTAGCTCATCCGACAAAAAATCTCATGTAGATCCAAAAAAATCAAAGTAGGTTTCAAAAAATTTTATGAAATTTGACTAAAAATTGTTAAAAAGTCCAAAAAATGGAAGTTAATTTCATCTAAATTTACTCAAATTTAGCTCATCCGATAAAAAAATCTCATGAAGATCCAAAAAAAATCAATGTAGGTATCAAAAAATTTTGTGAAATTTGACTAAAAATTTTTAAAAATTCCATAAAAATGCAAGTTAATTTCATCTAAATTACTCAAATTTAGCTCCTCCGAAAAAAAAAACTCATGAAAATCCAAAAAAATCGGAGTAGGTTTCAAAAAATTGTATGAAATTTGACTAAAAAATTGTTAAAAATCCAAAAAATGGAAGTTAATTGCATCTAAATTTACTCAAATTTAGCTCCTCCGACAAAAAAAACTCATGAAAATCCCAAAAATCAAAGTAGATTTCAAACAATTTTCACGAAATTTGACTAAAAATTGTTAAAAATTCCAAAAAATGGAAGTTAATTTCATCTAAATTTACTCAAATTTAGCTCATCCGACAAAAAATCTCATGAAAATACAAAAAAATCAATGTAGGTTTCAAAAAATTTTATGAAATTTGACTAAAAATTTTTAAAAAATCCCAAAAAATGCAAATTAATTTCATATAAATTTCATCAAATTTAGCTCCTCCGACAAAAAACTAATGAAAATTCAAAAAAATCAAAGTAGATTTCAAACAATTTTCACGATATTTGAATAAAAGTTGTTAAAAAATCCAAAAAAATGGAAGATAATTTCATCTAAATTTACTCAAATTTAGCTCCTCCGACAAAAGAACATGAAAATCCCAAAAATCAAAGGAGATTTCAAACAATTTTCACGAAATTTGACTAAAAATTGTTAAAAATTCCAAAAAATGGAAGTTAATTTCATCTAAATTTACTCAAATTTAGCGCATCCGACAATAAATCTCGTGAAAATACAAAAAATCAATGTAGGTTTCAAAAAATTTTATGAAATTTGACTAAAAGTTGTAAAAAAATCCAAAAAATGGAAGTCAATTTCATCTAAATTTACTCAAATTTAGCTCCTCCGACAAAAAAACTCATGAAAATCCATAAAAATCGAAGTAGATTTCAAACAATTTTCACGAAATTTGACTAAAAATTGTTAAAAATTCCAAAAAATGGAAGTTAATTTCATCTAAATTTACTCAAATTTAGCTCATCCGACAAAAAATCTCATGAAAATACAAAAAAATCAATGTAGGTTTCAAAAAATTTTATGAAATTTGACTAAAAATTTTTAAAAATCAAAAAATGCAAGTTAATTTCATCTAAATTTACTCAAATTTAGCTCCTCCGACAAAAAACTAATGAAAATTCAAAAAAATCAAAGTAGATTTCAAACAATTTTCACGATATTTGACTAAAAGTTGTTAAAAAATCCAAAAAGTGGGAAGATAATTTCATATAAATTTACTCAAATTTAGCTCCTCCGACAAAAGAACATGAAAATCCCAAAAGATCAAAGGAGATTTTCAAACAATTTTTCACGAAATTTGACTAAAAATTGTTAAAAATTCCAAAAATGGAAGTTAATTTCATCTAAATTTACTCAAATTTAGCTCCTCCGACAAAAAACTAATGAAAATTCAAGAAAATCAAAGTAGATTTCAAAAAATTTTCACGATATTTGATTAAAAGTTGTTAAAAAATCCAAAAAATGGAAGTTAATTTCATCTAAATTTACTCAAATTTAGCTCCCCGACAAAAAAACTCATGAAAATCCCAAAAATCAAAGTAGGTTTCAAAAAATTTTATGAAATTTGACTAAAATTGTTAAAAAATCCAAAAAATGCAAGTTAATTTCATCTAATTTACTCAAATTTAGCTCCTCCGACAAAAAACTAATGAAAATTCAAGGAAAATCAAAGTAGATTTTCAAACAATTTTCACGATATTTTGATTAAAAGTTGTTTAAAAAATCAAAAAAATGGGAAGTTAATTTCAGTCTAAATTTACTCAAATTTAGCTCCTCCGACAAAAAACTAATGAAAATTCAAAAAATTCAAAGTAGATTTCAAACATTTTTCACGATATTTGACTAAAAGTTGTTAAAAAATCCAAAAAATGGAAGATAATTTCATCTAATTTACTCAAAATTTAGCTCCTCCGACAAAAAACCAATGAAAATTCCAGAAAATCAAAGTAGATT
>OX122891.2:20328528-20387528 GCA_944738655.2 Andrena hattorfiana
ATCCCTGTTCGTCGTTCCATTGCCTACGTTTTACTCTAATGGTTCGACCGCGGTCGTCGTGCTGGTTTTCGAGAAAATCGCGAAAAATTCCAATCGCTCCGAAATATTTCAAAGGCCCGACAAATTTCAGAGTCCTTCCGCACCGTAGTCCGAACACAAGTTCGTCCAATCGAGCAAACAACCATTGATCCCCGTTCGTCGTTTCATTGCCTACGTCTTACTCTAATGGTTCGACCGCGGTCGTCGTGCTGGTTTTCGAGAAAATCGCGAAAAACTACAATAGCTCCGAAATATTTCAAAGTCCCGACAAATTTCAGAGTCCTTCCGCACCGTAGTCCGAAGACAGGTTCGTCCAATCGAACAAACAACAATTGATCCCTATTCGTCGTCCCATTGCCTACGTTTTACTCTAATGGTTCGACCGCGATCGTCGTGCTGGTTTTCGAGAAAATCGCGAAAATTTCCAATCGCTCCGAAATATTTCAAAGTCCCGACAAATTTCAGAGACCTTCCGCACCGTAGTCCGAAGACAGGTTCGTCCAATCGAACAAACAACAATTGATCCCTGTTCGTCGTTCCATTTCCTACGTTTTACTCTAATGGTTCGACCGCGGTCGTCGTGCTGGTTTTCGAGAAAATCGCGAAAAATTCCAATCGCTCCGAAATATTTCAAAGTCCCGACAAATTTCAGAGACCTTCCGCACCGTAGTCCGAAGACAGGTTCGTCCAATCGAACAAACAACAATTGATCCCTGTTCGTCGTTCCATTTCCTACGTTTTACTCTAATGGTTCGACCGCGGTCGTCGTGCTGGTTTTCGAGAAAATCGCGAAAAACCCCAATCGCTCCGAGGTAATTCGAAGCTACGATAGATTTAAGATTCCTTCGTACCGTAGTCCGACGAAAGTCTAAACTCGTCCAATCGACCAAACAACAATTGATCCCTGTTCGTCGTTCCATTGCCTACGTTTTACTCTAATGGTTCGGCCGCGGTCGTCGTGCTGGTTTTCCAGAAAATCGCGAAAAATTCCAATCGCTCCGAAATATTTCAAAGGCCCGACAAATTTCAGAGTCCTTCCGCACCGTAGTCCGAACACAAGTTCGTCCAATCGAGCAAACAACCATTGATCCCCGTTCGTCGTTTCATTGCCTACGTCTTACTCTAATGGTTCGACCGCGGTCGTCGTGCTGGTTTTCGAGAAAATCGCGAAAAACTACAATAGCTCCGAAATATTTCAAAGTCCCGACAAATTTCAGAGTCCTTCCGCACCGTAGTCCGAAGACAGGTTCGTCCAATCGAACAAACAACAATTGATCCCTATTCGTCGTCCCATTGCCTACGTTTTACTCTAATGGTTCGACCGCGATCGTCGTGCTGGTTTTCGAGAAAATCGCGAAAATTTCCAATCGCTCCGAAATATTTCAAAGTCCCGACAAATTTCAGAGACCTTCCGCACCGTAGTCCGAAGACAGGTTCGTCCAATCGAACAAACAACAATTGATCCCTGTTCGTCGTTCCATTTCCTACGTTTTACTCTAATGGTTCGACCGCGGTCGTCGTGCTGGTTTTCGAGAAAATCGCGAAAAATTCCAATCGCTCCGAAATATTTCAAAGTCCCGACAAATTTCAGAGACCTTCCGCACCGTAGTCCGAAGACAGGTTCGTCCAATCGAACAAACAACAATTGATCCCTGTTCGTCGTTCCATTTCCTACGTTTTACTCTAATGGTTCGACCGCGGTCGTCGTGCTGGTTTTCGAGAAAATCGCGAAAAACCCCAATCGCTCCGAGGTAATTCGAAGCTACGATAGATTTAAGATTCCTTCGTACCGTAGTCCGACGAAAGTCTAAACTCGTCCAATCGACCAAACAACAATTGATCCCTGTTCGTCGTTCCATTGCCTACGTTTTACTCTAATGGTTCGGCCGCGGTCGTCGTGCTGGTTTTCCAGAAAATCGCGAAAAATTCCAATCGCTCCGAAATATTTCAAAGGCCCGACAAATTTCAGAGTCCTTCCGCACCGTAGTCCGAACACAAGTTCGTCCAATCGAGCAAACAACCATTGATCCCCGTTCGTCGTTTCATTGCCTACGTTTTACTCTAATGGTTCGACCGCGGTCGTCGTGCTGGTTTTCGAGAAAATCGCGAAAAACTCCAATCGCTCCGAAATATTTCAAAGTCCCGACAAATTTCAGAGTCCTTCCGCACCGTAGTCCGAACACAATTTCGTCCAATCGAGCAAACAACCATTGATCCCCGTTCGTCGTTTCATTGCCTACGTCTTACTCTAATGGTTCGACCGCGGTCGTCGTGCTGGTTTTCGAGAAAATCGCGAAAAACCCCAATCGCTCCGAGGTAATTCGAAGCTACGATAGATTTAAGATTCCTTCGTACCGTAGTCCGACGAAAGTCTAAACTCGTCCAATCGACCAAACAACAATTGGTCCCTGTTCGTCGTTCCATTGCCTACGTTTTACTCTAATGGTTCGACCGCGGTCGTCGTGCTGGTTTTCGAGAAAATCGCGAAAAACTCCAATCGCTCCGAAATATTTCAAAGTCCCGACAAATTTCAGAGTCCTTCCGCACCGTAGTCCGAACACAATTTCGTCCAATCGAGCAAACAATCATTGATCCCCGTTCGTCGTTCCATTGCCTACGTTTTACTCTAATGGTTCGACCGCGGTCGTCGTGCTGGTTTTCGAGAAAATCGCGAAAAATCCCAATCGCTCCGAGGTAATTCGAAGCTACGATAGATTTAAGATTCCTTCGTACCGTAGTCCGACGAAAGTCTAAACTCGTCCAATCGACCAAACAACAATTGATCCCTGTTCGTCGTTCCATTGCCTACGTTTTACTCTAATGGTTCGACCGCGGTCGTCGTGCTGGTTTTCGAGAAAATCGCGAAAAATTCCAATCGCTCCGAAATATTTCAAAGGCCCGACAAATTTCAGAGTCCTTCCGCACCGTAGTCCGAACACAAGTTCGTCCAATCGAGCAAACAACCATTGATCCCCGTTCGTCGTTTCATTGCCTACGTCTTACTCTAATGGTTCGACCGCGGTCGTCGTGCTGGTTTTCGAGAAAATCGCGAAAAACTACAATAGCTCCGAAATATTTCAAAGTCCCGACAAATTTCAGAGTCCTTCCGCACCGTAGTCCGAAGACAGGTTCGTCCAATCGAACAAACAACAATTGATCCCTATTCGTCGTCCCATTGCCTACGTTTTACTCTAATGGTTCGACCGCGATCGTCGTGCTGGTTTTCGAGAAAATCGCGAAAATTTCCAATCGCTCCGAAATATTTCAAAGTCCCGACAAATTTCAGAGACCTTCCGCACCGTAGTCCGAAGACAGGTTCGTCCAATCGAACAAACAACAATTGATCCCTGTTCGTCGTTCCATTTCCTACGTTTTACTCTAATGGTTCGACCGCGGTCGTCGTGCTGGTTTTCGAGAAAATCGCGAAAAATTCCAATCGCTCCGAAATATTTCAAAGTCCCGACAAATTTCAGAGTCCTTCCGCACCGTAGTCCGAACACAATTTCGTCCAATCGAGCAAACAATCATTGATCCCCGTTCGTCGTTCCATTGCCTACGTTTTACTCTAATGGTTCGACCGCGGTCGTCGTGCTGGTTTTCGAGAAAATCGCGAAAAACCCCAATCGCTCCGAGGTAATTCGAAGCTACGATAGATTTAAGATTCCTTCGTACCGTAGTCCGACGAAAGTCTAAACTCGTCCAATCGACCAAACAACAATTGATCCCTGTTCGTCGTTCCATTGCCTACGTTTTACTCTAATGGTTCGGCCGCGGTCGTCGTGCTGGTTTTCCAGAAAATCGCGAAAAATTCCAATCGCTCCGAAATATTTCAAAGGCCCGACAAATTTCAGAGTCCTTCCGCACCGTAGTCCGTACACAAGTTCGTCCAATCGAGCAAACAACCATTGATCCCCGTTCGTCGTTTCATTGCCTACGTTTTACTCTAATGGTTCGACCGCGGTCGTCGTGCTGGTTTTCGAGAAAATCGCGAAAAACTCCAATCGCTCCGAAATATTTCAAAGTCCCGACAAATTTCAGAGTCCTTCCGCACCGTAGTCCGAACACAAGTACGTCCAATCGAGCAAACAACCATTGATCCCCGTTCGTCGTTCCATTGCCTACGTTTTACTCTAATGGTTCGACCGCGGTCGTCGTGCTGGTTTTCGAGAAAATCGCGAAAAACCCCAATCGCTCCGAGGTAATTCGAAGCTACGAGAGATTTAAGATTCCTTCGTACCGTAGTCCGACGAAAGTCTAAACTCGCCCAATCGACCAAACAACAATTGATCCCTGTTCGTCGTTCCATTGCCTACGTTTTACTCTAATGGTTCGACCGCGGTCGTCGTGCTGGTTTTCGAGAAAATCGCGAAAAATTCCAATCGCTCCGAAATATTTCAAAGGCCCGACAAATTTCAGAGTCCTTCCGCACCGTAGTCCGAACACAAGTTCGTCCAATCGAGCAAACAACCATTGATCCCCGTTCGTCGTTTCATTGCCTACGTTTTACTCTAATGGTTCGACCGCGGTCGTCGTGCTGGTTTTTGAGAAAATCGCGAAAAACTACAATCGCTCCGAAATATTTCAAAGTCCCGACAAATTTCAGAGTCCTTCCGCACCGTAGTCCGAACACAATTTCGTCCAATCGAGCAAACAATCATTGATCCCCGTTCGTCGTTCCATTGCCTACGTTTTACTCTAATGGTTCGACCGCGGTCGTCGTGCTGGTTTTCGAGAAAATCGCGAAAAACCCCAATCGCTCCGAGGTAATTCGAAGCTACGATAGATTTAAGATTCCTTCGTACCGTAGTCCGACGAAAGTCTAAACTCGTCCAATCGACCAAACAACAATTGATCCCTGTTCGTCGTTCCATTGCCTACGTTTTACTCTAATGGTTCGGCCGCGGTCGTCGTGCTGGTTTTCGAGAAAATCGCGAAAAATTCCAATCGCTCCGAAATATTTCAAAGTCCCGACAAATTTCAGAGTCCTTCCGCACCGTAGTCCGAACACAAGTACGTCCAATCGAGCAAACAACCATTGATCCCCGTTCGTCGTTTCATTGCCTACGTTTTACTCTAATGGTTCGACCGCGGTCGTCGTGCTGGTTTTCGAGAAAATCGCGAAAAACTCCAATCGCTCCGAAATATTTCAAAGTCCCGACAAATTTCAGAGTCCTTCCGCACCGTAGTCCGAACACAATTTCGTCCAATCGAGCAAACAATCATTGATCCCCGTTCGTCGTTCCATTGCCTACGTTTTACTCTAATGGTTCGGCCGCGGTCGTCGTGCTGGTTTTCGAGAAAATCGCGAAAAATTCCAATCGCTCCGAAATATTTCAAAGGCCCGACAAATTTCAGAGTCCTTCCGCACCGTAGTCCGAAGACAGGTTCGTCTAATCGAACAAACAACAATTGATCCCTGTTCGCCGTTCCATTTCCTACGTTTTACTCTAATGGTTCGACCGCGGTCGTCGTGCTGGTTTTCGAGAAAATCGCGAAAAATTCCAATCGCTCCGAAATATTTCAAATTCCCGACAAATTTCAGAGTCCTTCCGCACCGTAGTCCGAACACAAGTACGTCCAATCGAGCAAACAACCATTGATCCCCGTTCGTCGTTTCATTGCCTACGTTTTACTCTAATGGTTCGACCGCGGTCGTCGTGCTGGTTTTCGAGAAAATCGCGAAAAACTCCAATCGCTCCGAAATATTTCAAAGTCCCGACAAATTTCAGAGCCCTTCCGCACCGTAGTCCGAACACAATTTCGTCCAATCGAGCAAACAACCATTGATCCCCGTTCGTCGTTTCATTGCCTACGTCTTACTCTAATGGTTCGACCGCGGTCGTCGTGCTGGTTTTCGAGAAAATCGCGAAAAACCCCAATCGCTCCGAGGTAATTCGAAGCTACGATAGATTTAAGATTCCTTCGTACCGTAGTCCGACGAAAGTCTAAACTCGTCCAATCGACCAAACAACAATTGGTCCCTGTTCGTCGTTCCATTGCCTACGTTTTACTCTAATGGTTCGACCGCGGTCGTCGTGCTGGTTTTCGAGAAAATCGCGAAAAACTCCAATCGCTCCGAAATATTTCAAAGTCCCGACAAATTTCAGAGTCCTTCCGCACCGTAGTCCGAACACAATTTCGTCCAATCGAGCAAACAATCATTGATCCCCGTTCGTCGTTCCATTGCCTACGTTTTACTCTAATGGTTCGACCGCCGTCGTCGTGCTGGTTTTCGAGAAAATCGCGAAAAATCCCAATCGCTCCGAGGTAATTCGAAGGAACGATAGATTTAAGATTCCTTCGTACCGTAGTCCGACGAAAGTCTAAACTCGTCCAATCGACCAAACAACAATTGATCCCTGTTCGTCGTTCCATTGCCTACGTTTTACTCTAATGGTTCGACCGCGGTCGTCGTGCTGGTTTTCGAGAAAATCGCGAAAAATTCCAATCGCTCCGAAATATTTCAAAGGCCCGACAAATTTCAGAGTCCTTCCGCACCGTAGTCCGAACACAAGTTCGTCCAATCGAGCAAACAACCATTGATCCCCGTTCGTCGTTTCATTGCCTACGTCTTACTCTAATGGTTCGACCGCGGTCGTCGTGCTGGTTTTCGAGAAAATCGCGAAAAACTACAATAGCTCCGAAATATTTCAAAGTCCCGACAAATTTCAGAGTCCTTCCGCACCGTAGTCCGAAGACAGGTTCGTCCAATCGAACAAACAACAATTGATCCCTATTCGTCGTCCCATTGCCTACGTTTTACTCTAATGGTTCGACCGCGATCGTCGTGCTGGTTTTCGAGAAAATCGCGAAAATTTCCAATCGCTCCGAAATATTTCAAAGTCCCGACAAATTTCAGAGTCCTTCCGCACCGTAGTCCGAACACAATTTCGTCCAATCGAGCAAACAATCATTGATCCCCGTTCGTCGTTCCATTGCCTACGTTTTACTCTAATGGTTCGACCGCGGTCGTCGTGCTGGTTTTCGAGAAAATCGCGAAAAACCCCAATCGCTCCGAGGTAATTCGAAGCTACGATAGATTTAAGATTCCTTCGTACCGTAGTCCGACGAAAGTCTAAACTCGTCCAATCGACCAAACAACAATTGATCCCTGTTCGTCGTTCCATTGCCTACGTTTTACTCTAATGGTTCGGCCGCGGTCGTCGTGCTGGTTTTCGAGAAAATCGCGAAAAATTCCAATCGCTCCGAAATATTTCAAAGGCCCGACAAATTTCAGAGTCCTTCCGCACCGTAGTCCGAACACAAGTTCGTCCAATCGAGCAAACAACCATTGATCCCCGTTCGTCGTTTCATTGCCTACGTTTAACTCTAATGGTTCGACCGCGGTCGTCGTGCTGGTTTTCGAGAAAATCGCGAAAAACTCCAATCGCTCCGAAATATTTCAAAGTCCCGACAAATTTCAGAGTCCTTCCGCACCGTAGTCCGAACACAAGTACGTCCAATCGAGCAAACAACCATTGATCCCCGTTCGTCGTTTCATTGCCTACGTTTTACTCTAATGGTTCGACCGCGGTCGTCGTGCTGGTTTTCGAGAAAATCGCGAAAAACTCCAATCGCTCCGAAATATTTCAAAGTCCCGACAAATTTCAGAGTCCTTCCGCACCGTAGTCCGAACACAATTTCGTCCAATCGAGCAAACAATCATTGATCCCCGTTCGTCGTTCCATTGCCTACGTTTTACTCTAATGGTTCGACCGCGGTCGTCGTGCTGGTTTTCGAGAAAATCGCGAAAAACCCCAATCGCTCCGAGGTAATTCGAAGCTACGAGAGATTTAAGATTCCTTCGTACCGTAGTCCGACGAAAGTCTAAACTCGTCCAATCGACCAAACAACAATTGATCCCTGTTCGTCGTTCCATTGCCTACGTTTTACTCTAATGGTTCGACCGCGGTCGTCGTGCTGGTTTTCGAGAAAATCGCGAAAAATTCCAATCGCTCCGAAATATTTCAAAGGCCCGACAAATTTCAGAGTCCTTCCGCACCGTAGTCCGAACACAAGTTCGTCCAATCGAGCAAACAACCATTGATCCCCGTTCGTCGTTTCATTGCCTACGTTTTACTCTAATGGTTCGACCGCGGTCGTCGTGCTGGTTTTCGAGAAAATCGCGAAAAACTACAATCGCTCCGAAATATTTCAAAGTCCCGACAAATTTCAGAGTCCTTCCGCACCGTAGTCCGAACACAAGTTCGTCCAATCGAGCAAACAACCATTGATCCCCGTTCGTCGTTTCATTGCCTACGTTTTACTCTAATGGTTCGACCGCGGTCGTCGTGCTGGTTTTCGAGAAAATCGCGAAAAACTCCAATCGCTCCGAAATATTTCAAAGTCCCGACAAATTTCAGAGTCCTTCCGCACCGTAGTCCGAACACAATTTCGTCCAATCGAGCAAACAATCATTGATCCCCGTTCGTCGTTCCATTGCCTACGTTTTACTCTAATGGTTCGACCGCGGTCGTCGTGCTGGTTTTCGAGAAAATCGCGAAAAACCCCAATCGCTCCGAGGTAATTCGAAGCTACGATAGATTTAAGATTCCTTCGTACCGTAGTCCGACGAAAGTCTAAACTCGTCCAATCGACCAAACAACAATTGATCCCTGTTCGTCGTTCCATTGCCTACGTTTTACTCTAATGGTTCGGCCGCGGTCGTCGTGCTGGTTTTCGAGAAAATCGCGAAAAATTACAATCGCTCCGAAATATTTCAAAGGCCCGACAAATTTCAGAGTCCTTCCGCACCGTAGTCCGAACACAAGTTCGTCCAATCGAGCAAACAACCATTGATCCCCGTTCGTCGTTTCATTGCCTACGTTTTACTCTAATGGTTCGACCGCGGTCGTCGTGCTGGTTTTCGAGAAAATCGCGAAAAACTCCAATCGCTCCGAAATATTTCAAAGTCCCGACAAATTTCAGTGTCCTTCCGCACCGTAGTCCGAAGACAGGTTCGTCCAATCGAACAAACAACAATTGATCCCTATTCGTCGTCCCATTGCCTACGTTTTACTCTAATGGTTCGACCGCGATCGTCGTGCTGGTTTTCGAGAAAATCGCGAAAAATTCCAATCGCTCCGAAATATTTCAAAGTCCCGACAAATTTCAGAGTCCTTCCGCACCGTAGTCCGAACACAAGTTCGTCCAATCGAGCAAACAACCATTGATCCCCGTTCGTCGTTTCATTGCCTACGTTTAACTCTAATGGTTCGACCGCGGTCGTCGTGCTGGTTTTCGAGAAAATCGCGAAAAACTCCAATCGCTCCGAAATATTTCAAAGTCCCGACAAATTTCAGAGTCCTTCCGCACCGTAGTCCGAACACAAGTACGTCCAATCGAGCAAACAACCATTGATCCCCGTTCGTCGTTTCATTGCCTACGTTTTACTCTAATGGTTCGACCGCGGTCGTCGTGCTGGTTTTCGAGAAAATCGCGAAAAACTCCAATCGCTCCGAAATATTTCAAAGTCCCGACAAATTTCAGAGTCCTTCCGCACCGTAGTCCGAACACAATTTCGTCCAATCGAGCAAACAATCATTGATCCCCGTTCGTCGTTCCATTGCCTACGTTTTACTCTAATGGTTCGACCGCGGTCGTCGTGCTGGTTTTCGAGAAAATCGCGAAAAACCCCAATCGCTCCGAGGTAATTCGAAGCTACGAGAGATTTAAGATTCCTTCGTACCGTAGTCCGACGAAAGTCTAAACTCGTCCAATCGACCAAACAACAATTGATCCCTGTTCGTCGTTCCATTGCCTACGTTTTACTCTAATGGTTCGACCGCGGTCGTCGTGCTGGTTTTCGAGAAAATCGCGAAAAATTCCAATCGCTCCGAAATATTTCAAAGGCCCGACAAATTTCAGAGTCCTTCCGCACCGTAGTCCGAACACAAGTTCGTCCAATCGAGCAAACAACCATTGATCCCCGTTCGTCGTTTCATTGCCTACGTTTTACTCTAATGGTTCGACCGCGGTCGTCGTGCTGGTTTTCGAGAAAATCGCGAAAAACTACAATCGCTCCGAAATATTTCAAAGTCCCGACAAATTTCAGAGTCCTTCCGCACCGTAGTCCGAACACAAGTTCGTCCAATCGAGCAAACAACCATTGATCCCCGTTCGTCGTTTCATTGCCTACGTTTTACTCTAATGGTTCGACCGCGGTCGTCGTGCTGGTTTTCGAGAAAATCGCGAAAAACTCCAATCGCTCCGAAATATTTCAAAGTCCCGACAAATTTCAGAGTCCTTCCGCACCGTAGTCCGAACACAATTTCGTCCAATCGAGCAAACAATCATTGATCCCCGTTCGTCGTTCCATTGCCTACGTTTTACTCTAATGGTTCGACCGCGGTCGTCGTGCTGGTTTTCGAGAAAATCGCGAAAAACCCCAATCGCTCCGAGGTAATTCGAAGCTACGATAGATTTAAGATTCCTTCGTACCGTAGTCCGACGAAAGTCTAAACTCGTCCAATCGACCAAACAACAATTGATCCCTGTTCGTCGTTCCATTGCCTACGTTTTACTCTAATGGTTCGGCCGCGGTCGTCGTGCTGGTTTTCGAGAAAATCGCGAAAAATTACAATCGCTCCGAAATATTTCAAAGGCCCGACAAATTTCAGAGTCCTTCCGCACCGTAGTCCGAACACAAGTTCGTCCAATCGAGCAAACAACCATTGATCCCCGTTCGTCGTTTCATTGCCTACGTTTTACTCTAATGGTTCGACCGCGGTCGTCGTGCTGGTTTTCGAGAAAATCGCGAAAAACTCCAATCGCTCCGAAATATTTCAAAGTCCCGACAAATTTCAGTGTCCTTCCGCACCGTAGTCCGAAGACAGGTTCGTCCAATCGAACAAACAACAATTGATCCCTATTCGTCGTCCCATTGCCTACGTTTTACTCTAATGGTTCGACCGCGATCGTCGTGCTGGTTTTCGAGAAAATCGCGAAAAATTCCAATCGCTCCGAAATATTTCAAAGTCCCGACAAATTTCAGAGTCCTTCCGCACCGTAGTCCGAAGACAGGTTCGTCCAATCGAACAAACAACAATTGATCCCTGTTCGTCGTTCCATTTCCTACGTTTTACTCTAATGGTTCGACCGCGGTCGTCGTGCTGGTTTTCGAGAAAATCGCGAAAAATTCCAATCGCTCCGAAATATTTCAAAGTCCCGACAAATTTCAGAGTCCTTCCGCACCGTACTCCGAACACAAGTACGTCCAATCGAGCAAACAACCATTGATCCCCGTTCGTCGTTTCATTGCCTACGTTTTACTCTAATGGTTCGACCGCGGTCGTCGTGCTGGTTTTCGAGAAAATCGCGAAAAACTCCAATCGCTCCGAAATATTTCAAAGTCCCGACAAATTTCAGAGTCCTTCCGCACCGTAGTCCGAACACAATTTCGTCCAATCGAGCAAACAATCATTGATCCCCGTTCGTCGTTCCATTGCCTACGTTTTACTCTAATGGTTCGACCGCGGTCGTCGTGCTGGTTTTCGAGAAAATCGCGAAAAACCCCAATCGCTCCGAGGTAATTCGAAGCTACGATAGATTTAAGATTCCTTCGTACCGTAGTCCGACGAAAGTCTAAACTCGTCCAATCGACCAAACAACAATTGATCCCTGTTCGTCGTTCCATTGCCTACGTTTTACTCTAATGGTTCGACCGCGGTCGTCGTGCTGGTTTTCGAGAAAATCGCGAAAAACTACAATCGCTCCGAAATATTTCAAAGTCCCGACAAATTTCAGAGTCCTTCCGCACCGTAGTCCGAACACAAGTTCGTCCAATCGAGCAAACAACCATTGATCCCCGTTCGTCGTTTCATTGCCTACGTTTTACTCTAATGGTTCGACCGCGTCGTCGTGCTGGTTTTCGAGAAAATCGCGAGAAACTCCAATCGCTCCGAAATATTTCAAAGTCCCGACAAATTTCAGAGTCCTTCCGCACCGTAGTCCGAACACAAGTTCGTCCAATCGAGCAAACAACCATTGATCCCCGTTCGTCGTTTCATTGCCTACGTCTTACTCTAATGGTTCGACCGCGGTCGTCGTGCTGGTTTTCGAGAAAATCGCGAAAAACTACAATAGCTCCGAAATATTTCAAAGTCCCGACAAATTTCAGAGTCCTTCCGCACCGTAGTCCGAACACAATTTCGTCCAATCGAGCAAACAACCATTGATCCCTATTCGTCGTCCCATTGCGTACGTTTTACTCTAATGGTTCGACCGCGATCGTCGTGCTGGTTTTCGAGAAAATCGCGAAAAATTCCAATCGCTCCGAAATATTTCAAAGTCCCGACAAATTTCAGAGTCCTTCCGCACCGTAGTCCGAAGACAGGTTCGTCCAATCGACCAAACAACAATTGATCCCTGTTCGTCGTTCCATTTCCTACGTTTTACTCTAATGGTTCGACCGCGGTCGTCGTGCTGGTTTTCGAGAAAATCGCGAAAAATTCCAATCGCTCCGAAATATTTCACAGTCCCGACAAATTTCAGAGTCCTTCCGCACCGTAGTCCGAACACAAGTTCGTCCAATCGAGCAAACAACCATTGATCCCCGTTCGTCGTTTCATTGCCTACGTCTTACTCTAATGGTTCGACCGCGGTCGTCGTGCTGGTTTTCGAGAAAATCGCGAAAAACCCCAATCGCTCCGAGGTAATTCGAAGCTACGATAGATTTAAGATTCCTTCGTACCGTAGTCCGACGAAAGTCTAAACTCGTCCAATCGACCAAACAACAATTGATCCCTGTTCGTCGTTCCATTGCCTACGTTTTACTCTAATGGTTCGACCGCGGTCGTCGTGCTGGTTTTCGAGAAAATCGCGAAAAACTACAATCGCTCCGAAATATTTCAAAGTCCCGACAAATTTCAGAGTCCTTCCGCACCGTAGTCCGAACACAAGTTCGTCCAATCGAGCAAACAACCATTGATCCCCGTTCGTCGTTTCATTGCCTACGTTTTACTCTAATGGTTCGACCGCGGTCGTCGTGCTGGTTTTCGAGAAAATCGCGAGAAACTCCAATCGCTCCGAAATATTTCAAAGTCCCGACAAATTTCAGAGTCCTTCCGCACCGTAGTCCGAACACAAGTTCGTCCAATCGAGCAAACAACCATTGATCCCCGTTCGTCGTTTCATTGCCTACGTCTTACTCTAATGGTTCGACCGCGGTCGTCGTGCTGGTTTTCGAGAAAATCGCGAAAAACTACAATAGCTCCGAAATATTTCAAAGTCCCGACAAATTTCAGAGTCCTTCCGCACCGTAGTCCGAACACAATTTCGTCCAATCGAGCAAACAACCATTGATCCCTATTCGTCGTCCCATTGCGTACGTTTTACTCTAATGGTTCGACCGCGGTCGTCGTGCTGGTTTTCGAGAAAATCGCGAAAAACTCCAATCGCTCCGAAATATTTCAAAGTCCCGACAAATTTCAGAGTCCTTCCGCACCGTAGTCCGAACACAATTTCGTCCAATCGAGCAAACAATCATTGATCCCCGTTCGTCGTTCCATTGCCTACGTTTTACTCTAATGGTTCGACCGCGGTCGTCGTGCTGGTTTTCGAGAAAATCGCGAAAAACCCCAATCGCTCCGAGGTAATTCGAAGCTACGATAGATTTAAGATTCCTTCGTACCGTAGTCCGACGAAAGTCTAAACTCGTCCAATCGACCAAACAACAATTGATCCCTGTTCGTCGTTCCATTGCCTACGTTTTACTCTAATGGTTCGACCGCGGTCGTCGTGCTGGTTTTCGAGAAAATCGCGAAAAACTACAATCGCTCCGAAATATTTCAAAGTCCCGACAAATTTCAGAGTCCTTCCGCACCGTAGTCCGAACACAAGTTCGTCCAATCGAGCAAACAACCATTGATCCCCGTTCGTCGTTTCATTGCCTACGTTTTACTCTAATGGTTCGACCGCGGTCGTCGTGCTGGTTTTCGAGAAAATCGCGAGAAACTCCAATCGCTCCGAAATATTTCAAAGTCCCGACAAATTTCAGAGTCCTTCCGCACCGTAGTCCGAACACAAGTTCGTCCAATCGAGCAAACAACCATTGATCCCCGTTCGTCGTTTCATTGCCTACGTCTTACTCTAATGGTTCGACCGCGGTCGTCGTGCTGGTTTTCGAGAAAATCGCGAA
This sequence comes from Andrena hattorfiana, assembly GCA_944738655.2. Taxonomy (NCBI): domain Eukaryota; kingdom Metazoa; phylum Arthropoda; class Insecta; order Hymenoptera; family Andrenidae; genus Andrena; species Andrena hattorfiana. The sequence goes on from OX122891.2 coordinate 20,342,705, forward strand.
AAACTACAATAGCTCCGAAATATTTCAAAGTCCCGACAAATTTCAGAGTCCTTCCGCACCGTAGTCCGAACACAATTTCGTCCAATCGAGCAAACAACCATTGATCCCTATTCGTCGTCCCATTGCGTACGTTTTACTCTAATGGTTCGACCGCGATCGTCGTGCTGGTTTTCGAGAAAATCGCGAAAAATTCCAATCGCTCCGAAATATTTCAAAGTCCCGACAAATTTCAGAGTCCTTCCGCACCGTAGTCCGAAGACAGGTTCGTCCAATCGACCAAACAACAATTGATCCCTGTTCGTCGTTCCATTTCCTACGTTTTACTCTAATGGTTCGACCGCGGTCGTCGTGCTGGTTTTCGAGAAAATCGCGAAAAATTCCAATCGCTCCGAAATATTTCACAGTCCCGACAAATTTCAGAGTCCTTCCGCACCGTAGTCCGAACACAAGTTCGTCCAATCGAGCAAACAACCATTGATCCCCGTTCGTCGTTTCATTGCCTACGTTTTACTCTAATGGTTCGACCGCGGTCGTCGTGCTGGTTTTCGAGAAAATCGCGAAAAACCCCAATCGCTCCGAGGTAATTCGAAGCTACGATAGATATAAGATTCCTTCGTACCGTAGTCCGACGAAAGTCTAAACTCGTCCAATCGACCAAACAACAATTGATCCCCGTTCGTCGTTTCATTGCCTACGTTTTCCTCTAATGGTTCGACCGCGGTCGTAATGCTGGTTTTCGAGAAAATCGCGAAAAATTCCAATCGCTCCGAAATATTTCAATGGTCCGACAAATTTCAGAGTCCTTCCGCACCGTAGTCCGAACACAAGTACGTCCAATCGAGCAAACAACCATTGATCCCCGTTCGTCGTTCCATTGCCTACGTTTTACTCTAATGGTTCGACCGCGGTCGTCGTGCTGGTTTTCGAGAAAATCGCGAAAAACCCCAATCGCTCCGAGGTAATTCGAAGCTACGATAGATATAAGATTCCTTCGTACCGTAGTCCGACGAAAGTCTAAACTCGTCCAATCGACCAAACAACAATTGATCCCTGTTCGCCGCTCCATTGCCTACGTTTTACTCTAATGGTTCGACCGCGGTCGTCGTGCTGGTTTTCGAGAAAATCGCGAAAAACTACAATCGCTCCGAAATATTTCAAAGTCCCGACAAATTTCAGAGTCCTTCCGCACCGTAGTCCGAACACAAGTTCGTACAATCGAGCAAACAACCATTGATCCCCGTTCGTCGTTTCATTGCCTACGTTTTACTCTAATGGTTCGACCGCGGTCGTCGTGCTGGTTTTCGAGAAAATCGCGAAAAACTCCAATCGCTCCGAAATATTTCAAAGTCCCGACAAATTTCAGAGTCCTTCCGCACCGTAGTCCGAACACAAGTTCGTCCAATCGAGCAAACAACCATTGAATTCCGTTCGTCGTTTCATTGCCTACGTCTTACTCTAATGGTTCGACCGCGGTCGTCGTGCTGGTTTTCGAGAAAATCGCGAAAAACTACAATAGCTCCGAAATATTTCAAAGTCCCGACAAATTTCAGAGTCCTTCCGCACCGTAGTCCGAACACAAGTTCGTCCAATCGAGCAAACAACCATTGATCCCCGTTCGTCGTTTCATTGCCTACGTTTTCCTCTAATGGTTCGACCGCGGTCGTCGTGCTGGTTTTCGAGAAAATCGCGAAAAATTCCAATCGCTCCGAAATATTTCAAAGGCCCGACAAATTTCAGAGTCCTTCCGCACCGTAGTCCGAACACAAGTACGTCCAATCGAGCAAACAACCATTGATCCCCGTTCGTCGTTCCATTGCCTACGTTTTACTCTAATGGTTCGACCGCGGTCGTCGTGCTGGTTTTCGAGAAAATCGCGAAAAACCCCAATCGCTCCGAGGTAATTCGAAGCTACGATAGATATAAGATTCCTTCGTACCGTAGTCCGACGAAAGTCTAAACTCGTCCAATCCACCAAACAACAATTGATCCCTGTTCGCCGCTCCATTGCCTACGTTTTACTCTAATGGTTCGACCGCGGTCGTCGTGCTGGTTTTCCAGAAAATCGCGAAAAATTCCAATCGCTCCGAAATATTTCAAAGTCCCGACAAATTTCAGAGTCCTTCCGCACCGTAGTCCGAACACAAGTACGTCCAATCGAGCAAACAACCATTGATCCCCGTTCGTCGTTTCATTGCCTACGTTTTACTCTAATGGTTCGACCGCGGTCGTCGTGCTGGTTTTCGAGAAAATCGCGAAAAACCCCAATCGCTCCGAGGTAATTCGAAGCTACGATAGATTTAAGATTCCGTCGTACCGTAGTCCGACGAAAGTCTAAACTTGTCCAATCGACCAAACAACAATTGATCCCTGTTCGTCGTTCCATTGCCTACGTTTTACTCTAATGGTTCGACCGCGGTCGTCGTGCTGGTTTTCGAGAAAATCGCGAAAAATTCCAATCGCTCCGAAATATTTCAAAGGCCCGACAAATTTCAGAGTCCTTCCGCACCGTAGTCCGAACACAAGTTCGTCCAATCGAGCAAACAACCATTGATCCCCGTTCGTCGTTTCATTGCCTACGTTTTACTCTAATGGTTCGACCGCGGTCGTCGTGCTGGTTTTCGAGAAAATCGCGAAAAACTACAATCGCTCCGAAATATTTCAAAGTCCCGACAAATTTCAGAGTCCTTCCGCACCGTAGTCCGAACACAAGTTCGTCCAATCGAGCAAACAACCATTGATCCCCGTTCGTCGTTTCATTGCCTACGTTTTACTCTAATGGTTCGACCGCGGTCGTCGTGCTGGTTTTCGAGAAAATCGCGAAAAACTCCAATCGCTCCGAAATATTTCAAAGTCCCGACAAATTTCAGAGTCCTTCCGCACCGTAGTCCGAACACAATTTCGTCCAATCGAGCAAACAATCATTGATCCCCGTTCGTCGTTCCATTGCCTACGTTTTACTCTAATGGTTCGACCGCGGTCGTCGTGCTGGTTTTCGAGAAAATCGCGAAAAACCCCAATCGCTCCGAGGTAATTCGAAGCTACGATAGATTTAAGATTCCTTCGTACCGTAGTCCGACGAAAGTCTAAACTCGTCCAATCGACCAAACAACAATTGATCCCTGTTCGTCGTTCCATTGCCTACGTTTTACTCTAATGGTTCGGCCGCGGTCGTCGTGCTGGTTTTCGAGAAAATCGCGAAAAATTCCAATCGCTCCGAAATATTTCAAAGGCCCGACAAATTTCAGAGTCCTTCCGCACCGTAGTCCGAACACAAGTTCGTCCAATCGAGCAAACAACCATTGATCCCCGTTCGTCGTTTCATTGCCTACGTTTTACTCTAATGGTTCGACCGCGGTCGTCGTGCTGGTTTTCGAGAAAATCGCGAAAAACTCCAATCGCTCCGAAATATTTCAAAGTCCCGACAAATTTCAGTGTCCTTCCGCACCGTAGTCCGAAGACAGGTTCGTCCAATCGAACAAACAACAATTGATCCCTATTCGTCGTCCCATTGCCTACGTTTTACTCTAATGGTTCGACCGCGATCGTCGTGCTGGTTTTCGAGAAAATCGCGAAAAATTCCAATCGCTCCGAAATATTTCAAAGTCCCGACAAATTTCAGAGTCCTTCCGCACCGTAGTCCGAAGACAGGTTCGTCCAATCGAACAAACAACAATTGATCCCTGTTCGTCGTTCCATTTCCTACGTTTTACTCTAATGGTTCGACCGCGGTCGTCGTGCTGGTTTTCGAGAAAATCGCGAAAAATTCCAATCGCTCCGAAATATTTCAAAGTCCCGACAAATTTCAGAGTCCTTCCGCACCGTACTCCGAACACAAGTACGTCCAATCGAGCAAACAACCATTGATCCCCGTTCGTCGTTTCATTGCCTACGTTTTACTCTAATGGTTCGACCGCGGTCGTCGTGCTGGTTTTCGAGAAAATCGCGAAAAACTCCAATCGCTCCGAAATATTTCAAAGTCCCGACAAATTTCAGAGTCCTTCCGCACCGTAGTCCGAACACAATTTCGTCCAATCGAGCAAACAATCATTGATCCCCGTTCGTCGTTCCATTGCCTACGTTTTACTCTAATGGTTCGACCGCGGTCGTCGTGCTGGTTTTCGAGAAAATCGCGAAAAACCCCAATCGCTCCGAGGTAATTCGAAGCTACGATAGATTTAAGATTCCTTCGTACCGTAGTCCGACGAAAGTCTAAACTCGTCCAATCGACCAAACAACAATTGATCCCTGTTCGTCGTTCCATTGCCTACGTTTTACTCTAATGGTTCGACCGCGGTCGTCGTGCTGGTTTTCGAGAAAATCGCGAAAAACTACAATCGCTCCGAAATATTTCAAAGTCCCGACAAATTTCAGAGTCCTTCCGCACCGTAGTCCGAACACAAGTTCGTCCAATCGAGCAAACAACCATTGATCCCCGTTCGTCGTTTCATTGCCTACGTTTTACTCTAATGGTTCGACCGCGGTCGTCGTGCTGGTTTTCGAGAAAATCGCGAGAAACTCCAATCGCTCCGAAATATTTCAAAGTCCCGACAAATTTCAGAGTCCTTCCGCACCGTAGTCCGAACACAAGTTCGTCCAATCGAGCAAACAACCATTGATCCCCGTTCGTCGTTTCATTGCCTACGTCTTACTCTAATGGTTCGACCGCGGTCGTCGTGCTGGTTTTCGAGAAAATCGCGAAAAACTACAATAGCTCCGAAATATTTCAAAGTCCCGACAAATTTCAGAGTCCTTCCGCACCGTAGTCCGAACACAATTTCGTCCAATCGAGCAAACAACCATTGATCCCTATTCGTCGTCCCATTGCGTACGTTTTACTCTAATGGTTCGACCGCGATCGTCGTGCTGGTTTTCGAGAAAATCGCGAAAAATTCCAATCGCTCCGAAATATTTCAAAGTCCCGACAAATTTCAGAGTCCTTCCGCACCGTAGTCCGAAGACAGGTTCGTCCAATCGACCAAACAACAATTGATCCCTGTTCGTCGTTCCATTTCCTACGTTTTACTCTAATGGTTCGACCGCGGTCGTCGTGCTGGTTTTCGAGAAAATCGCGAAAAATTCCAATCGCTCCGAAATATTTCACAGTCCCGACAAATTTCAGAGTCCTTCCGCACCGTAGTCCGAACACAAGTTCGTCCAATCGAGCAAACAACCATTGATCCCCGTTCGTCGTTTCATTGCCTACGTTTTACTCTAATGGTTCGACCGCGGTCGTCGTGCTGGTTTTCGAGAAAATCGCGAAAAACCCCAATCGCTCCGAGGTAATTCGAAGCTACGATAGATATAAGATTCCTTCGTACCGTAGTCCGACGAAAGTCTAAACTCGTCCAATCGACCAAACAACAATTGATCCCTGTTCGCCGCTCCATTGCCTACGTTTTACTCTAATGGTTCGACCGCGGTCGTCGTGCTGGTTTTCGAGAAAATCGCGAAAAATTCCAATCGCTCCGAAATATTTCAAAGTCCCGACAAATTTCAGAGTCCTTCCGCACCGTAGTCCGAACACAAGTTCGTCCAATCGAGCAAACAACCATTGATCCCCGTTCGTCGTTTCATTGCCTACGTTTTCCTCTAATGGTTCGACCGCGGTCGTAATGCTGGTTTTCGAGAAAATCGCGAAAAATTCCAATCGCTCCGAAATATTTCAATGGTCCGACAAATTTCAGAGTCCTTCCGCACCGTAGTCCGAACACAAGTACGTCCAATCGAGCAAACAACCATTGATCCCCGTTCGTCGTTCCATTGCCTACGTTTTACTCTAATGGTTCGACCGCGGTCGTCGTGCTGGTTTTCGAGAAAATCGCGAAAAACCCCAATCGCTCCGAGGTAATTCGAAGCTACGATAGATATAAGATTCCTTCGTACCGTAGTCCGACGAAAGTCTAAACTCGTCCAATCGACCAAACAACAATTGATCCCTGTTCGCCGCTCCATTGCCTACGTTTTACTCTAATGGTTCGACCGCGGTCGTCGTGCTGGTTTTCGAGAAAATCGCGAAAAACTACAATCGCTCCGAAATATTTCAAAGTCCCGACAAATTTCAGAGTCCTTCCGCACCGTAGTCCGAACACAAGTTCGTACAATCGAGCAAACAACCATTGATCCCCGTTCGTCGTTTCATTGCCTACGTTTTACTCTAATGGTTCGACCGCGGTCGTCGTGCTGGTTTTCGAGAAAATCGCGAAAAACTCCAATCGCTCCGAAATATTTCAAAGTCCCGACAAATTTCAGAGTCCTTCCGCACCGTAGTCCGAACACAAGTTCGTCCAATCGAGCAAACAACCATTGAATTCCGTTCGTCGTTTCATTGCCTACGTCTTACTCTAATGGTTCGACCGCGGTCGTCGTGCTGGTTTTCGAGAAAATCGCGAAAAACCCCAATCGCTCCGAGGTAATTCGAAGCTACGATAGATATAAGATTCCTTCGTACCGTAGTCCGACGAAAGTCTAAACTCGTCCAATCCACCAAACAACAATTGATCCCTGTTCGCCGCTCCATTGCCTACGTTTTACTCTAATGGTTCGACCGCGGTCGTCGTGCTGGTTTTCCAGAAAATCGCGAAAAATTCCAATCGCTCCGAAATATTTCAAAGTCCCGACAAATTTCAGAGTCCTTCCGCACCGTAGTCCGAACACATGTACGTCCAATCGAGCAAACAACCATTGATCCCCGTTCGTCGTTTCATTGCCTACGTTTTACTCTAATGGTTCGACCGCGGTCGTCGTGCTGGTTTTCGAGAAAATCGCGAAAAACTCCAATCGCTCCGAAATATTTCAAAGTCCCGACAAATTTCAGAGTCCTTCCGCACCGTAGTCCGAACACAATTTCGTCCAATCGAGCAAACAATCATTGATCCCCGTTCGTCGTTCCATTGCCTACGTTTTACTCTAATGGTTCGACCGCGGTCGTCGTGCTGGTTTTCGAGAAAATCGCGAAAAACCCCAATCGCTCCGAGGTAATTCGAAGCTACGATAGATTTAAGATTCCTTCGTACCGTAGTCCGACGAAAGTCTAAACTTGTCCAATCGACCAAACAACAATTGATCCCTGTTCGTCGTTCCATTGCCTACGTTTTACTCTAATGGTTCGACCGCGGTCGTCGTGCTGGTTTTCGAGAAAATCGCGAAAAATTCCAATCGCTCCGAAATATTTCAAAGGCCCGACAAATTTCAGAGTCCTTCCGCACCGTAGTCCGAACACAAGTTCGTCCAATCGAGCAAACAACCATTGATCCCCGTTCGTCGTTTCATTGCCTACGTTTTACTCTAATGGTTCGACCGCGATCGTCGTGCTGGTTTTCGAGAAAATCGCGAAAAATTCCAATCGCTCCGAAATATTTCAAAGTCCCGACAAATTTCAGAGTCCTTCCGCACCGTAGTCCGAACACAAGTACGTCCAATCGAGCAAACAGCCATTGATCCCCGTTCGTCGTTCCATTGCCTACGTTTTACTCTAATGGTTCGACCGCGGTCGTCGTGCTGGTTTTCGAGAAAATCGCGAAAAACCCCAATCGCTCCGAGGTAATTCGAAGCTACGATAGATATAAGATTCCTTCGTACCGTAGTCCGACGAAAGTCTAAACTCGTCCAATCGACCAAACAACAATTGATCCCTGTTCGCCGCTCCATTGCCTACGTTTTACTCTAATGGTTCGACCGCGGTCGTCGTGCTGGTTTTCGAGAAAATCGCGAAAAACTACAATCGCTCCGAAATATTTCAAAGTCCCGACAAATTTCAGAGTCCTTCCGCACCGTAGTCCGAACACAAGTTCGTACAATCGAGCAAGCAACCATTGATCCCCGTTCGTCGTCCCATTGCCTACGTTTTACTCTAATGGTTCGACCGCGATCGTCGTGCTGGTTTTCGAGAAAATCGCGAAAAATTCCAATCGCTCCGAAATATTTCAAAGTCCCGACAAATTTCAGAGTCCTTCCGCACCGTAGTCCGAACACAAGTACGTCCAATCGAGCAAACAACCATTGATCCCCGTTCGCCGTTTCATTGCCTACGTCTTACTCTAATGGTTCGACCGCGGTCGTCGTGCTGGTTTTCGAGAAAATCGCGAAAAACTACAATAGCTCCGAAATATTTCAAAGTCCCGACAAATTTCAGAGTCCTTCCGCACCGTAGTCCGAACACAAGTTCGTCCAATCGAGCAAACAACCATTGATCCCCGTTCGTCGTTTCATTGCCTACGTTTTCCTCTAATGGTTCGACCGCGGTCGTCGTGCTGGTTTTCGAGAAAATCGCGAAAAATTCCAATCGCTCCGAAATATTTCAAAGGCCCGACAAATTTCAGAGTCCTTCCGCACCGTAGTCCGAACACAAGTACGTCCAATCGAGCAAACAACCATTGATCCCCGTTCGTCGTTCCATTGCCTACGTTTTACTCTAATGGTTCGACCGCGGTCGTCGTGCTGGTTTTCGAGAAAATCGCGAAAAACCCCAATCGCTCCGAGGTAATTCGAAGCTACGATAGATATAAGATTCCTTCGTACCGTAGTCCGACGAAAGTCTAAACTCGTCCAATCCACCAAACAACAATTGATCCCTGTTCGCCGCTCCATTGCCTACGTTTTACTCTAATGGTTCGACCGCGGTCGTCGTGCTGGTTTTCCAGAAAATCGCGAAAAATTCCAATCGCTCCGAAATATTTCAAAGTCCCGACAAATTTCAGAGTCCTTCCGCACCGTAGTCCGAACACATGTACATCCAATCGAGCAAACAACCATTGATCCCCGTTCGTCGTTTCATTGCCTACGTTTTACTCTAATGGTTCGACCGCGGTCGTCGTGCTGGTTTTCGAGAAAATCGCGAAAAACTCCAATCGCTCCGAAATATTTCAAAGTCCCGACAAATTTCAGAGTCCTTCCGCACCGTAGTCCGAACACAATTTCGTCCAATCGAGCAAACAATCATTGATCCCCGTTCGTCGTTCCATTGCCTACGTTTTACTCTAATGGTTCGACCGCGGTCGTCGTGCTGGTTTTCGAGAAAATCGCGAAAAACCCCAATCGCTCCGAGGTAATTCGAAGCTACGATAGATTTAAGATTCCTTCGTACCGTAGTCCGACGAAAGTCTAAACTTGTCCAATCGACCAAACAACAATTGATCCCTGTTCGTCGTTCCATTGCCTACGTTTTACTCTAATGGTTCGACCGCGGTCGTCGTGCTGGTTTTCGAGAAAATCGCGAAAAATTCCAATCGCTCCGAAATATTTCAAAGGCCCGACAAATTTCAGAGTCCTTCCGCACCGTAGTCCGAACACAAGTTCGTCCAATCGAGCAAACAACCATTGATCCCCGTTCGTCGTTTCATTGCCTACGTTTTACTCTAATGGTTCGACCGCGATCGTCGTGCTGGTTTTCGAGAAAATCGCGAAAAATTCCAATCGCTCCGAAATATTTCAAAGTCCCGACAAATTTCAGAGTCCTTCCGCACCGTAGTCCGAACACAAGTACGTCCAATCGAGCAAACAGCCATTGATCCCCGTTCGTCGTTCCATTGCCTACGTTTTACTCTAATGGTTCGACCGCGGTCGTCGTGCTGGTTTTCGAGAAAATCGCGAAAAACCCCAATCGCTCCGAGGTAATTCGAAGCTACGATAGATATAAGATTCCTTCGTACCGTAGTCCGACGAAAGTCTAAACTCGTCCAATCGACCAAACAACAATTGATCCCTGTTCGCCGCTCCATTGCCTACGTTTTACTCTAATGGTTCGACCGCGGTCGTCGTGCTGGTTTTCGAGAAAATCGCGAAAAACTACAATCGCTCCGAAATATTTCAAAGTCCCGACAAATTTCAGAGTCCTTCCGCACCGTAGTCCGAACACAAGTTCGTACAATCGAGCAAGCAACCATTGATCCCCGTTCGTCGTCCCATTGCCTACGTTTTACTCTAATGGTTCGACCGCGATCGTCGTGCTGGTTTTCGAGAAAATCGCGAAAAATTCCAATCGCTCCGAAATATTTCAAAGTCCCGACAAATTTCAGAGTCCTTCCGCACCGTAGTCCGAACACAAGTACGTCCAATCGAGCAAACAACCATTGATCCCCGTTCGCCGTTTCATTGCCTACGTCTTACTCTAATGGTTCGACCGCGGTCGTCGTGCTGGTTTTCGAGAAAATCGCGAAAAACTCCAATCGCTCCGAAATATTTCAAAGTCCCGACAAATTTCAGAGTACTTCCGCACCGTAGTCCGAACACAATTTCGTCCAATCGAGCGAACAATCATTGATCCCCGTTCGTCGTTCCATTGCCTACGTTTTACTCTTATGGTTCGACCGCGGTCGTCGTGCTGGTTTTCGAGAAAATCGCGAAAAACCCCAATCGCTCCGAGGTAATTCGAAGCTACGATAGATATAAGATTCCTTCGTACCGTAGTCCGACGAAAGTCTAAACTCGTCCAATCGACCAAACAACAATTGATCCCTGTTCGCCGCTCCATTGCCTACGTTTTACTCTAATGGTTCGACCGCGGTCGTCGTGCTGGTTTTCGAGAAAATCGCGAAAAATTCCAATCGCTCCGAAATATTTCAAAGTCCCGACAAATTTCAGAGTCCTTCCGCACCGTAGTCCGAACACAAGTTCGTCCAATCGAGCAAACAACCATTGATCCCCGTTCGTCGTTTCATTGCCTACGTTTTCCTCTAATGGTTCCACCGCGGTCGTCGTGCTGGTTTTCGAGAAAATCGCGAAAAATTCCAATCGCTCCGAAATATTTCAAAGGCCCGACAAATTTCAGAGTCCTTCCGCACCGTAGTCCGAACACAAGTACGTCCAATCGAGCAAACAACCATTGATCCCCGTTCGTCGTTCCATTGCCTACGTTTTACTCTAATGGTTCGACCGCGGTCGTCGTGCTGGTTTTCGAGAAAATCGCGAAAAACCCCAATCGCTCCGAGGTAATTCGAAGCTACGATAGATATAAGATTCCTTCGTACCGTAGTCCGACGAAAGTCTAAACTCGTCCAATCCACCAAACAACAATTGATCCCTGTTCGCCGCTCCATTGCCTACGTTTTACTCTAATGGTTCGACCGCGGTCGTCGTGCTGGTTTTCCAGAAAATCGCGAAAAATTCCAATCGCTCCGAAATATTTCAAAGTCCCGACAAATTTCAGAGTCCTTCCGCACCGTAGTCCGAACACAAGTACGTCCAATCGAGCAAACAACCATTGATCCCTGTTCGTCGTTTCATTGCCTACGTTTTACTCAAATGGTTCGACCGCGGTCGTCGTGCTGGTTTTCGAGAAAATCGCGAAAAACTCCAATCGCTCCGAAATATTTCAAAGTCCCGACAAATTTCAGAGTCCTTCCGCACCGTAGTCCGAACACAATTTCGTCCAATCGAGCAAACAATCATTGATCCCCGTTCGTCGTTCCATTGCCTACGTTTTACTCTAATGGTTCGACCGCGGTCGTCGTGCTGGTTTTCGAGAAAATCGCGAAAAACCCCAATCGCTCCGAGGTAATTCGAAGCTACGATAGATTTAAGATTCCTTCGTACTGTAGTCCGACGAAAGTCTAAACTCGTCCAATCGACCAAACAACAATTGATCCCTGTTCGCCGCTCCATTGCCTACGTTTTACTCTAATGGTTCGACCGCGGTCGTCGTGCTGGTTTTCGAGAAAATCGCGAAAAATTCCAATCGCTCCGAAATATTTCAAAGTCCCGACAAATTTCAGAGTCCTTCCGCACCGTAGTCCGAACACATGTACGTCCAATCGAGCAAACAACCATTGATCCCCGTTCGTCGTTTCATTGCCTACGTTTTACTCTAATGGTTCGACCGCGGTCGTCGTGCTGGTTTTCGAGAAAATCGCGAAAAACTCCAATCGCTCCGAAATATTTCAAAGTCCCGACAAATTTCAGAGTCCTTCCGCACCGTAGTCCGAACACAATTTCGTCCAATCGAGCAAACAACCATTGATCCCTATTCGTCGTCCCATTGCCTACGTTTTACTCTAATGGTTCGACCGCGATCGTCGTGCTGGTTTTCGAGAAAATCGCGAAAAATTCCAATCGCTCCGAAATATTTCAAAGTCCCGACAAATTTCAGAGTCCTTCCGCACCGTAGTCCGAACACAAGTTCGTCCAATCGAGCAAACAACCATTGATCCCCGTTCGTCGTTTCATTGCCTACGTCTTACTCTAATGGTTCGACCGCGGTCGTCGTGCTGGTTTTCGAGAAAATCGCGAAAAACTACAATAGCTCCGAAATATTTCAAAGTCCCGACAAATTTCAGAGTCCTTCCGCACCGTAGTCCGAACACAATTTCGTCCAATCGAGCAAACAACCATTGATCCCTATTCGTCGTCCCATTGCCTACGTTTTACTCTAATGGTTCGACCGCGATCGTCGTGCTGGTTTTCGAGAAAATCGCGAAAAATTCCAATCGCTCCGAAATATTTCAAAGTCCCGACAAATTTCAGAGTCCTTCCGCACCGTAGTCCGAACACAATTTCGTCCAATCGAGCAAACAATCATTGATCCCCGTTCGTCGTTCCATTGCCTACGTTTTACTCTAATGGTTCGACCGCGGTCGTCGTGCTGGTTTTCGAGAAAATCGCGAAAAACCCCAATCGCTCCGAGGTAATTCGAAGCTACGATAGATTTAAGATTCCTTCGTACCGTAGTCCGACGAAAGTCTAAACTCGTCCAATCGACCAAACAACAATTGATCCCTGTTCGTCGTTCCATTGCCTACGTTTTACTCTAATGGTTCGGCCGCGGTCGTCGTGCTGGTTTTCGAGAAAATCGCGAAAAATTCCAATCGCTCCGAAATATTTCAAAGGCCCGACAAATTTCAGAGTCCTTCCGCACCGTAGTCCGAACACAAGTTCGTCCAATCGAGCAAACAACCATTGATCCCCGTTCGTCGTTTCATTGCCTACGTTTTACTCTAATGGTTCGACCGCGGTCGTCGTGCTGGTTTTCGAGAAAATCGCGAAAAACTACAATCGCTCCGAAATATTTCAAAGTCCCGACAAATTTCAGAGTCCTTCCGCACCGTAGTCCGAACACAATTTCGTCCAATCGAGCAAACAACCATTGATCCCTATTCGTCGTCCCATTGCCTACGTTTTACTCTAATGGTTCGACCGCGATTGTCGTGCTGGTTTTCGAGAAAATCGCGAAAAATTCCAATCGCTCCGAAATATTTCAAAGTCCCGACAAATTTCAGAGTCCTTCCGCACCGTAGTCCGAACACAAGTACGTCCAATCGAGCAAACAACCATTGATCCCCGTTCGCCGCTCCATTGCCTACGTTTTACTCTAATGGTTCGACCGCGGTCGTCGTGCTGGTTTTCCAGAAAATCGCGAAAAATTCCAATCGCTCCGAAATATTTCAAAGTCCCGACAAATTTCAGAGTCCTTCCGCACCGTAGTCCGAACACAAGTACGTCCAATCGAGCAAACAACCATTGATCCCTGTTCGTCGTTTCATTGCCTACGTTTTACTCTAATGGTTCGACCGCGGTCGTCGTGCTGGTTTTCGAGAAAATCGCGAAAAACCCCAATCGCTCCGAGGTAATTCGAAGCTACGATAGATTTAAGATTCCTTCGTACTGTAGTCCGACGAAAGTCTAAACTCGTCCAATCGACCAAACAACAATTGATCCCTGTTCGCCGCTCCATTGCCTACGTTTTACTCTAATGGTTCGACCGCGGTCGTCGTGCTGGTTTTCGAGAAAATCGCGAAAAATTCCAATCGCTCCGAAATATTTCAAAGTCCCGACAAATTTCAGAGTCCTTCCGCACCGTAGTCCGAACACAAGTTCGTCCAATCGAGCAAACAACCATTGATCCCCGTTCGTCGTTTCATTGCCTACGTCTTACTCTAATGGTTCGACCGCGGTCGTCGTGCTGGTTTTCGAGAAAATCGCGAAAAACTACAATAGCTCCGAAATATTTCAAAGTCCCGACAAATTTCAGAGTCCTTCCGCACCGTAGTCCGAACACAATTTCGTCCAATCGAGCAAACAACCATTGATCCCTATTCGTCGTCCCATTGCCTACGTTTTACTCTAATGGTTCGACCGCGATCGTCGTGCTGGTTTTCGAGAAAATCGCGAAAAATTCCAATCGCTCCGAAATATTTCAAAGTCCCGACAAATTTCAGAGTCCTTCCGCACCGTAGTCCGAACACAATTTCGTCCAATCGAGCAAACAATCATTGATCCCCGTTCGTCGTTCCATTGCCTACGTTTTACTCTAATGGTTCGACCGCGGTCGTCGTGCTGGTTTTCGAGAAAATCGCGAAAAACCCCAATCGCTCCGAGGTAATTCGAAGCTACGATAGATTTAAGATTCCTTCGTACCGTAGTCCGACGAAAGTCTAAACTTGTCCAATCGACCAAACAACAATTGATCCCTGTTCGTCGTTCCATTGCCTACGTTTTACTCTAATGGTTCGACCGCGGTCGTCGTGCTGGTTTTCGAGAAAATCGCGAAAAATTCCAATCGCTCCGAAATATTTCAAAGGCCCGACAAATTTCAGAGTCCTTCCGCACCGTAGTCCGAACACAAGTTCGTCCAATCGAGCAAACAACCATTGATCCCCGTTCGTCGTTTCATTGCCTACGTTTTACTCTAATGGTTCGACCGCGATCGTCGTGCTGGTTTTCGAGAAAATCGCGAAAAATTCCAATCGCTCCGAAATATTTCAAAGTCCCGACAAATTTCAGAGTCCTTCCGCACCGTAGTCCGAACACAAGTACGTCCAATCGAGCAAACAGCCATTGATCCCCGTTCGTCGTTCCATTGCCTACGTTTTACTCTAATGGTTCGACCGCGGTCGTCGTGCTGGTTTTCGAGAAAATCGCGAAAAACCCCAATCGCTCCGAGGTAATTCGAAGCTACGATAGATATAAGATTCCTTCGTACCGTAGTCCGACGAAAGTCTAAACTCGTCCAATCGACCAAACAACAATTGATCCCTGTTCGCCGCTCCATTGCCTACGTTTTACTCTAATGGTTCGACCGCGGTCGTCGTGCTGGTTTTCGAGAAAATCGCGAAAAACTACAATCGCTCCGAAATATTTCAAAGTCCCGACAAATTTCAGAGTCCTTCCGCACCGTAGTCCGAACACAAGTTCGTACAATCGAGCAAGCAACCATTGATCCCCGTTCGTCGTCCCATTGCCTACGTTTTACTCTAATGGTTCGACCGCGATCGTCGTGCTGGTTTTCGAGAAAATCGCGAAAAATTCCAATCGCTCCGAAATATTTCAAAGTCCCGACAAATTTCAGAGTCCTTCCGCACCGTAGTCCGAACACAAGTACGTCCAATCGAGCAAACAACCATTGATCCCCGTTCGCCGTTTCATTGCCTACGTCTTACTCTAATGGTTCGACCGCGGTCGTCGTGCTGGTTTTCGAGAAAATCGCGAAAAACTCCAATCGCTCCGAAATATTTCAAAGTCCCGACAAATTTCAGAGTCCTTCCGCACCGTAGTCCGAACACAATTTCGTCCAATCGAGCGAACAATCATTGATCCCCGTTCGTCGTTCCATTGCCTACGTTTTACTCTTATGGTTCGACCGCGGTCGTCGTGCTGGTTTTCGAGAAAATCGCGAAAAACCCCAATCGCTCCGAGGTAATTCGAAGCTACGATAGATATAAGATTCCTTCGTACCGTAGTCCGACGAAAGTCTAAACTCGTCCAATCGACCAAACAACAATTGATCCCTGTTCGCCGCTCCATTGCCTACGTTTTACTCTAATGGTTCGACCGCGGTCGTCGTGCTGGTTTTCGAGAAAATCGCGAAAAATTCCAATCGCTCCGAAATATTTCAAAGTCCCGACAAATTTCAGAGTCCTTCCGCACCGTAGTCCGAACACAAGTTCGTCCAATCGAGCAAACAACCATTGATCCCCGTTCGTCGTTTCATTGCCTACGTTTTCCTCTAATGGTTCCACCGCGGTCGTCGTGCTGGTTTTCGAGAAAATCGCGAAAAATTCCAATCGCTCCGAAATATTTCAAAGGCCCGACAAATTTCAGAGTCCTTCCGCACCGTAGTCCGAACACAAGTACGTCCAATCGAGCAAACAACCATTGATCCCCGTTCGTCGTTCCATTGCCTACGTTTTACTCTAATGGTTCGACCGCGGTCGTCGTGCTGGTTTTCGAGAAAATCGCGAAAAACCCCAATCGCTCCGAGGTAATTCGAAGCTACGATAGATATAAGATTCCTTCGTACCGTAGTCCGACGAAAGTCTAAACTCGTCCAATCCACCAAACAACAATTGATCCCTGTTCGCCGCTCCATTGCCTACGTTTTACTCTAATGGTTCGACCGCGGTCGTCGTGCTGGTTTTCCAGAAAATCGCGAAAAATTCCAATCGCTCCGAAATATTTCAAAGTCCCGACAAATTTCAGAGTCCTTCCGCACCGTAGTCCGAACACAAGTACGTCCAATCGAGCAAACAACCATTGATCCCTGTTCGTCGTTTCATTGCCTACGTTTTACTCAAATGGTTCGACCGCGGTCGTCGTGCTGGTTTTCGAGAAAATCGCGAAAAACTCCAATCGCTCCGAAATATTTCAAAGTCCCGACAAATTTCAGAGTCCTTCCGCACCGTAGTCCGAACACAATTTCGTCCAATCGAGCAAACAATCATTGATCCCCGTTCGTCGTTCCATTGCCTACGTTTTACTCTAATGGTTCGACCGCGGTCGTCGTGCTGGTTTTCGAGAAAATCGCGAAAAACCCCAATCGCTCCGAGGTAATTCGAAGCTACGATAGATTTAAGATTCCTTCGTACTGTAGTCCGACGAAAGTCTAAACTCGTCCAATCGACCAAACAACAATTGATCCCTGTTCGCCGCTCCATTGCCTACGTTTTACTCTAATGGTTCGACCGCGGTCGTCGTGCTGGTTTTCGAGAAAATCGCGAAAAATTCCAATCGCTCCGAAATATTTCAAAGTCCCGACAAATTTCAGAGTCCTTCCGCACCGTAGTCCGAACACATGTACGTCCAATCGAGCAAACAACCATTGATCCCCGTTCGTCGTTTCATTGCCTACGTTTTACTCTAATGGTTCGACCGCGGTCGTCGTGCTGGTTTTCGAGAAAATCGCGAAAAACTCCAATCGCTCCGAAATATTTCAAAGTCCCGACAAATTTCAGAGTCCTTCCGCACCGTAGTCCGAACACAATTTCGTCCAATCGAGCAAACAACCATTGATCCCTATTCGTCGTCCCATTGCCTACGTTTTACTCTAATGGTTCGACCGCGATCGTCGTGCTGGTTTTCGAGAAAATCGCGAAAAATTCCAATCGCTCCGAAATATTTCAAAGTCCCGACAAATTTCAGAGTCCTTCCGCACCGTAGTCCGAACACAAGTTCGTCCAATCGAGCAAACAACCATTGATCCCCGTTCGTCGTTTCATTGCCTACGTCTTACTCTAATGGTTCGACCGCGGTCGTCGTGCTGGTTTTCGAGAAAATCGCGAAAAACTACAATAGCTCCGAAATATTTCAAAGTCCCGACAAATTTCAGAGTCCTTCCGCACCGTAGTCCGAACACAATTTCGTCCAATCGAGCAAACAACCATTGATCCCTATTCGTCGTCCCATTGCCTACGTTTTACTCTAATGGTTCGACCGCGATCGTCGTGCTGGTTTTCGAGAAAATCGCGAAAAATTCCAATCGCTCCGAAATATTTCAAAGTCCCGACAAATTTCAGAGTCCTTCCGCACCGTAGTCCGAACACAATTTCGTCCAATCGAGCAAACAATCATTGATCCCCGTTCGTCGTTCCATTGCCTACGTTTTACTCTAATGGTTCGACCGCGGTCGTCGTGCTGGTTTTCGAGAAAATCGCGAAAAACCCCAATCGCTCCGAGGTAATTCGAAGCTACGATAGATTTAAGATTCCTTCGTACCGTAGTCCGACGAAAGTCTAAACTCGTCCAATCGACCAAACAACAATTGATCCCTGTTCGTCGTTCCATTGCCTACGTTTTACTCTAATGGTTCGGCCGCGGTCGTCGTGCTGGTTTTCGAGAAAATCGCGAAAAATTCCAATCGCTCCGAAATATTTCAAAGGCCCGACAAATTTCAGAGTCCTTCCGCACCGTAGTCCGAACACAAGTTCGTCCAATCGAGCAAACAACCATTGATCCCCGTTCGTCGATTCATTGCCTACGTTTTACTCTAATGGTTCGACCGCGGTCGTCGTGCTGGTTTTCGAGAAAATCGCGAAAAACTACAATCGCTCCGAAATATTTCAAAGTCCCGACAAATTTCAGAGTCCTTCCGCACCGTAGTCCGAACACAATTTCGTCCAATCGAGCAAACAACCATTGATCCCTATTCGTCGTCCCATTGCCTACGTTTTACTCTAATGGTTCGACCGCGATTGTCGTGCTGGTTTTCGAGAAAATCGCGAAAAATTCCAATCGCTCCGAAATATTTCAAAGTCCCGACAAATTTCAGAGTCCTTCCGCACCGTAGTCCGAACACAAGTACGTCCAATCGAGCAAACAACCATTGATCCCCGTTCGCCGCTCCATTGCCTACGTTTTACTCTAATGGTTCGACCGCGGTCGTCGTGCTGGTTTTCCAGAAAATCGCGAAAAATTCCAATCGCTCCGAAATATTTCAAAGTCCCGACAAATTTCAGAGTCCTTCCGCACCGTAGTCCGAACACAAGTACGTCCAATCGAGCAAACAACCATTGATCCCTGTTCGTCGTTTCATTGCCTACGTTTTACTCTAATGGTTCGACCGCGGTCGTCGTGCTGGTTTTCGAGAAAATCGCGAAAAACCCCAATCGCTCCGAGGTAATTCGAAGCTACGATAGATTTAAGATTCCTTCGTACTGTAGTCCGACGAAAGTCTAAACTCGTCCAATCGACCAAACAACAATTGATCCCTGTTCGCCGCTCCATTGCCTACGTTTTACTCTAATGGTTCGACCGCGGTCGTCGTGCTGGTTTTCGAGAAAATCGCGAAAAATTCCAATCGCTCCGAAATATTTCAAAGTCCCGACAAATTTCAGAGTCCTTCCGCACCGTAGTCCGAACACAAGTTCGTCCAATCGAGCAAACAACCATTGATCCCCGTTCGTCGTTTCATTGCCTACGTCTTACTCTAATGGTTCGACCGCGGTCGTCGTGCTGGTTTTCGAGAAAATCGCGAAAAACTACAATAGCTCCGAAATATTTCAAAGTCCCGACAAATTTCAGAGTCCTTCCGCACCGTAGTCCGAACACAATTTCGTCCAATCGAGCAAACAACCATTGATCCCTATTCGTCGTCCCATTGCCTACGTTTTACTCTAATGGTTCGACCGCGATCGTCGTGCTGGTTTTCGAGAAAATCGCGAAAAATTCCAATCGCTCCGAAATATTTCAAAGTCCCGACAAATTTCAGAGTCCTTCCGCACCGTAGTCCGAACACAATTTCGTCCAATCGAGCAAACAATCATTGATCCCCGTTCGTCGTTCCATTGCCTACGTTTTACTCTAATGGTTCGACCGCGGTCGTCGTGCTGGTTTTCGAGAAAATCGCGAAAAACCCCAATCGCTCCGAGGTAATTCGAAGCTACGATAGATTTAAGATTCCTTCGTACCGTAGTCCGACGAAAGTCTAAACTCGTCCAATCGACCAAACAACAATTGATCCCTGTTCGTCGTTCCATTGCCTACGTTTTACTCTAATGGTTCGGCCGCGGTCGTCGTGCTGGTTTTCGAGAAAATCGCGAAAAATTCCAATCGCTCCGAAATATTTCAAAGGCCCGACAAATTTCAGAGTCCTTCCGCACCGTAGTCCGAACACAATTTCGTCCAATCGAGCAAACAACCATTGATCCCTATTCGTCGTCCCATTGCCTACGTTTTACTCTAATGGTTCGACCGCGATTGTCGTGCTGGTTTTCGAGAAAATCGCGAAAAATTCCAGTCGCTCCGAAATATTTCAAAGTCCCGACAAATTTCAGAGTCCTTCCGCACCGTAGTCCGAACACAAGTACGTCCAATCGAGCAAACAACCATTGATCCCCGTTCGTCGTTCCATTGCCTACGTTTTACTCTAATGGTTCGACCGCGGTCGTCGTGCTGGTTTTCGAGAAAATCGCGAAAAACCCCAATCGCTCCGAGGTAATTCGAAGCTACGATAGATATAAGATTCCTTCGTACCGTAGTCCGACGAAAGTCTAAACTCGTCCAATCCACCAAACAACAATTGATCCCTGTTCGCCGCTCCATTGCCTACGTTTTACTCTAATGGTTCGACCGCGGTCGTCGTGCTGGTTTTCCAGAAAATCGCGAAAAATTCCAATCGCTCCGAAATATTTCAAAGTCCCGACAAATTTCAGAGTCCTTCCGCACCGTAGTCCGAACACAAGTACGTCCAATCGAGCAAACAACCATTGATCCCTGTTCGTCGTTTCATTGCCTACGTTTTACTCTAATGGTTCGACCGCGGTCGTCGTGCTGGTTTTCGAGAAAATCGCGAAAAACTCCAATCGCTGCGAAATATTTCAAAGTCCCGACAAATTTCAGAGTCCTTCCGCACCGTAGTCCGAACACAATTTCGTCCAATCGAGCAAACAATCATTGATCCCCGTTCGTCGTTCCATTGCCTACGTTTTACTCTAATGGTTCGACCGCGGTCGTCGTGCTGGTTTTCGAGAAAATCGCGAAAAACCCCAATCGCTCCGAGGTAATTCGAAGCTACGATAGATTTAAGATTCCTTCGTACTGTAGTCCGACGAAAGTCTAAACTCGTCCAATCGACCAAACAACAATTGATCCCTGTTCGCCGCTCCATTGCCTACGTTTTACTCTAATGGTTCGACCGCGGTCGTCGTGCTGGTTTTCGAGAAAATCGCGAAAAATTCCAATCGCTCCGAAATATTTCAAAGTCCCGACAAATTTCAGAGTCCTTCCGCACCGTAGTCCGAACACAAGTTCGTCCAATCGAGCAAACAACCATTGATCCCCGTTCGTCGTTTCATTGCCTACGTCTTACTCTAATGGTTCGACCGCGGTCGTCGTGCTGGTTTTCGAGAAAATCGCGAAAAACTACAATAGCTCCGAAATATTTCAAAGTCCCGACAAATTTCAGAGTCCTTCCGCACCGTAGTCCGAACACAATTTCGTCCAATCGAGCGAACAATCATTGATCCCCGTTCGTCGTTCCATTGCCTACGTTTTACTCTTATGGTTCGACCGCGGTCGTCGTGCTGGTTTTCGAGAAAATCGCGAAAAACCCCAATCGCTCCGAGGTAATTCGAAGCTACGATAGATATAAGATTCCTTCGTACCGTAGTCCGACGAAAGTCTAAACTCGTCCAATCGACCAAACAACAATTGATCCCTGTTCGCCGCTCCATTGCCTACGTTTTACTCTAATGGTTCGACCGCGGTCGTCGTGCTGGTTTTCGAGAAAATCGCGAAAAATTCCAATCGCTCCGAAATATTTCAAAGTCCCGACAAATTTCAGAGTCCTTCCGCACCGTAGTCCGAACACAAGTTCGTCCAATCGAGCAAACAACCATTGATCCCCGTTCGTCGTTTCATTGCCTACGTTTTCCTCTAATGGTTCCACCGCGGTCGTCGTGCTGGTTTTCGAGAAAATCGCGAAAAATTCCAATCGCTCCGAAATATTTCAAAGGCCCGACAAATTTCAGAGTCCTTCCGCACCGTAGTCCGAACACAAGTACGTCCAATCGAGCAAACAACCATTGATCCCCGTTCGTCGTTCCATTGCCTACGTTTTACTCTAATGGTTCGACCGCGGTCGTCGTGCTGGTTTTCGAGAAAATCGCGAAAAACCCCAATCGCTCCGAGGTAATTCGAAGCTACGATAGATATAAGATTCCTTCGTACCGTAGTCCGACGAAAGTCTAAACTCGTCCAATCCACCAAACAACAATTGATCCCTGTTCGCCGCTCCATTGCCTACGTTTTACTCTAATGGTTCGACCGCGGTCGTCGTGCTGGTTTTCCAGAAAATCGCGAAAAATTCCAATCGCTCCGAAATATTTCAAAGTCCCGACAAATTTCAGAGTCCTTCCGCACCGTAGTCCGAACACAAGTACGTCCAATCGAGCAAACAACCATTGATCCCTGTTCGTCGTTTCATTGCCTACGTTTTACTCAAATGGTTCGACCGCGGTCGTCGTGCTGGTTTTCGAGAAAATCGCGAAAAACTCCAATCGCTCCGAAATATTTCAAAGTCCCGACAAATTTCAGAGTCCTTCCGCACCGTAGTCCGAACACAATTTCGTCCAATCGAGCAAACAATCATTGATCCCCGTTCGTCGTTCCATTGCCTACGTTTTACTCTAATGGTTCGACCGCGGTCGTCGTGCTGGTTTTCGAGAAAATCGCGAAAAACCCCAATCGCTCCGAGGTAATTCGAAGCTACGATAGATTTAAGATTCCTTCGTACTGTAGTCCGACGAAAGTCTAAACTCGTCCAATCGACCAAACAACAATTGATCCCTGTTCGCCGCTCCATTGCCTACGTTTTACTCTAATGGTTCGACCGCGGTCGTCGTGCTGGTTTTCGAGAAAATCGCGAAAAATTCCAATCGCTCCGAAATATTTCAAAGTCCCGACAAATTTCAGAGTCCTTCCGCACCGTAGTCCGAACACATGTACGTCCAATCGAGCAAACAACCATTGATCCCCGTTCGTCGTTTCATTGCCTACGTTTTACTCTAATGGTTCGACCGCGGTCGTCGTGCTGGTTTTCGAGAAAATCGCGAAAAACTCCAATCGCTCCGAAATATTTCAAAGTCCCGACAAATTTCAGAGTCCTTCCGCACCGTAGTCCGAACACAATTTCGTCCAATCGAGCAAACAACCATTGATCCCTATTCGTCGTCCCATTGCCTACGTTTTACTCTAATGGTTCGACCGCGATCGTCGTGCTGGTTTTCGAGAAAATCGCGAAAAATTCCAATCGCTCCGAAATATTTCAAAGTCCCGACAAATTTCAGAGTCCTTCCGCACCGTAGTCCGAACACAAGTTCGTCCAATCGAGCAAACAACCATTGATCCCCGTTCGTCGTTTCATTGCCTACGTCTTACTCTAATGGTTCGACCGCGGTCGTCGTGCTGGTTTTCGAGAAAATCGCGAAAAACTACAATAGCTCCGAAATATTTCAAAGTCCCGACAAATTTCAGAGTCCTTCCGCACCGTAGTCCGAACACAATTTCGTCCAATCGAGCAAACAACCATTGATCCCTATTCGTCGTCCCATTGCCTACGTTTTACTCTAATGGTTCGACCGCGATCGTCGTGCTGGTTTTCGAGAAAATCGCGAAAAATTCCAATCGCTCCGAAATATTTCAAAGTCCCGACAAATTTCAGAGTCCTTCCGCACCGTAGTCCGAACACAATTTCGTCCAATCGAGCAAACAATCATTGATCCCCGTTCGTCGTTCCATTGCCTACGTTTTACTCTAATGGTTCGACCGCGGTCGTCGTGCTGGTTTTCGAGAAAATCGCGAAAAACCCCAATCGCTCCGAGGTAATTCGAAGCTACGATAGATTTAAGATTCCTTCGTACCGTAGTCCGACGAAAGTCTAAACTCGTCCAATCGACCAAACAACAATTGATCCCTGTTCGTCGTTCCATTGCCTACGTTTTACTCTAATGGTTCGGCCGCGGTCGTCGTGCTGGTTTTCGAGAAAATCGCGAAAAATTCCAATCGCTCCGAAATATTTCAAAGGCCCGACAAATTTCAGAGTCCTTCCGCACCGTAGTCCGAACACAAGTTCGTCCAATCGAGCAAACAACCATTGATCCCCGTTCGTCGTTTCATTGCCTACGTTTTACTCTAATGGTTCGACCGCGGTCGTCGTGCTGGTTTTCGAGAAAATCGCGAAAAACTACAATCGCTCCGAAATATTTCAAAGTCCCGACAAATTTCAGAGTCCTTCCGCACCGTAGTCCGAACACAATTTCGTCCAATCGAGCAAACAACCATTGATCCCTATTCGTCGTCCCATTGCCTACGTTTTACTCTAATGGTTCGACCGCGATTGTCGTGCTGGTTTTCGAGAAAATCGCGAAAAATTCCAATCGCTCCGAAATATTTCAAAGTCCCGACAAATTTCAGAGTCCTTCCGCACCGTAGTCCGAACACAAGTACGTCCAATCGAGCAAACAACCATTGATCCCCGTTCGCCGCTCCATTGCCTACGTTTTACTCTAATGGTTCGACCGCGGTCGTCGTGCTGGTTTTCCAGAAAATCGCGAAAAATTCCAATCGCTCCGAAATATTTCAAAGTCCCGACAAATTTCAGAGTCCTTCCGCACCGTAGTCCGAACACAAGTACGTCCAATCGAGCAAACAACCATTGATCCCTGTTCGTCGTTTCATTGCCTACGTTTTACTCTAATGGTTCGACCGCGGTCGTCGTGCTGGTTTTCGAGAAAATCGCGAAAAACCCCAATCGCTCCGAGGTAATTCGAAGCTACGATAGATTTAAGATTCCTTCGTACTGTAGTCCGACGAAAGTCTAAACTCGTCCAATCGACCAAACAACAATTGATCCCTGTTCGCCGCTCCATTGCCTACGTTTTACTCTAATGGTTCGACCGCGGTCGTCGTGCTGGTTTTCGAGAAAATCGCGAAAAATTCCAATCGCTCCGAAATATTTCAAAGTCCCGACAAATTTCAGAGTCCTTCCGCACCGTAGTCCGAACACAAGTTCGTCCAATCGAGCAAACAACCATTGATCCCCGTTCGTCGTTTCATTGCCTACGTCTTACTCTAATGGTTCGACCGCGGTCGTCGTGCTGGTTTTCGAGAAAATCGCGAAAAACTACAATAGCTCCGAAATATTTCAAAGTCCCGACAAATTTCAGAGTCCTTCCGCACCGTAGTCCGAACACAATTTCGTCCAATCGAGCAAACAACCATTGATCCCTATTCGTCGTCCCATTGCCTACGTTTTACTCTAATGGTTCGACCGCGATCGTCGTGCTGGTTTTCGAGAAAATCGCGAAAAATTCCAATCGCTCCGAAATATTTCAAAGTCCCGACAAATTTCAGAGTCCTTCCGCACCGTAGTCCGAACACAAGTTCGTCCAATCGAGCAAACAACCATTGATCCCCGTTCGTCGTTTCATTGCCTACGTCTTACTCTAATGGTTCGACCGCGGTCGTCGTGCTGGTTTTCGAGAAAATCGCGAAAAACTACAATAGCTCCGAAATATTTCAAAGTCCCGACAAATTTCAGAGACCTTCCGCACCGTAGTCCGAACACAATTTCGTCCAATCGAGCAAACAACCATTGATCCCTATTCGTCGTCCCATTGCCTACGTTTTACTCTAATGGTTCGACCGCGATCGTCGTGCTGGTTTTCGAGAAAATCGCGAAAAATTCCAATCGCTCCGAAATATTTCAAAGTCCCGACAAATTTCAGAGTCCTTCCGCACCGTAGTCCGAACACAATTTCGTCCAATCGAGCAAACAATCATTGATCCCCGTTCGTCGTTCCATTGCCTACGTTTTACTCTAATGGTTCGACCGCGGTCGTCGTGCTGGTTTTCGAGAAAATCGCGAAAAACCCCAATCGCTCCGAGGTAATTCGAAGCTACGATAGATTTAAGATTCCTTCGTACCGTAGTCCGACGAAAGTCTAAACTCGTCCAATCGACCAAACAACAATTGATCCCTGTTCGTCGTTCCATTGCCTACGTTTTACTCTAATGGTTCGGCCGCGGTCGTCGTGCTGGTTTTCGAGAAAATCGCGAAAAATTCCAATCGCTCCGAAATATTTCAAAGGCCCGACAAATTTCAGAGTCCTTCCGCACCGTAGTCCGAACACAAGTTCGTCCAATCGAGCAAACAACCATTGATCCCCGTTCGTCGTTTCATTGCCTACGTTTTACTCTAATGGTTCGACCGCGGTCGTCGTGCTGGTTTTCGAGAAAATCGCGAAAAACTACAATCGCTCCGAAATATTTCAAAGTCCCGACAAATTTCAGAGTCCTTCCGCACCGTAGTCCGAACACAATTTCGTCCAATCGAGCAAACAACCATTGATCCCTATTCGTCGTCCCATTGCCTACGTTTTACTCTAATGGTTCGACCGCGATTGTCGTGCTGGTTTTCGAGAAAATCGCGAAAAATTCCAGTCGCTCCGAAATATTTCAAAGTCCCGACAAATTTCAGAGTCCTTCCGCACCGTAGTCCGAACACAAGTACGTCCAATCGAGCAAACAACCATTGATCCCCGTTCGTCGTTCCATTGCCTACGTTTTACTCTAATGGTTCGACCGCGGTCGTCGTGCTGGTTTTCGAGAAAATCGCGAAAAACCCCAATCGCTCCGAGGTAATTCGAAGCTACGATAGATATAAGATTCCTTCGTACCGTAGTCCGACGAAAGTCTAAACTCGTCCAATCCACCAAACAACAATTGATCCCTGTTCGCCGCTCCATTGCCTACGTTTTACTCTAATGGTTCGACCGCGGTCGTCGTGCTGGTTTTCCAGAAAATCGCGAAAAATTCCAATCGCTCCGAAATATTTCAAAGTCCCGACAAATTTCAGAGTCCTTCCGCACCGTAGTCCGAACACAAGTACGTCCAATCGAGCAAACAACCATTGATCCCTGTTCGTCGTTTCATTGCCTACGTTTTACTCTAATGGTTCGACCGCGGTCGTCGTGCTGGTTTTCGAGAAAATCGCGAAAAACTCCAATCGCTGCGAAATATTTCAAAGTCCCGACAAATTTCAGAGTCCTTCCGCACCGTAGTCCGAACACAATTTCGTCCAATCGAGCAAACAATCATTGATCCCCGTTCGTCGTTCCATTGCCTACGTTTTACTCTAATGGTTCGACCGCGGTCGTCGTGCTGGTTTTCGAGAAAATCGCGAAAAACCCCAATCGCTCCGAGGTAATTCGAAGCTACGATAGATTTAAGATTCCTTCGTACTGTAGTCCGACGAAAGTCTAAACTCGTCCAATCGACCAAACAACAATTGATCCCTGTTCGCCGCTCCATTGCCTACGTTTTACTCTAATGGTTCGACCGCGGTCGTCGTGCTGGTTTTCGAGAAAATCGCGAAAAATTCCAATCGCTCCGAAATATTTCAAAGTCCCGACAAATTTCAGAGTCCTTCCGCACCGTAGTCCGAACACAAGTTCGTCCAATCGAGCAAACAACCATTGATCCCCGTTCGTCGTTTCATTGCCTACGTCTTACTCTAATGGTTCGACCGCGGTCGTCGTGCTGGTTTTCGAGAAAATCGCGAAAAACTACAATAGCTCCGAAATATTTCAAAGTCCCGACAAATTTCAGAGTCCTTCCGCACCGTAGTCCGAACACAATTTCGTCCAATCGAGCAAACAACCATTGATCCCTATTCGTCGTCCCATTGCCTACGTTTTACTCTAATGGTTCGACCGCGATCGTCGTGCTGGTTTTCGAGAAAATCGCGAAAAATTCCAATCGCTCCGAAATATTTCAAAGTCCCGACAAATTTCAGAGTCCTTCCGCACCGTAGTCCGAACACAAGTTCGTCCAATCGAGCAAACAACCATTGATCCCCGTTCGTCGTTTCATTGCCTACGTTTTACTCTAATGGTTCGACCGCGGTCGTCGTGCTGGTTTTCGAGGAAATCGCGAAAAACTCCAATCGCTCCGAAATATTTCAAAGTCCCGACAAATTTCAGAGTCCTTCCGCACCGTAGTCCGAACACAATTTCGTCCAATCGAGCAAACAATCATTGATCCCCGTTCGTCGTTCCATTGCCTACGTTTTACTCTAATGGTTCGACCGCGGTCGTCGTGCTGGTTTTCGAGAAAATCGCGAAAAATTCCAATCGCTCCGAAATATTTCAAAGGCCCGACAAATTTCAGAGTCCTTCCGCACCGTAGTCCGAACACAAGTACGTCCAATCGAGCAAACAACCATTGATCCCCGTTCGTCGTTCCATTGCCTACGTTTTACTCTAATGGTTCGACCGCGGTCGTCGTGCTGGTTTTCGAGAAAATCGCGAAAAACCCCAATCGCTCCGAGGTAATTCGAAGCTACGATAGATATAAGATTCCTTCGTACCGTAGTCCGACGAAAGTCTAAACTCGTCCAATCCACCAAACAACAATTGATCCCTGTTCGCCGCTCCATTGCCTACGTTTTACTCTAATGGTTCGACCGCGGTCGTCGTGCTGGTTTTCCAGAAAATCGCGAAAAATTCCAATCGCTCCGAAATATTTCAAAGTCCCGACAAATTTCAGAGTCCTTCCGCACCGTAGTCCGAACACAAGTACGTCCAATCGAGCAAACAACCATTGATCCCTGTTCGTCGTTTCATTGCCTACGTTTTACTCAAATGGTTTGACCGCGGTCGTCGTGCTGGTTTTCGAGAAAATCGCGAAAAACTCCAATCGCTCCGAAATATTTCAAAGTCCCGACAAATTTCAGAGTCCTTCCGCACCGTAGTCCGAACACAATTTCGTCCAATCGAGCAAACAATCATTGATCCCCGTTCGTCGTTCCATTGCCTACGTTTTACTCTAATGGTTCGACCGCGGTCGTCGTGCTGGTTTTCGAGAAAATCGCGAAAAACCCCAATCGCTCCGAGGTAATTCGAAGCTACGATAGATTTAAGATTCCTTCGTACTGTAGTCCGACGAAAGTCTAAACTCGTCCAATCGACCAAACAACAATTGATCCCTGTTCGCCGCTCCATTGCCTACGTTTTACTCTAATGGTTCGACCGCGGACGTCGTGCTGGTTTTCGAGAAAATCGCGAAAAATTCCAATCGCTCCGAAATATTTCAAAGTCCCGACAAATTTCAGAGTCCTTCCGCACCGTAGTCCGAACACAAGTTCGTCCAATCGAGCAAACAACCATTGATCCCCGTTCGTCGTTTCATTGCCTACGTCTTACTCTAATGGTTCGACCGCGGTCGTCGTGCTGGTTTTCGAGAAAATCGCGAAAAACTACAATAGCTCCGAAATATTTCAAAGTCCCGACAAATTTCAGAGTCCTTCCGCACCGTAGTCCGAACACAATTTCGTCCAATCGAGCAAACAACCATTGATCCCTATTCGTCGTCCCATTGCCTACGTTTTACTCTAATGGTTCGACCGCGATCGTCGTGCTGGTTTTCGAGAAAATCGCGAAAAATTCCAATCGCTCCGAAATATTTCAAAGTCCCGACAAATTTCAGAGTCCTTCCGCACCGTAGTCCGAACACAAGTTCGTCCAATCGAGCAAACAACCATTGATCCCCGTTCGTCGTTTCATTGCCTACGTCTTACTCTAATGGTTCGA
The DNA here is from genome assembly GCA_944738655.2 of Andrena hattorfiana. Classification (NCBI taxonomy): domain Eukaryota; kingdom Metazoa; phylum Arthropoda; class Insecta; order Hymenoptera; family Andrenidae; genus Andrena; species Andrena hattorfiana. Next base: position 20,371,996 of record OX122891.2, read on the forward strand.
CCGCGGTCGTCGTGCTGGTTTTCGAGAAAATCGCGAAAAACTACAATAGCTCCGAAATATTTCAAAGTCCCGACAAATTTCAGAGTCCTTCCGCACCGTAGTCCGAACACAATTTCGTCCAATCGAGCAAACAACCATTGATCCCTATTCGTCGTCCCATTGCCTACGTTTTACTCTAATGGTTCGACCGCGATCGTCGTGCTGGTTTTCGAGAAAATCGCGAAAAATTCCAATCGCTCCGAAATATTTCAAAGTCCCGACAAATTTCAGAGTCCTTCCGCACCGTAGTCCGAACACAATTTCGTCCAATCGAGCAAACAATCATTGATCCCCGTTCGTCGTTCCATTGCCTACGTTTTACTCTAATGGTTCGACCGCGGTCGTCGTGCTGGTTTTCGAGAAAATCGCGAAAAACCCCAATCGCTCCGAGGTAATTCGAAGCTACGATAGATTTAAGATTCCTTCGTACCGTAGTCCGACGAAAGTCTAAACTCGTCCAATCGACCAAACAACAATTGATCCCTGTTCGTCGTTCCATTGCCTACGTTTTACTCTAATGGTTCGGCCGCGGTCGTCGTGCTGGTTTTCGAGAAAATCGCGAAAAATTCCAATCGCTCCGAAATATTTCAAAGGCCCGACAAATTTCAGAGTCCTTCCGCACCGTAGTCCGAACACAAGTTCGTCCAATCGAGCAAACAACCATTGATCCCCGTTCGTCGTTTCATTGCCTACGTTTTACTCTAATGGTTCGACCGCGGTCGTCGTGCTGGTTTTCGAGAAAATCGCGAAAAACTACAATCGCTCCGAAATATTTCAAAGTCCCGACAAATTTCAGAGTCCTTCCGCACCGTAGTCCGAACACAATTTCGTCCAATCGAGCAAACAACCATTGATCCCTATTCGTCGTCCCATTGCCTACGTTTTACTCTAATGGTTCGACCGCGATTGTCGTGCTGGTTTTCGAGAAAATCGCGAAAAATTCCAATCGCTCCGAAATATTTCAAAGTCCCGACAAATTTCAGAGTCCTTCCGCACCGTAGTCCGAACACAAGTACGTCCAATCGAGCAAACAACCATTGATCCCCGTTCGTCGTTCCATTGCCTACGTTTTACTCTAATGGTTCGACCGCGGTCGTCGTGCTGGTTTTCGAGAAAATCGCGAAAAACCCCAATCGCTCCGAGGTAATTCGAAGCTACGATAGATATAAGATTCCTTCGTACCGTAGTCCGACGAAAGTCTAAACTCGTCCAATCCACCAAACAACAATTGATCCCTGTTCGCCGCTCCATTGCCTACGTTTTACTCTAATGGTTCGACCGCGGTCGTCGTGCTGGTTTTCCAGAAAATCGCGAAAAATTCCAATCGCTCCGAAATATTTCAAAGTCCCGACAAATTTCAGAGTCCTTCCGCACCGTAGTCCGAACACAAGTACGTCCAATCGAGCAAACAACCATTGATCCCTGTTCGTCGTTTCATTGCCTACGTTTTACTCTAATGGTTCGACCGCGGTCGTCGTGCTGGTTTTCGAGAAAATCGCGAAAAACCCCAATCGCTCCGAGGTAATTCGAAGCTACGATAGATTTAAGATTCCTTCGTACTGTAGTCCGACGAAAGTCTAAACTCGTCCAATCGACCAAACAACAATTGATCCCTGTTCGCCGCTCCATTGCCTACGTTTTACTCTAATGGTTCGACCGCGGTCGTCGTGCTGGTTTTCGAGAAAATCGCGAAAAATTCCAATCGCTCCGAAATATTTCAAAGTCCCGACAAATTTCAGAGTCCTTCCGCACCGTAGTCCGAACACAATTTCGTCCAATCGAGCAAACAACCATTGATCCCTATTCGTCGTCCCATTGCCTACGTTTTACTCTAATGGTTCGACCGCGATCGTCGTGCTGGTTTTCGAGAAAATCGCGAAAAATTCCAATCGCTCCGAAATATTTCAAAGTCCCGACAAATTTCAGAGTCCTTCCGCACCGTAGTCCGAACACAAGTTCGTCCAATCGAGCAAACAACCATTGATCCCCGTTCGTCGTTTCATTGCCTACGTCTTACTCTAATGGTTCGACCGCGGTCGTCGTGCTGGTTTTCGAGAAAATCGCGAAAAACTACAATAGCTCCGAAATATTTCAAAGTCCCGACAAATTTCAGAGTCCTTCCGCACCGTAGTCCGAACACAATTTCGTCCAATCGAGCAAACAACCATTGATCCCTATTCGTCGTCCCATTGCCTACGTTTTACTCTAATGGTTCGACCGCGATCGTCGTGCTGGTTTTCGAGAAAATCGCGAAAAATTCCAATCGCTCCGAAATATTTCAAAGTCCCGACAAATTTCAGAGTCCTTCCGCACCGTAGTCCGAACACAATTTCGTCCAATCGAGCAAACAATCATTGATCCCCGTTCGTCGTTCCATTGCCTACGTTTTACTCTAATGGTTCGACCGCGGTCGTCGTGCTGGTTTTCGAGAAAATCGCGAAAAACCCCAATCGCTCCGAGGTAATTCGAAGCTACGATAGATTTAAGATTCCTTCGTACCGTAGTCCGACGAAAGTCTAATCTCGTCCAATCGACCAAACAACAATTGATCCCTGTTCGTCGTTCCATTGCCTACGTTTTACTCTAATGGTTCGGCCGCGGTCGTCGTGCTGGTTTTCGAGAAAATCGCGAAAAATTCCAATCGCTCCGAAATATTTCAAAGGCCCGACAAATTTCAGAGTCCTTCCGCACCGTAGTCCGAACACAAGTTCGTCCAATCGAGCAAACAACCATTGATCCCCGTTCGTCGTTTCATTGCCTACGTTTTACTCTAATGGTTCGACCGCGGTCGTCGTGCTGGTTTTCGAGAAAATCGCGAAAAACCCCAATCGCTCCGAGGTAATTCGAAGCTACGATAGATTTAAGATTCCTTCGTACCGTAGTCCGACGAAAGTCTAAACTCGTCCAATCCACCAAACAACAATTGATCCCTGTTCGCCGCTCCATTGCCTACGTTTTACTCTAATGGTTCGACCGCGGTCGTCGTGCTGGTTTTCCAGAAAATCGCGAAAAATTCCAATCGCTCCGAAATATTTCAAAGTCCCGACAAATTTCAGAGTCCTTCCGCACCGTAGTCCGAACACAAGTACGTCCAATCGAGCAAACAACCATTGATCCCTGTTCGTCGTTTCATTGCCTACGTTTTACTCTAATGGTTCGACCGCGGTCGTCGTGCTGGTTTTAGAGAAAATCGCGAAAAACCCCAATCGCTCCGAGGTAATTCGAAGCTACGATAGATATAAGATTCCTTCGTACCGTAGTCCGACGAAAGTCTAAACTCGTCCAATCCACCAAACAACAATTGATCCCTGTTCGCCGCTCCATTGCCTACGTTTTACTCTAATGGTTCGACCGCGGTCGTCGTGCTGGTTTTCCAGAAAATCGTGAAAAATTCCAATCGCTCCGAAATATTTCAAAGTCCCGACAAATTTCAGAGTCCTTCCGCACCGTAGTCCGAACACAAGTACGTCCAATCGAGCAAACAACCATTGATCCCTGTTCGTCGTTTCATTGCCTACGTTTTACTCTAATGGTTCGACCGCGGTCGTCGTGCTGGTTTTCGAGAAAATCGCGAAAAACTCCAATCGCTGCGAAATATTTCAAAGTCCCGACAAATTTCAGAGTCCTTCCGCACCGTAGTCCGAACACAATTTCGTCCAATCGAGCAAACAACCATTGATCCCTATTCGTCGTCCCATTGCCTACGTTTTACTCTAATGGTTCGACCGCGATCGTCGTGCTGGTTTTCGAGAAAATCGCGAAAAATTCCAATCGCTCCGAAATATTTCAAAGTCCCGACAAATTTCAGAGTCCTTCCGCACCGTAGTCCGAACACAAGTTCGTCCAATCGAGCAAACAACCATTGATCCCCGTTCGTCGTTTCATTGCCTACGTTTTACTCTAATGGTTCGACCGCGGTCGTCGTGCTGGTTTTCGAGGAAATCGCGAAAAACTCCAATCGCTCCGAAATATTTCAATGTCCCGACAAATTTCAGAGTCCTTCCGCACCGTAGTCCGAACACAATTTCGTCCAATCGAGCAAACAATCATTGATCCCCGTTCGTCGTTCCATTGCCTACGTTTTACTCTAATGGTTCGACCGCGGTCGTCGTGCTGGTTTTCGAGAAAATCGCGAAAAACTACAATCGCTCCGAAATATTTCAAAGTCCCGACAAATTTCAGAGTCCTTCCGCACCGTAGTCCGAAGACAGGTTCGTCCAATCGAACAAACAACAATTGATCCCTGTTCGTCGTTCCATTTCCTACGTTTTACTCTAATGGTTCGACCGCGGTCGTCGTGCTGGTTTTCGAGAAAATCGCGAAAAATTCCAATCGCTCCGAAATATTTCAAAGTCCCGACAAATTTCAGAGTCCTTCCGCACCGTAGTCCGAAGACAGGTTCGTCTAATCGAACAAACAACAATTGATCCCTGTTCGCCGTTCCATTTCCTACGTTTTACTCTAATGGTTCGACCGCGGTCGTCGTGCTGGTTTTCGAGAAAATCGCGAAAAATTCCAATCGCTCCGAAATATTTCAAAGTCCCGACAAATTTCAGAGTCCTTCCGCGCCGTAGTCCGAACACAAGTACGTCCAATCGAGCAAACAACCATTGATCCCCGTTCGTCGTTTCATTGCCTACGTTTTACTCTAATGGTTCGACCGCGGTCGTCGTGCTGGTTTTCGAGAAAATCGCGAAAAATTCCAATCGCTCCGAAATATTTCAAAGTCCCGACAAATTTCAGAGTCCTTCCGCACCGTAGTCCGAACACAAGTACGTCCAATCGAGCAAACAACCATTGATCCCCGTTCGTCGTTTCATTGCCTACGTTTTACTCTAATGGTTCGACCGCGGTCGTTGTGCTGGTTTTCGAGAAAATCGCGAAAAACTCCAATCGCTCCGAAATATTTCAAAGTCCCGACAAATTTCAGAGTCCTTCCGCACCGTAGTCCGAACACAATTTCGTCCAATCGAGCAAACAACCATTGATCCCTATTCGTCGTCCCATTGCCTACGTTTTACTCTAATGGTTCGACCGCGATTGTCGTGCTGGTTTTCGAGAAAATCGCGAAAAATTCCAATCGCTCCGAAATATTTCAAAGTCCCGACAAATTTCAGAGTCCTTCCGCACCGTAGTCCGAACACAAGTACGTCCAATCGAGCAAACAACCATTGATCCCCGTTCGTCGTTCCATTGCCTACGTTTTACTCTAATGGTTCGACCGCGGTCGTCGTGCTGGTTTTCGAGAAAATCGCGAAAAACCCCAATCGCTCCGAGGTAATTCGAAGCTACGATAGATATAAGATTCCTTCGTACCGTAGTCCGACGAAAGTCTAAACTCGTCCAATCCACCAAACAACAATTGATCCCTGTTCGCCGCTCCATTGCCTACGTTTTACTCTAATGGTTCGACCGCGGTCGTCGTGCTGGTTTTCCAGAAAATCGCGAAAAATTCCAATCGCTCCGAAATATTTCAAAGTCCCGACAAATTTCAGAGTCCTTCCGCACCGTAGTCCGAACACAAGTACGTCCAATCGAGCAAACAACCATTGATCCCTGTTCGTCGTTTCATTGCCTACGTTTTACTCTAATGGTTCGACCGCGGTCGTCGTGCTGGTTTTCGAGAAAATCGCGAAAAACTCCAATCGCTGCGAAATATTTCAAAGTCCCGACAAATTTCAGAGTCCTTCCGCACCGTAGTCCGAACACAATTTCGTCCAATCGAGCAAACAATCATTGATCCCCGTTCGTCGTTCCATTGCCTACGTTTTACTCTAATGGTTCGACCGCGGTCGTCGTGCTGGTTTTCGAGAAAATCGCGAAAAACCCCAATCGCTCCGAGGTAATTCGAAGCTACGATAGATTTAAGATTCCTTCGTACTGTAGTCCGACGAAAGTCTAAACTCGTCCAATCGACCAAACAACAATTGATCCCTGTTCGCCGCTCCATTGCCTACGTTTTACTCTAATGGTTCGACCGCGGTCGTCGTGCTGGTTTTCGAGAAAATCGCGAAAAATTCCAATCGCTCCGAAATATTTCAAAGTCCCGACAAATTTCAGAGTCCTTCCGCACCGTAGTCCGAACACAAGTTCGTCCAATCGAGCAAACAACCATTGATCCCCGTTCGTCGTTTCATTGCCTACGTCTTACTCTAATGGTTCGACCGCGGTCGTCGTGCTGGTTTTCGAGAAAATCGCGAAAAACTACAATAGCTCCGAAATATTTCAAAGTCCCGACAAATTTCAGAGTCCTTCCGCACCGTAGTCCGAACACAATTTCGTCCAATCGAGCAAACAACCATTGATCCCTATTCGTCGTCCCATTGCCTACGTTTTACTCTAATGGTTCGACCGCGATCGTCGTGCTGGTTTTCGAGAAAATCGCGAAAAATTCCAATCGCTCCGAAATATTTCAAAGTCCCGACAAATTTCAGAGTCCTTCCGCACCGTAGTCCGAACACAAGTTCGTCCAATCGAGCAAACAACCATTGATCCCCGTTCGTCGTTTCATTGCCTACGTTTTACTCTAATGGTTCGACTGCGGTCGTCGTGCTGGTTTTCGAGGAAATCGCGAAAAACTCCAATCGCTCCGAAATATTTCAAAGTCCCGACAAATTTCAGAGTCCTTCCGCACCGTAGTCCGAACACAATTTCGTCCAATCGAGCAAACAATCATTGATCCCCGTTCGTCGTTCCATTGCCTACGTTTTACTCTAATGGTTCGACCGCGGTCGTCGTGCTGGTTTTCGAGAAAATCGCGAAAAACCCCAATCGCTCCGAGGTAATTCGAAGCTACGATAGATTTAAGATTCCTTCGTACCGTAGTCCGACGAAAGTCTAAACTCGTCCAATCGACCAAACAACAATTGATCCCTGTTCGTCGTTCCATTGCCTACGTTTTACTCTAATGGTTCGGCCGCGGTCGTCGTGCTGGTTTTCGAGAAAATCGCGAAAAATTCCAATCGCTCCGAAATATTTCAAAGGCCCGACAAATTTCAGAGTCCTTCCGCACCGTAGTCCGAACACAAGTTCGTCCAATCGAGCAAACAACCATTGATCCCCGTTCGTCGTTTCATTGCCTACGTTTTACTCTAATGGTTCGACCGCGGTCGTCGTGCTGGTTTTCGAGAAAATCGCGAAAAACTACAATCGCTCCGAAATATTTCAAAGTCCCGACAAATTTCAGAGTCCTTCCGCACCGTAGTCCGAACACAATTTCGTCCAATCGAGCAAACAACCATTGATCCCTATTCGTCGTCCCATTGCCTACGTTTTACTCTAATGGTTCGACCGCGATTGTCGTGCTGGTTTTCGAGAAAATCGCGAAAAATTCCAATCGCTCCGAAATATTTTAAAGTCCCGACAAATTTCAGAGTCCTTCCGCACCGTAGTCCGAACACAAGTACGTCCAATCGAGCAAACAACCATTGATCCCCGTTCGTCCTTTCATTGCCTACGTTTTACTCTAATGGTTCGACCGCGGTCGTCGTGCTGGTTTTCGAGAAAATCGCGAAAAACTCCAATCGCTCCGAAATATTTCAAAGTCCCGACAAATTTCAGAGTCCTTCCGCACCGTAGTCCGAACACAAGTACGTCCAATCGAGCAAACAACCATTGATCCCCGTTCGTCGTTTCATTGCCTACGTTTTACTCTAATGGTTCGACCGCGATCGTCGTGCTGGTTTTCGAGAAAATCGCGAAAATTTCCAATCGCTCCGAAATATTTCAAAGTCCCGACAAATTTCAGAGTCCTTCCGCACCGTAGTCCGAAGACAGGTTCGTCCAATCGAACAAACAACAATTGATCCCTGTTCGTCGTTCCATTTCCTACGTTTTACTCTAATGGTTCGACCGCGGTCGTCGTGCTGGTTTTCGAGAAAATCGCGAAAAATTCCAATCGCTCCGAAATATTTCAAAGTCCCGGCAAATTTCAGAGTCCTTCCGCACCGTAGTCCGAAGACAGGTTCGTCTAATCGAACAAACAACAATTGATCCCTGTTCGCCGTTCCATTTCCTACGTTTTACTCTAATGGTTCGACCGCGGTCGTCGTGCTGGTTTTCGAGAAAATCGCGAAAAATTCCAATCGCTCCGAAATATTTCAAAGTCCCGACAAATTTCAGAGTCCTTCCGCACCGTAGTCCGAACACAAGTACGTCCAATCGAGCAAACAACCATTGATCCCCGTTCGTCGTTTCATTGCCTACGTTTTACTCTAATGGTTCGACCGCGGTCGTCGTGCTGGTTTTCGAGAAAATCGCGAAAAATTCCAATCGCTCCGAAATATTTCAAAGTCCCGACAAATTTCAGAGTCCTTCCGCACCGTAGTCCGAACACAAGTACGTCCAATCGAGCAAACAACCATTGATCCCCGTTCGTCGTTTCATTGCCTACGTTTTACTCTAATGGTTCGACCGCGGTCGTCGTGCTGGTTTTCGAGAAAATCGCGAAAAACTCCAATCGCTCCGAAATATTTCAAAGTCCCGACAAATTTCAGAGTCCTTCCGCACCGTAGTCCGAACACAATTTCGTCCAATCGAGCAAACAACCATTGATCCCTATTCGTCGTCCCATTGCCTACGTTTTACTCTAATGGTTCGACCGCGATTGTCGTGCTGGTTTTCGAGAAAATCGCGAAAAATTCCAATCGCTCCGAAATATTTCAAAGTCCCGACAAATTTCAGAGTCCTTCCGCACCGTAGTCCGAACACAAGTACGTCCAATCGAGCAAACAACCATTGATCCCCGTTCGTCGTTCCATTGCCTACGTTTTACTCTAATGGTTCGACCGCGGTCGTCGTGCTGGTTTTCGAGAAAATCGCGAAAAACCCCAATCGCTCCGAGGTAATTCGAAGCTACGATAGATATAAGATTCCTTCGTACCGTAGTCCGACGAAAGTCTAAGCTCGTCCAATCCACCAAACAACAATTGATCCCTGTTCGCCGCTCCATTGCCTACGTTTTACTCTAATGGTTCGACCGCGGTCGTCGTGCTGGTTTTCCAGAAAATCGCGAAAAATTCCAATCGCTCCGAAATATTTCAAAGTCCCGACAAATTTCAGAGTCCTTCCGCACCGTAGTCCGAACACAAGTACGTCCAATCGAGCAAACAACCATTGATCCCTGTTCGTCGTTTCATTGCCTACGTTTTACTCTAATGGTTCGACCGCGGTCGTCGTGCTGGTTTTCGAGAAAATCGCGAAAAACTCCAATCGCTGCGAAATATTTCAAAGTCCCGACAAATTTCAGAGTCCTTCCGCACCGTAGTCCGAACACAATTTCGTCCAATCGAGCAAACAATCATTGATCCCCGTTCGTCGTTCCATTGCCTACGTTTTACTCTAATGGTTCGACCGCGGTCGTCGTGCTGGTTTTCGAGAAAATCGCGAAAAACCCCAATCGCTCCGAGGTAATTCGAAGCTACGATAGATTTAAGATTCCTTCGTACTGTAGTCCGACGAAAGTCTAAACTCGTCCAATCGACCAAACAACAATTGATCCCTGTTCGCCGCTCCATTGCCTACGTTTTACTCTAATGGTTCGACCGCGGTCGTCGTGCTGGTTTTCGAGAAAATCGCGAAAAATTCCAATCGCTCCGAAATATTTCAAAGTCCCGACAAATTTCAGAGTCCTTCCGCACCGTAGTCCGAACACAAGTTCGTCCAATCGAGCAAACAACCATTGATCCCCGTTCGTCGTTTCATTGCCTACGTTTTACTCTAATGGTTCGACCGCGGTCGTCGTGCTGGTTTTCGAGGAAATCGCGAAAAACTCCAATCGCTCCGAAATATTTCAAAGTCCCGACAAATTTCAGAGTCCTTCCGCACCGTAGTCCGAACACAAGTTCGTCCAATCGAGCAAACAACCATTGATCCCCGTTCGTCGTTTCATTGCCTACGTCTTACTCTAATGGTTCGACCGCGGTCGTCGTGCTGGTTTTCGAGAAAATCGCGAAAAACTACAATAGCTCCGAAATATTTCAAAGTCCCGACAAATTTCAGAGTCCTTCCGCACCGTAGTCCGAACACAATTTCGTCCAATCGAGCAAACAACCATTGATCCCTATTCGTCGTCCCATTGCCTACGTTTTACTCTAATGGTTCGACCGCGATCGTCGTGCTGGTTTTCGAGAAAACCGCGAAAAATTCCAATCGCTCCGAAATATTTCAAAGTCCCGACAAATTTCAGAGTCCTTCCGCACCGTAGTCCGAACACAAGTTCGTCCAATCGAGCAAACAACCATTGATCCCCGTTCGTCGTTTCATTGCCTACGTTTTACTCTAATGGTTCGACCGCGGTCGTCGTGCTGGTTTTCGAGAAAATCGCGAAAAATTCCAATCGCTCCGAAATATTTCAAAGTCCCGACAAATTTCAGAGTCCTTCCGCACCGTAGTCCGAACACAAGTTCGTCCAATCGAGCAAACAACCATTGATCCCTATTCGTCGTCCCTTTGCCTACGTCTTACTCTAATGGTTCGACCGCGGTCGTCGTGCTGGTTTTCGAGAAAATCGCGAAAAATTCCAATCGCTCCGAAATATTTCAAAGTCCCGACAAATTTCAGAGTCCTTCCGCACCGTAGTCCGAACACAAGTTCGTCCAATCGAGCAAACAACCATTGATCCCCGTTCGTCGTTTCATTGCCTACGTTTTACTCTAATGGTTCGACCGCGGTCGTCGTGCTGGTTTTCGAGGAAATCGCGAAAAACTCCAATCGCTCCGAAATATTTCAAAGTCCCGACAAATTTCAGAGTCCTTCCGCACCGTAGTCCGAACACAATTTCGTCCAATCGAGCAAACAATCATTGATCCCCGTTCGTCGTTCCATTGCCTACGTTTTACTCTAATGGTTCGACCGCGGTCGTCGTGCTGGTTTTCGAGAAAATCGCGAAAAATTCCAATCGCTCCGAAATATTTCAAAGGCCCGACAAATTTCAGAGTCCTTCCGCACCGTAGTCCGAACACAAGTACGTCCAATCGAGCAAACAACCATTGATCCCCGTTCGTCGTTCCATTGCCTACGTTTTACTCTAATGGTTCGACCGCGGTCGTCGTGCTGGTTTTCGAGAAAATCGCGAAAAACCCCAATCGCTCCGAGGTAATTCGAAGCTACGATAGATATAAGATTCCTTCGTACCGTAGTCCGACGAAAGTCTAAACTCGTCCAATCCACCAAACAACAATTGATCCCTGTTCGCCGCTCCATTGCCTACGTTTTACTCTAATGGTTCGACCGCGGTCGTCGTGCTGGTTTTCCAGAAAATCGCGAAAAATTCCAATCGCTCCGAAATATTTCAAAGTCCCGACAAATTTCAGAGTCCTTCCGCACCGTAGTCCGAACACAAGTACGTCCAATCGAGCAAACAACCATTGATCCCTGTTCGTCGTTTCATTGCCTACGTTTTACTCAAATGGTTCGACCGCGGTCGTCGTGCTGGTTTTCGAGAAAATCGCGAAAAACTCCAATCGCTCCGAAATATTTCAAAGTCCCGACAAATTTCAGAGTCCTTCCGCACCGTAGTCCGAACACAATTTCGTCCAATCGAGCAAACAATCATTGATCCCCGTTCGTCGTTCCATTGCCTACGTTTTACTCTAATGGTTCGACCGCGGTCGTCGTGCTGGTTTTCGAGAAAATCGCGAAAAACCCCAATCGCTCCGAGGTAATTCGAAGCTACGATAGATTTAAGATTCCTTCGTACTGTAGTCCGACGAAAGTCTAAACTCGTCCAATCGACCAAACAACAATTGATCCCTGTTCGCCGCTCCATTGCCTACGTTTTACTCTAATGGTTCGACCGCGGACGTCGTGCTGGTTTTCGAGAAAATCGCGAAAAATTCCAATCGCTCCGAAATATTTCAAAGTCCCGACAAATTTCAGAGTCCTTCCGCACCGTAGTCCGAACACAAGTTCGTCCAATCGAGCAAACAACCATTGATCCCCGTTCGTCGTTTCATTGCCTACGTCTTACTCTAATGGTTCGACCGCGGTCGTCGTGCTGGTTTTCGAGAAAATCGCGAAAAACTACAATAGCTCCGAAATATTTCAAAGTCCCGACAAATTTCAGAGTCCTTCCGCACCGTAGTCCGAACACAATTTCGTCCAATCGAGCAAACAACCATTGATCCCTATTCGTCGTCCCATTGCCTACGTTTTACTCTAATGGTTCGACCGCGATCGTCGTGCTGGTTTTCGAGAAAATCGCGAAAAATTCCAATCGCTCCGAAATATTTCAAAGTCCCGACAAATTTCAGAGTCCTTCCGCACCGTAGTCCGAACACAAGTTCGTCCAATCGAGCAAACAACCATTGATCCCCGTTCGTCGTTTCATTGCCTACGTCTTACTCTAATGGTTCGACCGCGGTCGTCGTGCTGGTTTTCGAGAAAATCGCGAAAAACTACAATAGCTCCGAAATATTTCAAAGTCCCGACAAATTTCAGAGTCCTTCCGCACCGTAGTCCGAACACAATTTCGTCCAATCGAGCAAACAACCATTGATCCCTATTCGTCGTCCCATTGCCTACGTTTTACTCTAATGGTTCGACCGCGATCGTCGTGCTGGTTTTCGAGAAAATCGCGAAAAATTCCAATCGCTCCGAAATATTTCAAAGTCCCGACAAATTTCAGAGTCCTTCCGCACCGTAGTCCGAACACAATTTCGTCCAATCGAGCAAACAATCATTGATCCCCGTTCGTCGTTCCATTGCCTACGTTTTACTCTAATGGTTCGACCGCGGTCGTCGTGCTGGTTTTCGAGAAAATCGCGAAAAACCCCAATCGCTCCGAGGTAATTCGAAGCTACGATAGATTTAAGATTCCTTCGTACCGTAGTCCGACGAAAGTCTAAACTCGTCCAATCGACCAAACAACAATTGATCCCTGTTCGTCGTTCCATTGCCTACGTTTTACTCTAATGGTTCGGCCGCGGTCGTCGTGCTGGTTTTCGAGAAAATCGCGAAAAATTCCAATCGCTCCGAAATATTTCAAAGGCCCGACAAATTTCAGAGTCCTTCCGCACCGTAGTCCGAACACAAGTTCGTCCAATCGAGCAAACAACCATTGATCCCCGTTCGTCGTTTCATTGCCTACGTTTTACTCTAATGGTTCGACCGCGGTCGTCGTGCTGGTTTTCGAGAAAATCGCGAAAAACTACAATCGCTCCGAAATATTTCAAAGTCCCGACAAATTTCAGAGTCCTTCCGCACCGTAGTCCGAACACAATTTCGTCCAATCGAGCAAACAACCATTGATCCCTATTCGTCGTCCCATTGCCTACGTTTTACTCTAATGGTTCGACCGCGATTGTCGTGCTGGTTTTCGAGAAAATCGCGAAAAATTCCAATCGCTCCGAAATATTTCAAAGTCCCGACAAATTTCAGAGTCCTTCCGCACCGTAGTCCGAACACAAGTACGTCCAATCGAGCAAACAACCATTGATCCCCGTTCGTCGTTCCATTGCCTACGTTTTACTCTAATGGTTCGACCGCGGTCGTCGTGCTGGTTTTCGAGAAAATCGCGAAAAACCCCAATCGCTCCGAGGTAATTCGAAGCTACGATAGATATAAGATTCCTTCGTACCGTAGTCCGACGAAAGTCTAAACTCGTCCAATCCACCAAACAACAATTGATCCCTGTTCGCCGCTCCATTGCCTACGTTTTACTCTAATGGTTCGACCGCGGTCGTCGTGCTGGTTTTCGAGAAAATCGCGAAAAACCCCAATCGCTCCGAGGTAATTCGAAGCTACGATAGATATAAGATTCCTTCGTACCGTAGTCCGACGAAAGTCTAAACTCGTCCAATCCACCAAACAACAATTGATCCCTGTTCGCCGCTCCATTGCCTACGTTTTACTCTAATGGTTCGACCGCGGTCGTCGTGCTGGTTTTCCAGAAAATCGCGAAAAATTCCAATCGCTCCGAAATATTTCAAAGTCCCGACAAATTTCAGAGTCCTTCCGCACCGTAGTCCGAACACAAGTACGTCCAATCGAGCAAACAACCATTGATCCCTGTTCGTCGTTTCATTGCCTACGTTTTACTCTAATGGTTCGACCGCGGTCGTCGTGCTGGTTTTCGAGAAAATCGCGAAAAACTCCAATCGCTGCGAAATATTTCAAAGTCCCGACAAATTTCAGAGTCCTTCCGCACCGTAGTCCGAACACAATTTCGTCCAATCGAGCAAACAATCATTGATCCCCGTTCGTCGTTCCATTGCCTACGTTTTACTCTAATGGTTCGACCGCGGTCGTCGTGCTGGTTTTCGAGAAAATCGCGAAAAACCCCAATCGCTCCGAGGTAATTCGAAGCTACGATAGATTTAAGATTCCTTCGTACTGTAGTCCGACGAAAGTCTAAACTCGTCCAATCGACCAAACAACAATTGATCCCTGTTCGCCGCTCCATTGCCTACGTTTTACTCTAATGGTTCGACCGCGGTCGTCGTGCTGGTTTTCGAGAAAATCGCGAAAAATTCCAATCGCTCCGAAATATTTCAAAGTCCCGACAAATTTCAGAGTCCTTCCGCACCGTAGTCCGAACACAAGTTCGTCCAATCGAGCAAACAACCATTGATCCCCGTTCGTCGTTTCATTGCCTACGTTTTACTCTAATGGTTCGACCGCGGTCGTCGTGCTGGTTTTCGAGGAAATCGCGAAAAACTCCAATCGCTCCGAAATATTTCAAAGTCCCGACAAATTTCAGAGTCCTTCCGCACCGTAGTCCGAACACAAGTTCGTCCAATCGAGCAAACAACCATTGATCCCCGTTCGTCGTTTCATTGCCTACGTCTTACTCTAATGGTTCGACCGCGGTCGTCGTGCTGGTTTTCGAGAAAATCGCGAAAAACTACAATAGCTCCGAAATATTTCAAAGTCCCGACAAATTTCAGAGTCCTTCCGCACCGTAGTCCGAACACAATTTCGTCCAATCGAGCAAACAACCATTGATCCCTATTCGTCGTCCCATTGCCTACGTTTTACTCTAATGGTTCGACCGCGATCGTCGTGCTGGTTTTCGAGAAAATCGCGAAAAATTCCAATCGCTCCGAAATATTTCAAAGTCCCGACAAATTTCAGAGTCCTTCCGCACCGTAGTCCGAACACAAGTTCGTCCAATCGAGCAAACAACCATTGATCCCCGTTCGTCGTTTCATTGCCTACGTTTTACTCTAATGGTTCGACCGCGGTCGTCGTGCTGGTTTTCGAGAAAATCGCGAAAAATTCCAATCGCTCCGAAATATTTCAAAGTCCCGACAAATTTCAGAGTCCTTCCGCACCGTAGTCCGAACACAAGTTCGTCCAATCGAGCAAACAACCATTGATCCCTATTCGTCGTCCCATTGCCTACGTCTTACTCTAATGGTTCGACCGCGGTCGTCGTGCTGGTTTTCGAGAAAATCGCGAAAAATTCCAATCGCTCCGAAATATTTCAAAGTCCCGACAAATTTCAGAGTCCTTCCGCACCGTAGTCCGAACACAAGTTCGTCCAATCGAGCAAA